>CM075856.1:5224077-5614077 GCA_037975125.1 Latrodectus hesperus
TATATCCATTGGGCATTTCTTGAGATGTACGGGAATTTTTAAAACAATCTAAGCGAGAATCATAAGTTACTCGCGCCATATCGGTCCGCAACACAAAAACTCATTTACCTCCTAAATTCTATTTTATATAATAAAATGAATACCATCGTTATATTAGGAATGTAATTTACTACTAAGTGAAACCATTTATTTGTATATCCATTGGGCATTTCTTGAGATATACGGGAATTTCGAAATCAATCTAAGCGAGAATCAGAGGTTATCCGCACCATATGGGTGCAATACACAAACACTCATTTTCCCCTTAAATTATATTTTATATAATAAAATGAATACCATAGTTATTCTAGGATTGTTACTTAGTACTAAATGAAACCTTATATTTGCATAACCATTGGGCATTTCTTGAGATATACGGGAATATTGAAATTAATCTAAACGAGAATCAGAAGTTAATCGCGCAATATCGGTCCACTACACAAAAACTTATTTTCCTCCTAAATTATATTTTGCATACTAAAATGAATACCATAGTTATTCTGGGAATATAATTTACTAGTAAATGAAACCATTTTTTTGAATATCCTTTGGGCATTTCTTGAGATATACGGGAATTTTTAAATCAATCTTAGCGAGATTCAGAAGTCACTCGCGCCATGTGGGTGCAATACACAAAAACTCATTTTCCTCCTAAATTATATTTTATATAATAAAATGAATACCATAGTTATTCTAGGAATGTTATTTACTACTAAATGAAACCATTTATTTGTATATCCATTGGGCATTTCTTGAGATATACGGGAATTTTGAAATCAATCTAAGCGAGAATCAGAAGTCATCCGTGCCATATGGGTGCAATACACAAAAACTCATTTTCCTCCTAAATTATATTTTATGTAAAAAAATGATTTCAATAGTTATTCTAGGAATGTTATTTACTACTAAATGTAGTCATTTATTTGTATATCAATTGGGAATTTCTTAAGATATATGGGAATTTTGAAATCAATCTAAGCGAGAATCAGAAGTTATCCGCGCCATATGGGTGCAATACACAAAAACTCATTTTCCTCCTAAATTATATTTTATATAATAAAATGAATACCATAGTTATTCTAGGAATGTAATTTACTACTCAATGAAACCATTTATTTGTATATCCATTGGGCATTTCTTGAGATATACGGGAATTTCGAAATCATTCCGAGCAAGATTCAGGAGTCACGCGCATTATAAATGCCGCATTACACAAAAAGTAATTTTTCTCCTAAATTATATTTTATATAATATAATGAATAATTTGTCGATGAATGTTATTTACTACTAAATGTAGACATTTATTTTTATATCAATTGGGAATTTCTTATGATATATGGGAATTTTGAAATCAATCTAAGCGAGAATCAGAAGTTATCCGCGCCATATGGGTGCAATAAACAAAAACTCATTTTCCTCCTAAATTATATTTTATATAATAAAATGAATACCATAGTTATTCTAGGAATGTTATTTACTACTAAATGAAACCATTTATTTGTATATCCATTGGGCATTTCTTGAGATATACGGGAATTTTGAAATCAATCTAAGCGAGAATCAGAAGTTATCCGCGCCTTATGGGTGCAATACACAAAAACTCATTTTCCTCCTAAATTATATTTTATATAATAAAAAGAATACCATAGTTATTCTAGGATTGTTATTTACTACTCATTGAAAACATTTATTTATATATCCATTGGGCATTTCTTGAGATGTACGGGAATTTTTAAAACAATCTAAGTGAGAATCAGAAGTTACTCGCGCCATATCGGTCCGCAACACAAAAACTCATTTACCTCCTAAATTCTATTTTATATAATAAAATGAATACCATCGTTATATTAGGAATGTAATTTACTACTAAGTGAAACCATTTATTTGTATATCCATTGGGTATTTCTTGAGATATACGGGAATTTCAAAATCAATCTAAGCGAGAATCAGAGGTTATCCGCACCATATGGGTGCAATACACAGACACTCATTTTCCCCCTAAATTATATTTTATATAATAAAATGAATACCATAGTTATTCTAGGATTGTTACTTAGTACTAAATGAAACCATTTATTTGCATATCCATTGGGCATTTCTTGAGTTATACGGGAATATTGAAATTAATCTAAACGAGAATCAGAAGTTAATCGCGCAATATTGGTCCACTACAAAAAAACTTATTTTCCTCCTAAATTATATTTTGCATACTAAAATGAATACCAAAGTTATTCTGGGAATATAATTTACTAGTAAATGAAACCATTTTTTTGAATATCCTTTGGGCATTTCTTGAGATATACGGGAATTTTTAAATCAATCTTAGCGAGATTCAGAAGTCACATGCGCCATGTGGGTGCAATACACAAAAACTCATTTTCCTCCTAAATTATATTTTATATAATAAAATGAATACCATAGTTATTCGAGGAATTTTATTTACTACTAAATGAAGCCATTTATTTGTATATCCATTGGGCATTTCTTGAGATATACGGGAATTTTGAAATCAATCTAAGCGAGAATCAGAAGTTATCCGCGCCATATGGGTGCAATACACAAAAACTCATTTTCCTCCTAAATTATATTTTATATAATAAAAAGAATACCATAGTTATTCTAGGATTGTTACTTACTACTTAATGAAACCTTTTATTTGTATAACCATTGCGCATTTCTTTAGATATACGGGAATTTCGAAATCATTCTAAGCGAGAATCAGAAGTTAATCTCGCCATATCGGTCCACTATACAAAAACTCATTTTCCTCCTAAATTATATTTTATATACTAAAATGAATACCATAGTTATTCTGGGAATGTAATTTACTAGTAAATGAAACCATTTATTTGTATATCCATTGGGCATTTCTTGAGATATACGGGAATTTTGAAATTAATCTAAGCGAGAATCAGAAGTTAATCGCGCCATATGGGTGCAATACACAAAAACTCATTTTCCTCCTAAATTGTATTTTATATACTAAAATGAATACCATAGTTATATTAGGAATGTAATTTACTACTAAATGAAACCATTTATTTGGATATCCTTTGGGCATTTCTAGAGATATACGGGAATTTTGAAATCAATCTTAGCGAGATTCAAAAGTCACTCGCGCCATGTCGGTGCAATACACAAAAACTAATTTTCCTCCTAAATTATATTTTATATAATAAAATGAATACCATAGTTATTCTAGGAATATTATTTACTAGTAAATGAAACCATTTATTTGTATATCCATTGGGCTTTTCTTGAGATATACGGGAATTTTGAAATCAAACTAAGCGAGAATCAGAAGTCATCCGTGCCAAATGGGTGCAATATACAAAAACTCATTTTCCTCCTAAATTATATTTTATATAACAAAATGAATAGCCATAGTTGTTCTAGGAATGTTATTTACTACTAAATGAAACCATTTATTTGTATATCCATTGGGCATTTCTTGAGATATACGGGAATTTCGAAATCATTCCGAGCAAGATTCAGGAGTCACCCGCATTATAAATGCCGCATTACACAAAAAGTAATTTTTCTCCTAAATTATATTTTATATAATATAATGAATAATTTGTCGATGAATGTTATTTACTACTAAATGTAGAAATTTATTTGTATATCAATTGGGAATTTCTTAAGATATACGGGAATATTGAAATCAATCTAAGCGAGAATCAGAAGTTATCCGCGCCATATGGGTGCAATACACAAAAACTCATTTTCCTCCTAAATTATATTTTATATAATAAAATGAATACCATAGTTATTCTAGGAATGTTATTTACTCTTAAATGAAACCATTTATTTGTATATCCATTGGGCATTTCTTGAGATATACGGGAATTTTGAAATCAATCTAAGCGAGAATCAGAAGTTATTCGCGCCATATGGGTGCAATACACAAAAACTCATTTTCCTCCTAAATTATATTTTATATAATAAAAAGAATACCATAGTTATTCTAGGATTTTTATTTACTACTCATTGAAACCATTTATTTGTATATCCATTGGGCATTTCTTGAGATGTACGGGAATTTTTAAAACAATCTAAGCGAGAATCAGAAGTTACTCGCGCCATATCGGTCCGCAACACAAAAACTCATTTTCTTCCTAAACTATATTTTACATAATAAAATGTATACCATAGTTATTTTAGGAATGTAGTTGACAATTAAATGAAACCATTTATTTGTATATCCATTGGGCATTTCTTGAGATATACGGGAATTTTGAAATCAATCTAAGCCAGAATCAGAAGTCATTCGCGCAATACGGGTGCAATACACAAAAACTCATTTTCCTCCTAAATTATATTTTATATAATAAAATGAATGCCATATTTATTCTTGGATTGTTATTTACTACTCATTGAAACCATTTATTTGTATATCCATTGGGCATTTCTTGAGATGTACGGGAATTTTTAAAACAATCTAAGCGAGAATCATAAGTTACTCGCGCCATATCGGTCCGCAACACAAAAACTCATTTACCTCCTAAATTCTATTTTATATAATAAAATGAATACCATCGTTATATTAGGAATGTAATTTACTACTAAGTGAAACCATTTATTTGTATATCCATTGGGTATTTCTTGAGATATACGGGAATTTCGAAATCAATCTAAGCGAGAATCAGAGGTTATCCTCACCATATGGGTGCAATACACAAACACTCATTTTCCCCTTAAATTATATTTTATATAATAAAATGAATACCATAGTTATTCTAGGATTATTACTTAGTACTAAATGAAACCTTATATTTGCATAACCATTGGGCATTTCTTGAGATATACGGGAATATTGAAATTAATCTAAACGAGAATCAGAAGTTAATCGCGCAATATCGGTCCACTACACAAAAACTTATTTTCCTCCTAAATTATATTTTGCATACTAAAATGAATACCATAGTTATTCTGGGAATATAATTTACTAGTAAATGAAACCATTTTTTTGAATATCCTTTGGGCATTTCTTGAGATATACGGGAATTTTTAAATCAATCTTAGCGAGATTCAGAAGTCACTCGCGCCATGTGGGTGCAATACACAAAAACTCATTTTCCTCCTAAATTATATTTTATATAACAAAATGAATACCATAGTTATTCTAGGAATGTTATTTACTACTAAATGAAACCATTTATTTGTATATCCATTGGGCATTTCTTGAGATATACGGGAATTTTGAAATCAATCTAAGCGAGAATCAGAAGTCATCCGTGCCATATGGGTGCAATACACAAAAACTCATTTTCCTCCTAAATTATATTTTATATAACAAAATGAATAGCATAGTTATTCTAGGAATGTTATTTACTACT
Organism: Latrodectus hesperus; assembly: GCA_037975125.1. NCBI lineage: Eukaryota > Metazoa > Arthropoda > Arachnida > Araneae > Theridiidae > Latrodectus > Latrodectus hesperus. The sequence continues at coordinate 5,229,456 of CM075856.1, forward strand.
AAATGAAACCCTTTATTTGTATATCCATTGGGCATTTCTTGCGATATACGGGAATTTCGAAATCATTCCGAGCAAGATTCAGGAGTCACCCGCATCATAAAAGCCGCATTACACAAAAAGTAATTTTTCTCCTAAACTATATTTTATATTATATAATGAATAATTTGCCGATGAATGTTATTTACTACTAAATGTAGAAATTTATTTGTATATCAATTGGGAATTTCTTAAGATATACGGGAATATTGAAATCAATCTAAGCGAGAATCAGAAGTCACTCGCACCATATCGGTCCACAACACAAAAACTCATTTTCTTCCTAAATTATATTTTATATAATAAAATGTATACCATAGTTATTTTAGGAATGTAATTTACTACTAAATGAAATCATTTATTTGCATATCCATTGGGCATTTCTTGAGATATACGGGAATATTGAAATCAATGTAAGCGAGAATCAGAAGTTAATCGCGCCATATGGGTGCAATACACAAAAACTCATTTTCCTCCTAAATTGTATTTTATATACTAAAATGAATACCATAGTTATTCTGGGAATATAATTTACTAGAAAATGAAACCATTTACTTGAATATCCTTTGGGCATTTCTTGAGATATACGGGAATTTTGAAATCAATCTTAGCGAGATTCAGAAGTTAATCGCGCCATGTATGTGCAATACACAAAAACTCATTTTCCTCCTAAATTATATTTTAAATAATAAAATGAATACCATAGTTATTCTAGGAATGTTATTTACTCTTAAATGAAACCATTTATTTGTATATCCATTGGGCATTTCTTGAGATATACGGGAATTTTGAAATCAAACTAAGCGAGAATCAGAAGTCATCCGTGCCAAATGGGTGCAATATACAAAAACTCATTTTCCTCCTAAATTATATTTTATATAAAAAAGAAAGCCATAGTTGTTCTAGGAATGTTATTTACTACTAAATGAAACCATTCATTTGTATATCCATTGGGCATTTCTTGAGATACAAGGGAATTTCGAAATCATTCCGATCAAGATTCAGGAGTCCCCCGCATTATAAATGCCGCATTACACAAAAAATAATTTTTCTCCTAAATTATATTTTATATAATATAATGAATAATTTGTCGATGAATGTTATTTACTACTAAATGTAGAAATTTATTTGTATATCAATTGGGAATTTCTTAAGATATACGGGAATATTGAAATCAATCTAAGCGAGAATCAGAAGTTATCCGCGCCATATGGGTGCAATACACAAAAACTCATTTTCCTCCTAAATTATATTTTATATAATAAAATGAATACCATAGTTATTCTAGGAATGTTATTTACTCTTAAATGAAACCATTTATTTGTATATCCATTGGGCATTTCTTGAGATATACGGGAATTTTGAAATCAATCTAAGCGAGAATCAGAAGTTATTCGCGCCATATGGGTGCAATACACAAAAACTCATTTTCCTCCTAAATTATATTTTATAAAATAAAAAGAATACCATAGTTATTCTAGGATTGTTATTTACTACTCATTGAAACCATTTATTTGTATATCCATTGGGCATTTCTTGAGATGTACGGGAATTTTTAAAACAATCTAAGCGAGAATCAGAAGTTACTCGCGCCATATCGGTCCGCAACACAAAAACTCATTTTCTTCCTAAACTATATTTTACATAATAAAATGTATACCATAGTTATTTTAGGAATGTAGTTGACAATTAAATGAAACCATTTATTTGTATATCCATTGGGCATTTCTTGAGATATACGGGAATTTTGAAATCAATCTAAGCCAGAATCAGAAGTCATTCGCGCAATACGGGTGCAATACACAAAAACTCATTTTCCTCCTAAATTATATTTTATATAATAAAATGAATGCCATATTTATTCTTGGATTGTTATTTACTACTCATTGAAACCATTTATTTGTATATCCATTGGGCATTTCTTGAGATGTACGGGAATTTTTAAAACAATCTAAGCGAGAATCATAAGTTACTCGCGCCATATCGGTCCGCAACACAAAAACTCATTTACCTCCTAAATTCTATTTTATATAATAAAATGAATACCATCGTTATATTAGGAATGTAATTTACTACTAAGTGAAACCATTTATTTGTATATCCATTGGGCATTTCTTGAGATATACGGGAATTTCGAAATCAATCTAAGCGAGAATCAGAGGTTATCCGCACCATATGGGTGCAATACACAAACACTCATTTTCCCCTTAAATTATATTTTATATAATAAAATGAATACCATAGTTATTCTAGGATTGTTACTTAGTACTAAATGAAACCTTATATTTGCATAACCATTGGGCATTTCTTGAGATATACGGGAATATTGAAATTAATCTAAACGAGAATCAGAAGTTAATCGCGCAATATCGGTCCACTACACAAAAACATATTTTCCTCCTAAATTATATTTTGCATACTAAAATGAATACCATAGTTATTCTGGGAATATAATTTACTAGTAAATGAAACCATTTTTTTGAATATCCTTTGGGCATTTCTTGAGATATACGGGAATTTTTAAATCAATCTTAGCGAGATTCAGAAGTCACTCGCGCCATGTGGGTGCAATACACAAAAACTCATTTTCCTCCTAAATTATATTTTATATAACAAAATGAATACCATAGTTATTCTAGGAATGTTATTTACTACTAAATGAAACCATTTATTTGTATATCCATTGGGCATTTCTTGAGATATACGGGAATTTTGAAATCAATCTAAGCGAGAATCAGAAGTCATCCGTGCCATATGGGTGCAATACACAAAAACTCATTTTCCTCCTAAATTATATTTTATATAACAAAATGAATAGCATAGTTATTCTAGGAATGTTATTTACTACTAAATGAAACCCTTTATTTGTATATCCATTGGGCATTTCTTGCGATATACGGGAATTTCGAAATCATTCCGAGCAAGATTCAGGAGTCACCCGCATCATAAAAGCCGCATTACACAAAAAGTAATTTTTCTCCTAAATTATATTTTATATAATATAATGAATAATTTGCCGATGAATGTTATTTACTACTAAATGTAGAAATTTATTTGTATATCAATTGGGAATTTCTTAAGATATACGGGAATATTGAAATCAATCTAAGCAAGAATCAGAAGTTATCCGCGCCATATGGGTGCAATACACAAAAACTCATTTTCCTCCTAAATTACATTTTATATAATAAAATGAATACCATAGTTATTCGAGGAATGTTATTTAATACTAAATAAAACCATTTATTTGTATATCCATTGCGCATTTCTTTAGATATACGGGAATTTCGAAATCATTCTAAGCGAGAATCAGAAGTCATTCGTGCCATATGGGTGCAATACACAAAAACTCATTTTCCTCCTAAATTATATTTTATATAATAAATTGTATACCATAGTTATTCTAGGAATGTTATTTACTACTTAATGAAACCATTTATTTGTATATCCATTGGGCATTTCTTGAGATATACGGGAATTTTGAAATGAATCTAAGCGAGAATCAGTAGTTAATCGCGCCATATCGGTCCACTACACAAAAACTAATTTTCCTCCTAAAATATATTTTACATAATAAAATGAATACCTTAGTTATATTAGGAATGTAATTTACTACTAAATGAAACCAATTATTTGTATATCAATTGGGCATTTCTTGAGATATAAGGGAATTTTTAAAACAATCTAAGCGAGAATCAGAAGTCACTCGCACCATATCGGTCCAGAACACAAAAACTCATTTTCTTCCTAAATTATATTTTATATAATAAAATGTATACCATAGATATTCTAGGAATGTTATTTACATCTAAATGAAACCATTTATTTGTATATCCATTGGGCATTTCTTGAGATATACGGGAATTTCGAAATCAATCTAAGCGACAATCAGAGGTTATCCGCACCATATGGGTGCAATACACAAACACTCATTTTCCCCCTAAATTATATTTTATATAATAAAATGAATACCATAGTTATTCTAGGATTGCTACTTAGTACTAAATGAAACCTTATATTTGTATAACCATTGGGCATTTCTTGAGATATACGGGAATATTGAAATTAATCTAAGCGAGAATCAGAAGTTAATCGCGCAATTTCGGTCCACTACACAAAAACTTATTTTCCTCCTAAATTATATTTTGTATACTAAAATGAATACCATAGTTATTCTGGGAATATAATTTACTAGTAAATGAAACCATTTTTTTGAATATCCTTTGGGCATTTCTTGAGATATACGGGAATTTTTAAATCAATCTTAGCGAGAATCAGAAGTCATCCGTGCCAAATGGGTGCAATATACAAAAACTCATTTTCCTCCTAAATTGTATTTTATATACTAAAATGAATACCATAGTTATTCTGGGAATATAATTTACTAGAAAATGAAACCATTTACTTGAATATCCTTTGGGCATTTCTTGAGATATACGGGAATTTTGAAATCAATCTTAGCGAGATTCAGAAGTTACTCGCGCCATGTATGTGCAATACACAAAAACTCATTTTCCTCCTAAATTATATTTTAAATAATAAAATGAATACCATAGTTATTCTGGGAATATAATTTACTAGAAAATGAAACCATTTATTTGTATATCCATTGGGCTTTTCTTGAGATATACGGGAATTTTGAAATCAAACTAAGCGAGAATCAGAAGTCATCCGTGCCAAATGGGTGCAATATACAAAAACTCATTTTCCTCCTAAATTATATTTTATATAAAAAAAGAAAGCCATAGTTGTTCTAGGAATGTTATTTACTACTAAATGAAACCATTCATTTGTATATCCATTGGGCATTTCTTGAGATACAAGGGAATTTCGAAATCATTCCGAGCAAGATTCAGGAGTCCCCCGCATTATAAATGCCGCATTACACAAAAAATAATTTTTCTCCTAAATTATATTTTATATAATATAATGAATAATTTGTCGATGAATGTTATTTACTACTAAATGTAGAAATTTATTTGTATATCAATTGGGAATTTCTTAAGATATACGGGAATATTGAAATCAATCTAAGCGAGAATCAGAAGTTATCCGCGCCATATGGGTGCAATACACAAAAACTCATTTTCCTCCTAAATTATATTTTATATAATAAAATGAATACCATAGTTATTCTAGGAATGTTATTTACTCTTAAATGAAACCATTTATTTGTATATCCATTGGGCATTTCTTGAGATATACGGGAATTTTGAAATCAATCTAAGCGAGAATCAGAAGTTATTCGCGCCATATGGGTGCAATACACAAAAACTCATTTTCCTCCTAAATTATATTTTATAAAATAAAAAGAATACCATAGTTATTCTAGGATTGTTATTTACTACTCATTGAAACCATTTATTTGTATATCCATTGGGCATTTCTTGAGATGTACGGGAATTTTTAAAACAATCTAAGCGAGAATCAGAAGTTACTCGCGCCATATCGGTCCGCAACACAAAAACTCATTTTCTTCCTAAACTATATTTTACATAATAAAATGTATACCATAGTTATTTTAGGAATGTAGTTGACAATTAAATGAAACCATTTATTTGTATATCCATTGGGCATTTCTTGAGATATACGGGAATTTTGAAATCAATCTAAGCCAGAATCAGAAGTCATTCGCGCAATACGGGTGCAATACACAAAAACTCATTTTCCTCCTAAATTATATTTTATATAATAAAATGAATGCCATATTTATTCTTGGATTGTTATTTACTACTCATTGAAACCATTTATTTGTATATCCATTGGGCATTTCTTGAGATGTACGGGAATTTTTAAAACAATCTAAGCGAGAATCATAAGTTACTCGCGCCATATCGGTCCGCAACACAAAAACTCATTTACCTCCTAAATTCTATTTTATATAATAAAATGAATACCATCGTTATATTAGGAATGTAATTTACTACTAAGTGAAACCATTTATTTGTATATCCATTGGGCATTTCTTGAGATATACGGGAATTTCGAAATCAATCTAAGCGGGAATCAGAGGTTATCCGCACCATATGGGTGCAATACACAAACACTCATTTTCCCCTTAAATTATATTTTATATAATAAAATGAATACCATAGTTATTCTAGGATTGTTACTTAGTACTAAATGAAACCTTATATTTGCATAACCATTGGGCATTTCTTGAGATATACGGGAATATTGAAATTAATCTAAACGAGAATCAGAAGTTAATCGCGCAATATCGGTCCACTACACAAAAACATATTTTCCTCCTAAATTATATTTTGCATACTAAAATGAATACCATAGTTATTCTGGGAATATAATTTACTAGTAAATGAAACCATTTTTTTGAATATCCTTTGGGCATTTCTTGAGATATACGGGAATTTTTAAATCAATCTTAGCGAGATTCAGAAGTCACTCGCGCCATGTGGGTGCAATACACAAAAACTCATTTTCCTCCTAAATTATATTTTATATAACAAAATGAATACCATAGTTATTCTAGGAATGTTATTTACTACTAAATGAAACCATTTATTTGTATATCCATTGGGCATTTCTTGAGATATACGGGAATTTTGAAATCAATCTAAGCGAGAATCAGAAGTCATCCGTGCCATATGGGTGCAATACACAAAAACTCATTTTCCTCCTAAATTATATTTTATATAACAAAATGAATAGCATAGTTATTCTAGGAATGTTATTTACTACTAAATGAAACCCTTTATTTGTATATCCATTGGGCATTTCTTGCGATATACGGGAATTTCGAAATCATTCCGAGCAAGATTCAGGAGTCACCCGCATCATAAAAGCCGCATTACACAAAAAGTAATTTTTCTCCTAAATTATATTTTATATAATATAATGAATAATTTGCCGATGAATGTTATTTACTACTAAATGTAGAAATTTATTTGTATATCAATTGGGAATTTCTTAAGATATACGGGAATATTGAAATCAATCTAAGCAAGAATCAGAAGTTATCCGCGCCATATGGGTGCAATACACAAAAACTCATTTTCCTCCTAAATTACATTTTATATAATAAAATGAATACCATAGTTATTCGAGGAATGTTATTTAATACTAAATAAAACCATTTATTTGTATATCCATTGCGCATTTCTTTAGATATACGGGAATTTCGAAATCATTCTAAGCGAGAATCAGAAGTCATTCGTGCCATATGGGTGCAATACACAAAAACTCATTTTCCTCCTAAATTATATTTTATATAATAAATTGTATACCATAGTTATTCTAGGAATGTTATTTACTACTTAATGAAACCATTTATTTGTATATCCATTGGGCATTTCTTGAGATATACGGGAATTTTGAAATGAATCTAAGCGAGAATCAGTAGTTAATCGCGCCATATCGGTCCACTACACAAAAACTAATTTTCCTCCTAAAATATATTTTACATAATAAAATGAATACCTTAGTTATATTAGGAATGTAATTTACTACTAAATGAAACCAATTATTTGTATATCAATTGGGCATTTCTTGAGATATAAGGGAATTTTTAAAACAATCTAAGCGAGAATCAGAAGTCACTCGCACCATATCGGTCCAGAACACAAAAACTCATTTTCTTCCTAAATTATATTTTATATAATAAAATGTATACCATAGATATTCTAGGAATGTTATTTACATCTAAATGAAACCATTTATTTGTATATCCATTGGGCATTTCTTGAGATATACGGGAATTTCGAAATCAATCTAAGCGACAATCAGAGGTTATCCGCACCATATGGGTGCAATACACAAACACTCATTTTCCCCCTAAATTATATTTTATATAATAAAATGAATACCATAGTTATTCTAGGATTGCTACTTAGTACTAAATGAAACCTTATATTTGTATAACCATTGGGCATTTCTTGAGATATACGGGAATATTGAAATTAATCTAAGCGAGAATCAGAAGTTAATCGCGCAATTTCGGTCCACTACACAAAAACTTATTTTCCTCCTAAATTATATTTTGTATACTAAAATGAATACCATAGTTATTCTGGGAATATAATTTACTAGTAAATGAAACCATTTTTTTGAATATCCTTTGGGCATTTCTTGAGATATACGGGAATTTTTAAATCAATCTTAGCGAGAATCAGAAGTCATCCGTGCCAAATGGGTGCAATATACAAAAACTCATTTTCCTCCTAAATTGTATTTTATATACTAAAATGAATACCATAGTTATTCTGGGAATATAATTTACTAGAAAATGAAACCATTTACTTGAATATCCTTTGGGCATTTCTTGAGATATACGGGAATTTTGAAATCAATCTTAGCGAGATTCAGAAGTTACTCGCGCCATGTATGTGCAATACACAAAAACTCATTTTCCTCCTAAATTATATTTTAAATAATAAAATGAATACCATAGTTATTCTGGGAATATAATTTACTAGAAAATGAAACCATTTATTTGTATATCCATTGGGCTTTTCTTGAGATATACGGGAATTTTGAAATCAAACTAAGCGAGAATCAGAAGTCATCCGTGCCAAATGGGTGCAATATACAAAAACTCATTTTCCTCCTAAATTATATTTTATATAAAAAAAGAAAGCCATAGTTGTTCTAGGAATGTTATTTACTACTAAATGAAACCATTCATTTGTATATCCATTGGGCATTTCTTGAGATACAAGGGAATTTCGAAATCATTCCGAGCAAGATTCAGGAGTCCCCCGCATTATAAATGCCGCATTACACAAAAAATAATTTTTCTCCTAAATTATATTTTATATAATATAATGAATAATTTGTCGATGAATGTTATTTACTACTAAATGTAGAAATTTATTTGTATATCAATTGGGAATTTCTTAAGATATACGGGAATATTGAAATCAATCTAAGCGAGAATCAGAAGTTATCCGCGCCATATGGGTGCAATACACAAAAACTCATTTTCCTCCTAAATTATATTTTATATAATAAAATGAATACCATAGTTATTCTAGGAATGTTATTTACTCTTAAATGAAACCATTTATTTGTATATCCATTGGGCATTTCTTGAGATATACGGGAATTTTGAAATCAATCTAAGCGAGAATCAGAAGTTATTCGCGCCATATGGGTGCAATACACAAAAACTCATTTTCCTCCTAAATTATATTTTATAAAATAAAAAGAATACCATAGTTATTCTAGGATTGTTATTTACTACTCATTGAAACCATTTATTTGTATATCCATTGGGCATTTCTTGAGATGTACGGGAATTTTTAAAACAATCTAAGCGAGAATCAGAAGTTACTCGCGCCATATCGGTCCGCAACACAAAAACTCATTTTCTTCCTAAACTATATTTTACATAATAAAATGTATACCATAGTTATTTTAGGAATGTAGTTGACAATTAAATGAAACCATTTATTTGTATATCCATTGGGCATTTCTTGAGATATACGGGAATTTTGAAATCAATCTAAGCCAGAATCAGAAGTCATTCGCGCAATACGGGTGCAATACACAAAAACTCATTTTCCTCCTAAATTATATTTTATATAATAAAATGAATGCCATATTTATTCTTGGATTGTTATTTACTACTCATTGAAACCATTTATTTGTATATCCATTGGGCATTTCTTGAGATGTACGGGAATTTTTAAAACAATCTAAGCGAGAATCATAAGTTACTCGCGCCATATCGGTCCGCAACACAAAAACTCATTTACCTCCTAAATTCTATTTTATATAATAAAATGAATACCATCGTTTTATTAGGAATGTAATTTACTACTAAGTAAAACCATTTATTTGTATATCCATTGGGAATTTCTTGAGATATACGGGAATATTGAAATTAATCTAAACGAGAATCAGAAGTTAATCGCGCAATATTGGTCCACTACAAAAAAACTTATTTTCCTCCTAAATTATATTTTGCATACTAAAATGAATACCATAGTTATTCTGGGAATATAATTTACTAGTAAATGAAACCATTTATTTGAATATCCATTGGGCATTTCTTGAGATATACGGGAATTTTTAAATCAATCTTAGCGGGATTCAGAAGTCACTCGCGCCAAATAGGTGCAATACACAAAAACTCATTTTCCTCCTAAATTATATTTTATATAATAAAATGAATACCATAGTTATTCTAGGAATGTTATTTACTACTAAATGAAACCATTTATTTGTATATCCATTGGGCATTTCTTGAGATATACGGGAATTTTGTAATCAATCTAAGCGAGAATCAGAAGTCATCCGTGCCATATGGGTGCAATACACAAAAACTCATTTTCCTCCTAAATTATATTTTATATAACAAAATGAATAGCATAGTTATTCTAGGAATGTTATTTACTACTAAATGAAACCCTTTATTTGTATATCCATTGGGCATTTCTTGCGATATACGGGAATTTCGAAATCATTCCGAGCAAGATTCAGGAGTCACCCGCATCATAAAAGCCGCATTACACAAAAAGTAATTTTTCTCCTAAATTATATTTTATATAATATAATGAATAATTTGCCGATGAATGTTATTTACTACTAAATGTAGAAATTTATTTGTATATCAATTGGGAATTTCTTAAGATATACGGGAATATTGAAATCAATCTAAGCAAGAATCAGAAGTTATCCGCGCCATATGGGTGCAATACACAAAAACTCATTTTCCTCCTAAATTATATTTTATATAATAAATTGTATACCATAGTTATTCTAGGAATGTTATTTACAATTTAATGAAACCATTTATTTGTATATCCATTGGGCATTTCTTGAGATATACGGGAATTTTGAAATCAATCTAAGCGAGAATCAGTAGTTAATCGCGCCATATCGGTCCACTACACAAAAACTCATTTTCCTCCTAAAATATATTTTACATTATAAAATGAATACCATAGTTATATTAGGAATGTAATTTACTACTAAATGAAACCATTTATTTGTATATCAATTGGGCATTTCTTGAGATATAAGGGAATTTTTAAAACAATCTAAGCGAGAATCAGAAGTCACTCGCACCATATCGGTCCACAACACAAAAACTCATTTTCTTCCTAAATTATATTTTATATAATAAAATGTATACCATAGATATTCTAGGAATGTTATTTACATCTAAATGAAACCATTTATTTGTATATCCATTGGGCATTTCTTGAGATATACGGGAATTTCGAAATCAATCTAAGCGACAATCAGAGGTTATCCGCACCATATGGGTGCAATACACAAACACTCATTTTCCCCCTAAATTATATTTTATATAATAAAATGAATACCATAGTTATTCTAGGATTGCTACTTAGTACTAAATGAAACCTTATATTTGTATAACCATTGGGCATTTCTTGAGATATACGGGAATATTGAAATTAATCTAAGCGAGAATCAGAAGTTAATCGCGCAATTTCGGTCCACTACACAAAAACTTATTTTCCTCCTAAATTATATTTTGTATACTAAAATGAATACCATAGTTATTCTGGGAATATAATTTACTAGTAAATGAAACCATTTTTTTGAATATCCTTTGGGCATTTCTTGAGATATACGGGAATTTTTAAATCAATCTTAGCGAGAATCAGAAGTCATCCGTGCCATATGGATGCAATACACAAAAACTCATTTTCCTCCTAAATTATATCTTATATAACAAAATGAATACCGTAGTTATTCTAGGAATGTTATTTACTACTAAATGAAACCCTTTATTTGTATATCCATTGGGCATTTCTTGAGATATACGGGAATTTTGAAATCAATCTAAGCGAGAATCAGGAGTCACCCGCATCATAAAAGCCGCATTACACAAAAAGTAATTTTTCTCCTAAACTATATTTTATATTATATAATGAATAATTTGCCGATCAATGTTATTTACTACTAAATGTAGAAATTTATTTGTATATCAATTGGGAATTTCTTAAGATATACGGGAATATTGAAATCAATCTAAGCGAGAATCAGAGGTTATCCGCGCCATATGGGTGCAATTTACAAACACTCATTTTCCTCCTAAATTATATTTTATATAATAAAATGAATACCATAGTTATTCTAGGATTGTTACTTACTACTAAATGAAACCTTTTATTTGCATATCCATTGGGCATTTCTTGAGATATACGGGATTATTGAAATCAATCTAAGCGAGAATCAGAAGTTAATCGCGCCATGTGGGTGCAATACACAAAAACTCATTTTCCTCCTAAATTGTATTTTATATACTAAAATGAATACCATAGTTATTCTGGGAATATAATTTACTAGTAAATGATACCATTTATTTGGATATCCTTTGGGCATTTCTTGTGATATACCGGAATTTCGAAATCATTCCGAGCAAGATTAAGGAGTCAACCGCATCATAAAGGCCGCATTACACAATAAATAATTTTTCTCCTAAATTATATTTTATATAATATAATGAATATTTTGTCGATGAATGTTATTTACTACTAAATGTAGACATTTATTTGTATATCCATTGGGAATTTCTTAAGATATACGGGAATTTTGAAATCAATCTAAGCGAGAATCAGAGGTTATCCGCGCCATATGGGTGCAATACACAAACACTCATTTTCCTCCTAAATTATATTTTATATAACAAAATGAATACCATAGTTATTCTAGGAATGTTATTTACTACTAAATGAAACCATTTATTTGTATATCTGTTGGGCATTTCTTGAGATATACGGGAATTTTGAAATCAATCTAAGCGAGAATCAGAAGTCATCCGTGCCATATAGGTGCAATACACAAAAACTTATTTTCCTCCTAAATTATATTTTATATAAAAAAAATGAATACCATAGTTATTCTAGGAATGTTATTTACTACTAAATGAAACCATTTATTTGTATATCCGTTGGGCTTTTCTTGAGATATACGGGAATTTCGAAATCATTCCGAGCAAGATTCAGGAGTCAACCGCATCATAAATGCCGCATTACACAAAAAGTAATTTTTCTCCTAAATTATATTTTATATAATATAATGAATAATTTGTCGATGAATGTTATTTACTACTAAATGTAGACATTTATTATTATATCAATTGGGAATTTCCTAAGATATACGGGAATATTGAAATCAATCTATGCGAGAATCAGAAGTTATCCGCGCCATATGGGTGCAATACACAAAAACTCATTTTCCTCCTAAATTATATTTTATATAATAAAATGAATACCATAGTCATTCTAGGAATAATATTTACTACTCATTGAAACCATTCATTTGTATATCCATTTGGCATTTTTTGAGATATACGGGAATTTTGAAATCAATCTAAGCGAGAATCAGAAGTTATCCGCGCCATATGGGTGCAATACACAAAAACTCATTTTCCTCCTAAATTATATTTTATATAATAAAATGAATACCATAGATATTCTAGGTATGTTATTTACTACTAAATTAAGCCATTTATTTGGATATCCTTTTGGAGTTTGTGAATTTCTTGAGATATACGTGAATTTTGAAATCAATCTTAGCGAGATTCAGAAGTCACTCGCGCCATGTGAGTGCAATTGACAAAAACTCATTTTCCTCCTAAATTATATTTTATATAATAAAATGAATACCATAGTTATTCTAGGAATGTTATTTACTACTAAATTAAACCATTTATTTGTGTGTCCATTGGATATTTCTTAAGATATACGGGAATTTTGAAATCAAACTTAGCGAAAATCAGAAGTTTCACGTACCATATGGGCGTAACGTACTATACAAAAACTCTTTTTTCTCCTAAATTATATTTTTTGTAATAAAATGAATACCACAGTTAGTCTAAGAATATGATTTGTTACTAAATTAACTCCTTATCCGGCTATCCCGATTTCACTCGGGCAAAAATTTCTGTGCGTTTTCGGCTATCCCGAGCCCCTATGTAGGGGCAACTGGCTTCACTGCAGTGCTTTAAATTCAACTCCCCGAATTGATGGATTGCTGTGAAATCGTGGCTTGGGAACTTACTGAACGATCATGGTAGATTTAACTAATGTGAACGGATATCGAAAGTATTTCAAGAAAGCAACAGTTTTTGAATTACATTTTACATTTCCATATTTATTCACATTTAGATTTTCATAGTTAATGACTCTCTAATTTTTGCGATTCATAAACAATATATATAATACTAATATCATTACATTTGTTATCAAGTTTTTAAATTAATAATATTTTTTAGTTTCTTTGTATAATATATATATATATATATATATATATATATATATATATATATATATATATATATATATATATATATATATATATATATATATATATATATATATATATATATATATATATATATATAGATATATATATATATTGTTTATAATTTAATTGGAAACTGGACAATATGAGATTATATTAGAAATTTTTAATAAGTTAAAAAATTTTCTGGGAAAATTAGAATGGATAAAATAAATAATAAATTTAATGTTATTTTTTTAAACATTTGAATGAATTTAGTATTTTAAACAATCTTGTAATGATTTTTGTACGTACATCCTTGTAATCTCTCAGATTTTAAGTAATTTAACAGTGAACCTCTAATTTTAATTTATAAATTAAATAACTTGTTTCTAGAGTTATCATTGTAAATGCTTATATATCTTTATTAATGATTGACAAAAAATCGGAAATCTTAGTTATACAAAATATGTGTCTATGTAAATAAAATATTAAAGCTTAAATCATTTTTGTTGAATGTAAGAAAAAAATTAATATTATAAAATGAACTAAATTGTCTCACACTTGAATTTAAAATGTAAAACCTTAAATTTTAAAATACTAAAATAAATTTTAACATTTAACTGTATTTAAATTTTTAATAATGAAATTATTTCCATAGAAAAATCATATTTATGGCATTATTTCATGAGATACATATACATTTAAAATAAAATGTAAATTATGATTAAATATTAGTATGATGCGTACCCTTACTGAAGACACTTCCAAATATTTTATTTTATACATGTGACATGAATATATTTTTAAATTAATGTTATAATTATGCTTTGAAGGTTTATTACCTATTATATTTATTTATAAAAACAATAAAAAGTATGAAAATAAATCGAGGTACATAAAACTCAGTCAAAGCATAAATCCTAAAATCATGATATTTTTAATTCTATTTCGTAACATCTCATTGATAAGCTTTGTTTGCAATCAAATATTCAGATTTAAAAAATGCGGTCTTAAAATTATATTGATTTTCTAAAACTTACAGAATTTTCATCACTTATTATAGGCTTTCATCACTTAAAAATATGAAAATAAATCGAGGGATATAAAACTCAATCAAAGCATAAATCCTAACATCATGAAATTTTTAATTCTATTTCGTAACATCTCGTTGATAAGCTTTGTTTGGAATCAAATATTCAGATTTAAAAAATGCGGTCTTAAAATAATATTGATTTTCTAAAACTTACAGAATTTTCATCACTTAGGCTAACAGTTTTCTTCTGTGAATTGAAGATAACTTGCAAACTATCAATCAAAATATAAAATTATTTAGATTCCATATTTTAGAATATAAAGATGATTTTTCAAATTTAGATAATATGTAATTTAGACAATTAAAATTGTTCAAAGCAAAATTCAAAAATGTACCACAAAAATAATATTTATTAATTCTTAATCAAAAAAAGCATGACAAATTATATGCTATTTAAATTTTTTAAAATGTATATAGGCTTAGGAAGTGTGTATAAGGCATTGTAGAAATTTATGGTACTGGAAGGAATATGAAAAAGGTAGGTAGCCATATACCAAAATTGATTTGGTGCTTTGAAAATTTTGAACAACAATTGTAAAATTATTTCTAAAAGCAATCAAAAGGATAATTATTTAATAATTATCCTTTTTTACATTTTATATCCACATAATACCCATGTTAATGATTAACGCAAGAAAAATCAGCAATTCTTTTTTTATAATATCCCACTGAGCTGAACGAGAACTTGGGCTTAGTTCATTACTTTCAATATATAACTTAGCGTATTCATTAGTATTTAAAATTATGAATTCTAAAATTTCGTTATCAAAAAATAAATAAATAAATAAAAAAATAGCGAAAATACTCCAGTGGATTTGAAGAATCCAATATAGATATTTTGACTTCTGATTTATTTGTAAATGGAAATGCTGGTGGAGCTATCGCAGCTGAACTGTCAACTGGGTACCAATTACGTAGAAAGATCATCAAGTTCACTATCCGTGTCCGAAGAGTAATCTTCATCATAAAAATAAAATTCTTCTTCCCTGCTTGAATCAGGCATAATGTTTGTAAAATGGTATTATTTTCACAGATGCAACTAACTTCTAGAATTTACCTTCTGAGAGTGAAGGTAAATTAAAAAGCACTCCGATGTATACATAGATAGATACGCAAACAAGAATGGCAAGGTGAAAGTATGACATTTCAATAATTTGTTCTGGCCAGCCGAAGGCTATTTATTGACACACTCACTGGAATATATCATTAGACAGATGTTTTCAAGATAAATTGATTGGAAATATGAATCTACTATACCAATATTACATTTGTTTTCAATTTAAATTTATCGATTTCCCACGGAGTTTGAGAATTTCCAAGTTCCACATATTTGTCATTACCATCAATCCTGATGTCAAATTGATATAATTAGAAATATCAATCGATCTTCTGTAATCTTCATTCTACTTGTTAATAATTTAAAATTAAACATATGTACATTAATTTCCTATTTACTCGAAAATTTGGCTAAACATGTTTTGAAATTTTTCATAATGTTGATAGCTTCACACCACTTAAAATTTCAGAACACATGTTTCAACCATTGTTTAAAATATTAAGATCACAAAGTAATTACAAAAATTGGAGGAATAAATTCTACTATATAAGTATTTTCGAATATTAGAATGGAAGTAGTGTTACTCTTCATTCCCAAAATTATAAATATATTATTTTGTTACGATTAAGGCCTATAACTTTACAAAGAAGCTATTATTTTTAGCAAGAAAACTTTAATTTTGGTTCAAACTTTCACTAAATTCACATTTTGATATAGGACTAGCAAATAATATTAAAATACATTAAGAATTTCGATTTTTTTGGAAAAATTACGAGAAATATTCCCTTAAATATTTGTTTAAGAAATGCATATCTGTTTCAGAGACATTATAATATGATTTCACCGTAAACTTTAGAGGCATTATAATATGACTTCACAAAACAAAGATCAATTTAACTATTTAAAAAATGTTTTAATTCAGTTATCACAAACATTATTCTGTATAAGGAAAACAGCAGATAATATGTTAAACAGTTTAATTCTTTAATTATGAGGTTCAAAATAATTTTAGTAACTTTTTTTTATAAAATTAAGGATATGTTAAACTAAAATTTCGTAAATATAATTTAAAATCGTTGAATAAAAGTTTTTGTTTCTTACAAATTCCGGAAAATAGGAAATTTCCTTTAGTATGTAAAAGAAATATTTTGATTTACTAATTTAATGAATATATTTTAGGTGTTATGCTTTGTTTTTATATACTTCAATATCTAACAGAATTGCATTAAAGATTATAAGTTTACTTTCTTGAGACAGATTATTTCAAATAAGTACTGTAAGTTATGAATTTTTTATTCCTTTCGTGTAAACACAGGAAAACAAACTTCAATGTGACTTAATTCTAATATTAAGCTCAGTAATTCAAACTCCAATAAGATGTTTTTTTATGTTTTTATCATAAGAAATAAATTTTATCTTTGTGGTAAAATAATAAATTAAGATACGTATTTTTTTAATGGGTTAACTTTAATGTAAAAATTAATGCTGTCAAAATTAGATAAAGTATTCATTTCTGGTTAATGAATTTACTCTTAAAAATAAATTTTGTGAATATTTACTTCTTTTATCAAGACTATTTAAATATATTTGATTAATGTAATGAAAACTAGCTAAATATTTTTATTTTATAACCATCAAAAAAGAAGAAAGTCAAATCATTATTTTACTAAAGTACTTTTTTTTTTAACAAAAAATCCTTCGCTAAATTTACAACTTTTAATGATTTGCATGTCAAAGCAATTTAAGTTCAGTGAAGGGAAAAATATTTAATGCAGGACTAATTTGAATATTTGAAAAAATGTGATATTGACATGTTTTATATTAAATATTCAATTATTAGAATACTATTGAAATAATAGCATTAAGATTTCCTTGCTTTTATTTTTGCTTTTATTCTCTTTCTAAAAATTTTTAGCGCGAAATACAACATTTTATTATTTGTGCAAAACAATTTAAGAAATACTAAAAGATATCTGATCACAACATGAATCTTATATGGAGTGATATTTCTTGCATAGTTAGAAACAGAAATCTTTCTGTACAAAGAATTTAATATGTATTTTAATACATGTTATTTTAATAAGTAAAACAATTTAAATCTAAATTAATTGTCTAACAATAGACCTCAAAGTATATTTAAAAATATTTTTAATGTAAAATTTATATTCAAATAAAAAATTTACGAAATTTCAACTGAAATGAATAGTTTACAATATACTCTGAAGTCTATTGATAAGCAATTAAGTTAGCTTATTATTTTTTTAAACTATTAAAATTATAAAAAAATTTTCGAAATTCTTCAATTTGTGTATAAAGCAAGAGAGCTGTTATTTCAATAATTTTGAAAATTATTTGATGATTTTAAAAAATAGTGTTGATTTTGAAAAGTATCGACAAAAATTAAAATCAATTAATAACTAGATAGCACATTAACGCGTTCTTACACAGCTATTTAAATCATTACAATTTTAACTATTTTGAAAATTTAAATTTTTTTTAATATATATATACATATATATATATATACATACATATATATATATATATATATATATATATATATATATATATATATATATATATATATATACACAGGGTTAGCAAGAAATAAGTTTCCCTCTTCAGAGGGCTGTATAATACGTTCTATTTGTTCAAATGAGAAAAAATTAGAGCTACAGATAATTCAAATGATGCACTTGACATTTATTTTAAAATAATTAGTATAAAATTTTGCCGATAGATGGCGCTGTAATACATATAAAAACATTTGGCATGCTTTATAAAATGTTAAATAATAATAACAAAAAAGTAGAATTACAACTATTCAATATGCGCCCCTTCATTTTCAACAATGTGCTCTAATCGCAAAACCATATTTTTGACAGCAGACCGGAGTGAGTCTATCGGAATATCAAGGATATGGCGCCAAATGCTGTCCTTCAGATCTGGTACAGATGCTGGCCTTTTACGGTAGACATTGTTCTTAAAAAAAACCCACAACCAAAAGTCGCAGGTGGTGATATCCAGAGAATGAGGAGGCCATGCCGCAGGGAAATGACGGCTGATAACCCGTGCCTCAGTAAAATGCTGTCTTAGCAGTTGCTTTACACGACGATCAATATGAGGAGGTGCGCCATCCTGCATGAAAATGATGACATGAAGGCATCCACGCTGCTGAAGTTGTGGGATTACAAAATCCCTCAGCATATCTTAGTACCGTTGTCCTGTGATTGAACAGTTTTTGATTCCATTTGCAGTTATCTCTTCAAAAAAATACAGTCCAATCACAAAAGTAGCCGTAAACCCACACCATGCTGACACTTATTCTGGATGCAAGGGTTTTTCCTGGATAGCGCGAGGGTTTTCCGCTGCCTAAATTGGACAATTGTGAGTGCTGACTTGCCCATTAAGTTGAAAGTGGGCTTTATCAGTCCACAGAATATTCCATGGCCAAGTGACGTCAACCACCATTCGAGCAAGGAACTGAAGTGCAAAAGTTTTACGAACCTCTGAATCCCCGTCCTGCAACAAGTGCAGAGGCTTGATTTTGTAGGGATTAAAATGCAAAATCCGCCGTAAGATTTTTCGTACAGTGGAATACGGCATATCTAATACACGGGAAACAACTGGAACACTCACACTACCATCCGGCGACTGACTGCTGGCTTCAACGACCGTGGTAGCCACATTTTCGACCCTAGAAGATTGGATTGGTTTTCGTCCTCTACCGGGAAGAATTGCAAGTTGTCCAGTTCTTTCAAATTTCTGCATCATATTGCGTAACGCACATGGAGACATTGGACCTCTTCGTATCTGCTTCATACGGCGAAATTCTTTTACAGCTGCAACGGAGTTCTGCTGATTCTACTAGAACAATTTTACAAGTAGCGCTTTTTTTTGCAAAGAAGGCATGATGTGCAGAGAAGTAACTAATGCTCGTTCAGAATCCGACTTCTTTTTACCCAAAGATAATGCTAATAGGCATGCGCTGCAAAGCAAACGACTTTTCATATTTTCAGTATATGCAAATAAGTACCATTAGTATTACAGTACCATCTATCGGCGAAATTTCGTATTATTTTTTAATAAATGTCAAACGCATTATTTGAATTATTTGTAGTTCAAATTTTATCTCATTTGGACAAATAGAACGTATTCTACAGCCCTCTGAAGTGGGAAACATATTTCTTGCTAACCCTGTATATATATATATATATATATATATATATATATATATATATATATATATATATATATATATATAGCAAAATGTCATTTTAAAATTATGATAATGTGATATTCATTGAGTTAGCTATCATATATTTTTCTTATTTATTTAAGAATTTTAAATATAAAAACTGCGCAGAAATAAATTTATTGATAATAATTTTCAAAATAATAAAATAAAATTTATATTTATTGTAATTAAAAAATTATAATAGAGACTTGAAGAAATTTTCAAGTAGAACATCCATAAAGTAAACTACTAGCACACGTGGGTTTCTTCATCTGACAACGATTGATGGTCTTTCCCCACTGTAAGTGAATAGAATGTAATTAAATATAATTATTGTGAGGTGGTCCAGGGTAAAACGGAAATATGCCTCATCAAGAGTTAGCGGCTTTGGTATTCTTGACAAGTTCTAAAGGGGGAAAAACTTGCATTGCAGTGAAAGCCAAAACTATGTTGCCACCACAAAGCAAAAATGAAGCACTCTCTTCACTGAACCCCAGACGGTTAAGGGGTTAAAACATATATGTCATTTGTTCAAAACAAAAAATATGCTAATCCTGTTACCGAAACATTTGATATTGTGCAGAAGTGTATAAAGATTTACTTTTTCTGCTAAATTCAATTTTTTTATATTTATTGCTCGGGAAGTAGAACCTTTTCTCACACTTTATCAAACTGATAAACCAATGTTGCCATCTATTGTTGAAGATTTCCATGCATTGTTGAAAAGTTTGATGCAAAAGTTTTTATAAGAATCTTTGCTATCTGAATTTATTGGAAATATATAAAAACCCTAAAATTACTCATTATTTTATACAATGTGTAATCCAGTACTATATGGAATGTTGATTATTTTAATAAAAAGTTTTCTGTTAAAGCTCTAAATTCATCGAAGGCTTTTGAAATCATCATTAATAATTTAAACTCAAATAAAAAATAGTCTCATTAATGTTTGCAATTATTTATTTTAATTATTTACAGAAATGATTGAAAAATTTTGCATGTACATAATTATATGCATATTTGGTTAAGAACAATTTTTCGAATAAAATAATAAAATTATTTAACGTGAATGTCGATACCTCCTGGAAATTTTTGATTTGACTGCTGGGAAACTCCTGGAATTTGATTCTTGGAAATCTGTACGAACCCTGTTATAGTGAAAATGGAAAACACCTCGAATTATGTTAATTTCAAATGAATTTATAGAAAAAAATCAAGAGACGATTATTCAACAGTTGAAATCTATTTTGGAATTCCGTCAATATTTCTTCTAGACTTTTATATACTCATTGAGTTTTTCTTGTTTAATATTCGAACAAATTGTTTTAATTCGAAGAAAATAAAAAAATATTTTATTTTTAATATCCTTTTGAAAAAATTGTAATTTAGCTTGAAAAGTAAATATGCACTGTGAAAGGCAAGATATTATTTCATCTACCCATGCATTTGTAAATTCAGTGTTTGCAAATGTTTCATGTCATCAGTCATAAACATTAAGTCATATAACCACTCGTCATCCATAATTCTGAATAGGTTATTTTCTTCTCTTTGAGAAATGCAGTTATCAGATCAAGCTAATTTAGAAATCAATTTAATTCGTTTTAGCTAGATAACCATTTAACAATGCAAAAGAAATTAATGTCATTTGGAAGTTATAATCTTTTAATTCTTCAAAGAAATTTTTGAATTGTCGATAATTTCTTGCATTGGTGCGAATGCAATTTTCAATGGGTAACACTGTTTTGATAACATCTGGATATTTTAAATATTTTGTATCGAGATGTTCTAGGTGAATTATACAGTAAATCGGTATGTGAATTGGGGAATTTGAGAATCATCTTAAAGGTACAATAAGACCGATTTTTTACCCAACATTGCCGGAGCTCCATCATTTGTAATGCTTACCAGTTTAGTAAGAGGCACATCAAAAGCTTACATTATGGAATCTAATGCATTTTTAATATTGACACCACGGCATGACCCTTGAAGTGCGACTAATTCTAATAATTCTTCTTTAACAACGAAGTCAGGTGAAACAAAACATGAAAACTGCCAGTTACGGAATAGCTGTTGTTTCGTCAAGAGCTGAGATGAAGGCAATACAGTTCTTCCAATCATTTTATAAATTATATTCAAGGAATACATTTATTGCAATTATAAGTCATTTGGTTGTGTGTTTTGAGCTGAAAATTTGCGATACAATTTTGTGCAATGCTTTCAAGTTTTTTTTCTTCTATACGGGCGTTTTCCACGAGTAATATTCCAGGCAATAACAAAACTGGCCTCAGCCAAATAATAGCTTGATTACTAAGGGTCATCAAAATTGACTGTTTATTTAATAAATTTGATTTTAAAGAAGCAAGTTTATCTGATCTTAATTTGAAATTTAGAGGACACTAACTAGAAATCTGAGGATGATTGGTGTCCAAATGTCGATGTAAATTGCTTGCTTTATAATTTTTGACTGTAGAATACCAAATAACTCATAATGATTCTCTGTTATCGTCACTAAAAAAATTCTCCTCCCACTCATTATTAAAACTTCTTGTTCATATTTTCGTTTTTTTTAATTTCGTTCTCTGTCGTCATATTCTTAAAAAAATCGGAAATTAATAAAAAACATTTAGAAAATGCAAGTTTTGTGTTATTAAAACAATAACAACACGTGTTATATACTAAGAAACAAATTATAGTTAACTTACCGAAAATTCCAGATTACATATTATATCCGTAGCAAGAGTGATACGAAATGTTTCTTCCACAGCACAATGTCAACTGTCCGTTGCAATGAAAGCTTGCAATTTAAAAATCGGCCTGGAGCAACACCTCCTACAGTGAAAGCCAAAGCACCACTATCTCTCGTTCTGTATGACTCATGCTCTGGAGGCAAAGCTATTGAATTCCAGTGTCGCCATTTTGCCCGCGTGTTTGTGAAGTTGCTTTATGTCTGTAATATATTTCTTTTAGTTTCAAGTAATATTCTATTCATTATGCCCTACAAATGTTCCGTGGATAATTGCCATGGTAATTACGACAAAACTAAAAAATAAGTATTTTTCGATTTCCTAAAGAAGAAGAAATGCTTAACAAATGGCTTAAAATCATTCCTCAAGAAAACTTGAATGCTACTAAAAATTCCAGGGTAAGTTTTTTGCTCATATTAAATATATAGTTATAATATAGTAATAATCTTCTAATATTAAATAGTAATAAATATTCGTGTATAAATTTAACATAACGAAGTGTTTTACAAGTAAAATTTGTTTTAAATAAATGTCATATATACAAACAAAACAGTTAAAACATGTTTATTTACCATGTAGTAACGTTAGATTTCTGCAGTTTCAATGGTATTTTTAATATTAAAGTCATATCTTTCTTTAAATTGTGAAAATATATTATATTTTAAAATAAAAATTGAAATTAATATTTTTAATGCAGATATCTGAATTATTTGACGTGTTTATTATTATTCTGTTTAACAGCATCAAAATTTCATAATTGTGGTCTTATTTTTTAAATTAACTTAATGTAAAATAGTTTTGTGTCAAATATGATTAAATATTTCTATTTTATTTTAAATAGTTAATTGCTACATAAGTGAAAATATTCATCTGTCAACAGTTTATAAGAAATAGCTGTATAAATATTTTTTTCGCTAAAGTGAAGAGATCCGTACAGAGGATAAAATGCGCCAAGCAGGCGATAAAGTGGTGCAATAAGTTCGTCAAATTGGTTTAACGGTTCGGATTACGTATGTATGACGTGCTTTTCGTTTATTAGGTAACGTGATCGCGTGACATGCGCGTTTTGTATGTAACCCTTGAAACTATTATAGAATAATATTTAATAATTAAGTTTCGATATTTGAATTTTGGAGTTTGTGTGTTGCTAGCGAAAATTAACTATGGATGAAAATGTATTGAGCTTACGTTTTTTTTTTTTTAGAGCGTGATGGTAGTAAGAAAGTAAGTATATAAATGTTTAAGTTGTGTGTATTGCATGTTAGTGTTAGAATATGCCACGTACTGAAATTTCTTTAATGTGGATGCCATTGCTCGGTATATTAAAATTCGAGTTTAAACAAAAAGTGAAATTTGTTAACGTTCGAAATTTTGTTTCATTGCCCGGTTGGCACTGCAGTAGGTAGCGCTACACTGATGTTTTTTCTAAGGTTGGCGCCATTGCTCGGTATATTAAAATTCGAGTTTAAACAAAAAGTTAAATTTGTTAATGTTCGAAATTTAGTTTCAGTGCCCGGTTGGCATTGCAGTAGGTAGCGCTACACTGATGTTTTTTTAAGGTGAGTGCCATTGCTCGGTATATTAAAATTCGAGTTTAAAGAAAAAGTGAAATTTGTTAACGTTCGAAATTTAGTTTCATTGCCCGGTTGGCACTGCAGTAGGTAGCGCTACACTGATTTTTTTTAAGGTGGGCGCCATTGCTCGGTATATTTAAAATCGACTTTTAAAAATTTCGTTTCTATTTATTAGAATTTTAAAACTTCTACAGTATTTAATTATAATGAACTATTCAACTTTTTAATATTTGGAATTCGAAAAAACACGCGATTTCAAAGCTGAAGTTCGAACGCGATCGTTATGGGTGGAGTTTTCAGTGTAAACAAAAACAAACCTCAGTTAACCGGAAGCCATCTCAAATACTTCCGATTTTCTTTCTTCCCATTGAAAATCAATGCAATCGCAAAAATTTTTATTTAAATATTTTTAGGTAATTATTTCTGTTTTCGAAAAAAATCTTTATTTTATCCGTTAAAATCATAATTTTTAATAAGAGTACAATCAGTGGTGATCTTTTAAATTTTAAAAAAATTTTTTAATTTTTACTTAAATAATCCTGATGGATTACCATATTTTGCGAGGAATCGCTCTTATTAATTGGCGATATAAGGATCAATTGTTGATGAATGATGTATCGTAACCCACATTCAAACTCTTGTTATTATTTATCTCAATTGTTTATCATTTTCTTCTCTAATTAATTTTTAATTTTAAGCATTTATTCCAAAATTTCAGGAAATATATTTGGCGTGCGATTGAACTATAATTCATTTCAAATATTAAGCAAAGTATTATTTATGCTTTCCTTTATTGCATTATACATTTCATTAAAATTTTCTTGATCATGCTGTAATATATGAATTGGTATCAATAATGAGTAGAACAAAATTGTTATGATGTGTTTATTTACTTGTTATTTATTAATATTTTAAACAAATCTTGGTTTTCATTGCAATTAAAATTTAAGTCTTATTTTTAAGAATTGATTTAATATATATTTAATTAAATTAAGGATTGTAAATCAGGTTCCATTAGAAATTTGAACATCTTTAATTGCGAAAATAAATTTGTCCCAGCTCGCATATTGCAACCAAGTGCTACGTAACAAGAATTAGCTTTATTTGCTTTCTGCATTTCAAAAAAAAATTATAGGATAGTTACTTTTAAATTAATATTTCTCAAAAGCAATGGAAAGTACAGAAAACAAGCACGATGGTATAAAACAATAATAGAATAGAAAGCAGGAAGTTTCGTGCCGGAAGTTTTTTAGATCTCACGGTAGTAGCGCCCTCTACTCTACGCTTTACAGAAATTTCCATCCATTGGTTGACATCTATCGCGCGTAGTGACGTAATTTAGGTTGGCGACAGAGCTGTAAAACGCTTGGTGCCAAAATTTGAAATCGCGCCAATCGCGTACGGGTCTGGTAACTTTTACCATTTTTTTATGCAATAAGTGATATAATTTGTAATAGTAAAATTGTAATTATTTTTTTAATTGATTTCACTTTAAATTATCAATCTGCAATGTGTGATTTATTTTCTATCCAAGAAAACATTTATGATATTATTCGAGAAAATACATTTTATATCCTTAAACTGAATTCACTTAATTAAAAATTTAATAAACTAATAAATTTTATTAAATTAATTTAAATTTATAATGATTTTTCAAATTCTGTAAATACCAAATATATATAATTTGTTAAACAACTTTTTATCTTCTAATTGAAATACTGTATTAACTTCTCTTTTAAATGAATGCAATTACACACAAATTTTGGGATATTTTTATCAATCTATTATTTCTTGTTCCTTAGATTTGTGAAGCTTATTTCATGAAAACGGACATTTAGAGGCTTCCGGAGATATATGATGAAAAATCCGGGGGAAAAAATTGGTGTTCCTCTACCTCATCCCAAATTAAAAGTCCATGCTGTTCCATCCAAGTTTCCGAATTGCCTTGCTTATTTTTCTACAGTAAAAAGCAATAGAGATGAGCCCGATTTAAGAAAAATTGTGGAGAAAAATTTTTTTTCGAGAAATGGAAACATTTTTCTTCAGACACAGAAAAGTGAAGCTTTGAGACTCATCCAGCTATGTCTCACACCACCAATGCTATTATTGAAATTATTAATTATTGTGCAAAAAAATTAAATTTGAATTTCCTATTGACTGGAAAGTTGCAAACCGATTCTTTAGAAGAATGATTTGGACTTTATAAGCAATTAGCTGGTGCTCAATAAAATGTATCGCTTACCCAGATTTACAAAACAGAAAATAAGAGTTCGAAGTTTTATTTCCTCGACACTAACATCTCATACACGTGGAAACTTCATTGTAGAAAACTTTGATGATGAAATTCATAATACTTTAATTTTTTAGATACCAATGAAATTATAAATGATTTAAATATAGTTATAAACCATAATGACTTAGAAAGCATAAATCATGTGTCCACAATCCTAACCTATATAGCTAGATATTGCACTCATGCTTGTTTAAAAAAAATTAAATGTGAAAATGTTACAGTTCCCTCATTAAAGAATATGATGAATTAAGCGATGGTAGTGATATTTTAATTCAAAGTATGAATAGAGGGGGATTGAAGTTTCCTATCAATGAGAAACAGTAAAAATTATAAAAATAAACTATTGTGTAATTGTTAAACTATTGTCACAAGAATTTTGAAAAACAGTTTATGCAATGTAAAAATCAGAGGTCCCTTGCATGCAACATAACATTATATAATCTTAGATTGTTAGAAATTTATTTTCAGTTTGATTGTAATAAACATGATGTGTATAATATGAAAATTATTGTGTATGCTTCAACGAATACTCTATTAAAAGATTGCTGTAAGAAATTTAATAATGATCTGATTAAAAAAAATGTAATAATACAAAAAAGAACAGAAAATTGGAAATACTTAAAAAATGATTTTGTGCTATGTATTTGAAATATTGTATATTTCATTGTTTTCAATAAAACATTTTCCATATGTATTTGCTTGTTTATTTACTGTGTAAAATATTAGATAAAATTTTAAGTTGTTTACATTATCAAAGTATTTTTAAAACATGTTAAGAGGGGGGTCATACATAAATATAAGAAATACTTACGAAAATATGAATTATATATCTTAAATTTAAACCTCCAAAAATTGTTTTTGAAGAAAACATACTTATCTATAAATGTCTATTCATACATTGAAATTCACGTTTTTTTTAACATACTCATTACATGTTGAACAGCTTATCAAATAGAAATTTCCATGTACAAATTATTTTAAATTGCTACAAAGATTATTTTAAAACATTTTTTTTTTTGAAATTGAAATTAAGAGAATAAAAATCTTTGGACATATTAATTTACTAATAATGAAGAAAATATTAATGAATTTGTAAAATTCTAAGCAAATGTAAAATTTATTTTCAGAATGTGAAATTTTAAACGATGTAAAAATATTAACTTTTCAAAAATTGTCAAAAAAATTTTAATTTATAAAAAATTCTTGTAATAAATAAAAAAAAACTCTTGTGAAATTCTAAAATTGACAGGAATAAAAAATGTAAATTATAATCGTAAATTTAATATCTGTAAATTAGTGATTTTATGTAAAAAGGATAACATTATTACAGTGCAGTGAGCTTATTTTGAAAATAATTTATGTCTTTTGTATAGTAAATTCATTTTCCATTCGTGTAAAAAAAAGAATTCTCCTTCCTTCACTGTGTTTTTAATAAAAACGAAGTGAAAATCTTTTTAAGGCCAAAGGTTTATCCCATCTAAGTGAATAAAAAACTCCTCGAAGAAGAGTACGGGAATTTCGGTCGGCCTCTCCAGAGTATGACACTTTCTTTCACTGCAATGGCTTTCTATAAAACGTCTACTCTTGGAGGTGTTGCCTGTGCTGTAAAACGTCTACTCACATTACCATCATCTTGGAACCGTTGCCAAAGCCTGGAGCTGTTACTCTGGGCGATTCTAAGTCCTCGGATATTTCCAGCTGGGTACGTCCACATTCCAAACGGCCC
This sequence comes from Latrodectus hesperus, assembly GCA_037975125.1. Taxonomy (NCBI): domain Eukaryota; kingdom Metazoa; phylum Arthropoda; class Arachnida; order Araneae; family Theridiidae; genus Latrodectus; species Latrodectus hesperus. The sequence continues at coordinate 5,258,436 of CM075856.1, forward strand.
ATAATTCTACCACGTAAACATCATCCAAATGCTTCCTTTGTGCCATAACTATGCGGTTATTGTACTGAAAGGCTTTAAAGAGCTTGTGAACAATTTTACTTCTTTGCAACCATTCCTTATATACCCCTCTCTTATTAATAAATAGTAATTTAATTTAAAAATTTTAAATTATAGTTAAAAAATGAATCTTTAGCATTTTATCTGCTAAAGATATTACTTGTATATTTCTGTAAAAATTTTATCTACCAAACGAATTTCGTTTTCTAAACAAAAAATAAACATGTTTAATTAAAAAATGAGAAATATTCCATTTTATTTTTAAAGTGTATCAGAAAGTAACTTTTTCGGCTGATTGGAAAATTTTTCTTTTACTCTTAAAACTAATTTGTTGCAATATATGGGGCAGAATTATCTATTTTCATTAAATGGTAAAATTTTAGTCATATTTAAAAAACAAATCTTTGGACAAAACACACACACATACATAAAACTTTTATATAAATTCAGTAAAAATTTGTTTTCGACTTAGGTTTGTAAATCATTTTTCATATTTATTCACCTTTTAGAATTTGGCAAATATTAATCACAAAAACGAAATTTCATAGAAAGGAATTAATTTGTTATTTTATTGTTAATTTCTATCTATCTAAATATCAACACAATTTTTACAAATGAACTCTACATTATTATTAATTATATCGTAACATGAAAATGTGAATAAAATTATTTTAGTATAAGAGGAAACATTTAAGAATAATAATTTAAATGTGGTCTCATTCCATAAAATAGATTTTAAAATATGTGCAACAATACATATTTTTTTGTGTGTTAAAATGTTTTAAATAAATTATTGGTGTAGTTATATGTACTGTAAGTATATATATTCATCTGAATACTTTGCAGACGAATACGTGAAATTACTTTTTTTTCTTTTTAGTTTAAAAGAATTTAGATATTTCTTCAATAAATTTTTTGTACGTCTAATTAGCTTAAAAGAATGAGATAAATACCTTGTAGGGAATATTACCTTACATCTTATAAAATAAAATTTATTTTTAATGTGTACGTGTTTTTTTTTCTACTCCCTGTAACAACGCATGGATGATAATTTTAATAAAAAAACAAGAAAATAAAATAAAACTAAACTTTATTTTTGAAGCGAAGAAAGTTCTGAAGGGGTATGGTACATTGTTTAAGATAATATTATATCATGGCATTAGAAATTTTATTGGCAGTTGAGATTTTTTTATTGACGTTCTACACACAGTAATTACAACTAACAATCATAATTTTTGAATGAAACAAATTCTGCTTTTATTTAACTTAAGAAAGACATCTTGATATACGTTTCATTTCATTCCGTGCTAACGTTTTCAATTTTACACCAGGTAAAATATTCAGCAGACCAGCAGAATATGGATTATATATATATATATATAATAACTTTTATCTATGTGTGTAAGTAATGGTATACCTAAATTTATAATAAAATGTATTTCTTCATTAACAGAGAAATAGCATATAATAATGATGAGAAAATATATGATCATGTGTCTTTTCAGAGGACATTTTACTATATTATGAACAAATAATAATAAAGCCTAAAAATATTCTAGAAAAGTTTAAGAAAAATTTATATATACTGTACTTCCTTTTATAAATAAAATTGTGTAAGTTTAACTTTATTTTGACTAGAAATAACACAATAAAAAATCCCCCAATCCCCCCCCAAAAAAGAAAATTTCATAAGCAAAAATATTAAGTAAAACTTGAAAGAAAAAATTTTAATATATATTTCTTAGAAGTCTTCACTGGTCAATAGATAATGTATATAACCTACAAAAATTTTTTAAATAAAATGAATGATTACGAGTAAAATATTTCCTGTCACATCTCCTGATAAACTTCTTTTATAATTATTATTATTGTAAGAGATGGATAAGTTATGATATCAATTTTACTCTCACTTAAATAAAAATATTAATTTCCACGTTATCATTTCCTTCAAAACTATACCTGAAGAATCATTTAAACGTGATGATAGCATGCCAATATCATAGATTCACTTTCAATATAAAGAAGCGTTACGCGGAATGATGAAATGTTATAGACATATTAAAGCATCCCTGTAGAATTCTCGTACGCTGCTCCATAGTAAAGAAAGGCTGTTTCGCTCACAAGATTTGTTGCAGTCCTTTAGTCTTATTGTTGCGTTTTACTCATGACAAAATACGAGCGGAAAAGTGTCATCACAACGGCCCTTTTGTCCAAAATATTTGTGTCCAGCTGTAGACAGACCCCAAGCGAAAAGGAAGAATTTTTTTCTTTTATCAAAACTGCACTGTAATGTTTAGAGTAGATAAATGTCTTCTTGGCATCGAGCGAAATGGGATACAACGGTGGAAATCGAATATAATTACCTCCAAACATTAAGAAAATGCATAAGCTTTTAGTTTTCTTGTTTTGTTCGTAACATTTCTTCCAACGTCAAAATTTAACTCTCAAATTTTTTTAACAAACAGCATTACTTCGTTGAAAAGGATAGACCTCGTCAAAAACGATACTTAATTTCTGATATTAGAAAAATGTTAAAGTTTTATTTTCTGTCTACTATGTTTTCTTCGTATTTGATAACTTAATGCAATTTTTTGCCATATAAATATTTATTAACATACAGGTATAGTTTTGAAAATTTAAAATCAAATTGTTTATTTCACTAATTCTTTAAAATATATTTGAAAGAAAAAGAAAATAATGCCATTGCATGAACAGTATATTCAGAATAAATCATAGTAAGATTAAGCTTTTATTTTGATAAGAAACAATCTTTTTATATATATAAACTAAGCACCCATAATTTATAGTAATAAATTGAATTAATGAAAAATTTGAAAAAGAAGCTTTGGAGGAAACAATTTAATATAGTAATAAGTTTACACATTTTGTGACTAAGAATATTTCTCATTTCATTATAAATATATATAATTAGATAACTTTATTTAAATTTGCGTTTTAAAAGAAATTTGTTTTAATTTCTCATTTAAAACTATCCAAAATGGTTTTGTAGTCTGAAAAAGTGTTTGCATTGATAATACAATGACATCATTTAATTTTCTACATTGATAGTAGATGAAGATTTAGTTACGAGTATTCTAAATTTTGATTGATTTTGTAGTTTCAAAATGAAAATCATATTTACAGCATTGTTTTTTTTTAAAGTTTTTTTATAAAAAATTAATTTTAGTTTATGAATATAAATTAAGAAATTATTTTTTTAATGCGTAGTACGTTCAACCTCTAATGATCAACAATTTGTAGTTGCATTAATAAAATAATGCACCTTCAATAAAGAATACAATGTTTTAATTATTTCAGTTGATTAATCCCATAAATCGTCTCAGGTTCAGTGAAGAATTTTGTTTAAAATTTGTTTGTAGTGGCAACATAGTTTGTGCTTTCACCTCAAATCGAATTCATTCCCCCATAGCATTTGTTAAGAGTACAAAAGCCACTAATTCACGATGAGACGTATATCCGCTTTTTCCTTGATCACCTCAGAATAGTATCATTTTGACGATTTATTTAAAGTGTGGATGTCCATTAGCCTGTTATTGGAAGAAATCATCACATGTTTATAATTTACTTTGTGAATGTTCTGCTAAGAAAATTTTGTCTTTGTTGCAAAATTTGTTACCAAATTCAATATGAAATCATTTTTTAAATATATATTCTTTATTAACAAAACTTAATGTACAATTAGAAACAGAAATGATTCCATTTGAACCATTTCCTAAAAAACATTTAAATTCTGAATGAAAATTACAATTGTATCCAACAAGGATATAACCACATTATTTCCTGGTTAATTAAAATAGACTTCTTTAAATTATAAAAAACTGAATGTGTGAATGCACACTTTAGAATATATGAAAATTTTTTCACTAATATGTGTTCAGGCAAAATTAAAAGAAAGATTTTTTAATCTATTCTTTTTATAATTTTAGAATTTATTCCATAACATAAAAAGTATTTTGTTGATTTAAAAAAATACTTGCAATAATTCAAATTAAAAAACCTGTCTAATTTACTAATTGATTAATATAACTATTTGAAGTCATTGCAATTTTATTTGGGAAATTAATGGAAAACTATTTTTTTCACTATAAAAATGATAAAAGTAACTGAATTCGAGCAATGATTAATTATTTTGTCAAAGAGATTTTTTTATTTTTAAAATTATAAAAAGGAAATTATTAATTGAGCGGTTTTCGAAAAGTAGAAACTGAATCTCTTTCTGTTGTCCATTAACTTTTTGAATCAGCTGCATGCTTAAACTTAGATCGATGTTTCAATTATTTAATATTAACGAATGGAATTTAACAATTTATATAAAAAATATATGCTAATAATTTTGATTTGTTTGAAGTTTTATAATAGATATATTTGTACATGTAGTAACTTTTATAAGCAATGGTCCACTAGCGAAATAGTATTTAATGAAATTTATTGGAGCATTATTAGTTAAGCGTTTTTTAGTTTGTTTTCTAATGTTATTTAAATTATTAATTAAATTGTTATTTAAATTATGATTAATGTAATTCAAATGAGGGCCACAATTTAATATAATAAACTAGACTCCCAAACGATGCTTTTTGACGTAATTATGATTTTAATTTGAATCATAATCACGCCAAAAAGCATCGTCAAAAAGCACCTGATTTTAATTTGAATCGTAGCTTGAAGACTCAGAGGTTTTATTCAATGTGTCCGTGCTATTGAACGATATCAAATTATTAATGATTTGCCAATGAATTGCTTACCCTTCCTTGCCACTTCCATTACATGAATCTTAATGTAAGGTTGGGTCTTACTCAGAAAATTAGAAAGTCGAATCTCGCTCCCGAAATTATTCAGGCGATTGCTTTAGCGACCACCCATAACCGTTATCTACCTGATTATTGGCTGCACGTTTACACGGATGGTTCACTTTCTGATTTTTCTCAAGGCGCCGGTGCTGGCATATTTAGTGGACTTTTCTGTTTTCGTCCTCCGGTTGGTACTTTCTCGACTCACTTTGATGGTGAGATGGAAGCAATTCTCATTGCACTTGAACAACTCTCTCTACGACAAAACTCCTTTGAAAGAGCCGTTACCCTTTCGGACTCTATTTCTGCGCTTTCTACTAATAAAGAGGTTAAGAACCAAAGAGTCCTCAATTGCAGGACTTTGCTTGAGAGATTCTATAATAAAGTGTCCATCTAGTGGATACTCTCCCACTGTGGCATTCAGGGAAACGAGAGAACTGCTCTTGCCACCTTAATTCTGCAGATACCCCTTGCGAAACTGCGATTTCATTCCTCTAAACTTGAAATTTCTAGAATCAGTAGGCACTTTCGCCGCGATACTACCTTACACCTTTCGAATGGCAAACCTTGGACTGTACTCCACACACTATTCCCGACTTCCCTCGAGCGACTGCAGTGGCTGCATTTAGAATGCTCATTTCAACATTGTGGACTCCCCTGCCTGTTCTCTTTGGATGTCACATTTGGACGAGTGCTCTGTACTATCTGTTTTTGCTTGTGTTCCAAGATATTGGAGAGCCCGTTGTCTAATAGCCTAGCGGCCAAACGACAAGCATTTGCAAATAAATATTTAAATTATTACATATTAAATGCATTATATTTGGTTAATTAAAAATTACATTTTATATATTGTAATAAAAATATTGAAATTTCAAAAAATTAATTTTCTTTAAAATATATTAAATTAATTTGTTTTGTCATATAAAAATTAGTATACATATATTGTTCTTTTACTTCAATATAAATGTACACAAATTCTGATTTTTAATTGTTTATATATGTTTTAACTAATTTTAATTTCTCAGGATCTTTAAATTTCATCAAATTTTTGGTCATGAAAAATTATAAAATCCTCAATATATCTAAAGGCAAAAGACATCTGAATATAATATATAATTTTTAATAACATTACAGTCACAGCATTGCTAGAAAACTTGAGAATTCTGATCTTTGAGGATTACCCTTAACCTGTATGCATAATATATCTGCACAAATATTAAAAATAGAGTATCATCAAATAGCTTCCTAATAGTTTTAATTAATGTCAAATAAAGACCCATTTTCACAAAAACAAAACATTAATTCAACAAAAAGTTTATCTATTGGAAAATTAGTAAAAAGAACCTTAAGATCATATGCACAAATTCAATTTATCGGTAGTCATAAAATTATTTGTTTCTTATTATTAATTATGCAATTTAAAATTAATTATTGGTATCTTATTAACTATCCATGTATTCTTTGATTTTAGAGTATTCTTTTAATATATTTAAATAAAATGAAATATTTATATAAGTATCACAACCACAGGTACTGTATTCCAATTTTACTGGATTCTAATGAAATTTTGAATTTGATAGATATAAAGAATATTAAGTCAATATTTTTAATTTTAAGTTTTTTAGGAATATATATATATATATATATATATATATATATATATATATATATATATATATATATATATATATATATTGTAAATAGTTTTTTTAGCGGAATAATTTATTTTAGAGGCTTTTTGAATTTGATATTTCTTCATTTAAAGTTACAAGCTGAATTTTTTTTATAAAAAAGTGCATAATAGTTTGAGGCTTTATCAACTGAAAAATTTAAAATTGTTTTTGAATCTCATAAAATTTGTAAGATATTTTAAATTTCAAAATTCTTCTTAAATTTTTTATAATAGTACCACTTTTATTGTAAAAATATTTAATTGAAATCGAGTATGAATTAGAAATTTTAAACATGATTTTGGCTTTCGGATTTTCTCTCTTGGGGAAAATATTTATTGGACTTGTGCTCTTTAGAAGACCTCTGCTGAATAGAAATGGAAATCTCTTCTCCCTCTCCTCTGGGAGACGGGACCCCTGAAGACTTGAACACAGGCGCCTGTCGTCAGTTCGATGGCATGCCCTTTTCAGGGCGGTCGGTTAACAATGGTGCAGGGAAATTGGAATCTGGAATTGGAATTAAGGCGATAAGCGACAAGATCCGTTAAACAACTGATTATATTCAAAAAATTAGCAATTCGGAAATGACTGAAAAGGACATTGATTTACTCAAATTTCACAGTTTAGCGCTAACAAAACTAACAGACATGCTAGCCAACTATCATAAGCAAAAAGAAATGCAACCGTTTAACGATAAACCGCTAATAAGCGTTAAAGCTCCGCCTCCTTTCGCTGTGACCACACAAAACAGATATGAAGCTCTTAGTGACAGCAAGGATGTTGACCTCGTCTCTGACCAGGAAGACATCCCAACACTACCAACCACAAAGAATACCAAGGTTAAAACTACCTCCACTAAAAGGAAAATTGAAGAATTTATTAATATATCTAACAAAAAAGTTAATGAAAAAACTGAATCAAAAAATAATGAAAATGATCAAGGATTTCAACCAGCCAAAAGAAATAACAGAATTCCTTCTATCATCATAAAGGACAAAAATATCAATTGGGAACAAATTCAAGAAGTTTTTAAAAATAATAACATTACCGGCTACATTGGAAAATTAACTGGAACTGAAATACTAAAAATCAAAGTTGAAAGTGCTGAAAATCATAGGAAAATAACCAAACTGCTAGATGACGCCAACGCCTCCTACCACACATTTATATTGCCTGAGGATAAAAACCTTAAAATAGTCAGAGATTTACCACCTATTTACACACCTGAAGAAATTTCCCAGGAACTCATCCTAGAAGGATTTAATATAATTAATATAACTCAAATGTCCAAAAAAGTTGATGGAGTTAAATTAATTTGCCCTTATTTATTGTCACTCTACCCAAAAATGACAAATCTATAATATCTCACATCTTTTTAACCTGGTGGTCAAAATTGAATCTTACAAAGGCCGTAAAGGAGTAACACAGTGCTTCAGATGCCAGGGGTTCTACCATGCCCAAACTTCCTGCCATCACGCAGTTAAATGTGCTGGTGATCATCACCACTCAGAATGCAAAAAAGACATGTGGAGAAGCTCATCCTACCAGCTATAGGGGCTGTGATAAATTTCCAAAATCAAAATACCTCAACAATAACAAAGTCGAGGCCATCAAAAGCAAGATTATTCCAAGCACTAATCCACACCTATCTTATGCATTAGTCCACAAGAATGAAACCATTAGTAAAAACAAAGGAACTATAAATGAAGCAAAAAATATTTTTTCTGAATTACAAAATCTAATCTCTTATATCAAAAACTCAATATAATAATAACAGATCTTATTAATCAGCTCAAACAATTCAATGCAGCAATGGCTGCACAACAGACAGCAACCAACAATGACAATTAAAAGCTTAAATTTTTCACCTATTCAAATTGTGAATTGGAATGCACGTAGCCTAAAGCCTAAAATTACTGAATTCGTGAATTTTCTAGATAAACATAATATAGACATTGCCATAATCACAGAAACCCACTTAAAACCAAATATGAGCCTTAATGTACCAAACTACAGCGTACATCGTACTGACAGGACATATCATGCTGGTGGAGAAACCGCAATTATTATCAAAAGATCTTTTAATTCTACACTGTATAGTAGCAAAATAGGAGATGGTTTTGAAGAAACTTCAGCTATCATCAACCTGGGAAATAATCTAAAATTCAAAATTACAACAGACCTAAGCATAATTTACAAGACCAAGAAATTATGAACATTCTACCTGCTAATATTCCTACAATTGCTGGATGTGACTTTAACAGCAAGAACATCACCCGGGGATGGAACACTACTAATAAAAATGGAACTAAATTATAAGAAATAGCAAAAATTATAATTTAAAAATAATTGCTCTAATCGAACCAACGAATTTCCACTATACACACCAAGGAGACATCTTGGACATTTTTCTTACAAATACCAGCTACCCACTATCAGCACAGACTATCTATGATCTCTCTTCTGATCACTTTCCAGTTCTTGGATGCCTGGGAATAAAGAAAAATATTACGAATAAATTTTTATTCAGAACCAACTGGCAACTATTATAATATTCTTCAAGATCAAGTTAACAAAGAAAATCAATCATTAATATATAATAATCAACCCAATAATAACCAAGAAATTAAAAATAAAATAATGATATAAACTTATTCAATGAAAATATCAATCATGCAAAAGAAATAGCAACCCATAAAATTAAATACCACAAAAATTACTTAAAATTACCAAATAGCATAAGAGAAATCATAAAAGAAAGAAATCGCGTCAGGAAACAATTTCATAAAACCTTGAACCCACGACTCAAAACTACAGTCAACAAACTTAATAAGAAAATTAAAAAACTCTGCACAGACTATAGGACTAAACAATGGCAAGATAAAATAGAAAGCCTTAGCTCAGAAAACAACTCTATATGGAAATTTGCAAAACAATTAAGAAAAAAAACAACAACTAATCATTGCATTAATGGCCAAAATGGACCAGTTTATACAAACTATGAAAAACTGAACATCTTTGCAAATTCAATATTTCTACAATTTCAACCTAACAAAGTCACAGATGAGTCCTTCACCAATGGTATCAATTCATTTATTCAAAACTATATGCAAGCTAATATTCCTCATAATACCATTACACCAACGAATGATGATGAAATAATAAAAATTATTAAAAATCTAAAGACCAAAAAAGCCCCAGGAGAAGATTATATTACCAACAATATGATCAAATATTTACCATCGGACTTTATTCGCAAACTCGTTCATATTTATAATAACTGCCTTAAAATATCATATTTTCCTACAATCTGGAAAACTGCTACCATAATTCTTTTCCCAAAGCCTGGAAAAGATCCCAGAATACCTGAAAACTATAGACCTATCAGCCTGCTTCCAGTTTTAGGAAAAATATTTGAAAAAATAATTTATAATAGAATTAAATGTTATCTTCACCTAATTCTGAAACCACAATATGGCTTCAGAAACAACTTATCAACTGTTAAACAACTCATAAGAATTACTGAGATTATAGGTCAAAATATTCATTGCAATGTGTATACAGCTATGGTCATGCTCGACGTAGCAAAAGCTTTTGATAGAGTATGGCACGAAGGCCTACTATACAAACTCATAAAACTCAACATAAACACTGATATAATTTTACTCATCATCTCATATCTAACTCATCGCTTCTTCCATATTAAATACAATAATGAAAACCCTATTACTCTGAACATCAAAGCTGGAGTCCCCCAAGGTAGCATCCTGGGGGGCTATCCCAATCTTATACCTATTTTTCACCCATGACTTCCCCGGTTTGGACAATAACTCAATTCAAATTGTTTTCTACGCAGATGACACTGCTATTATAGCTGGTTTGGTTTGTTTGTCCCTCAACGGTCATTTTTTGCACACGAGGGCTAATTAGACCGGGACTTACGGTTTAAAGTGGATTCCGAACCACCCAAGGTGGGATTCGAACCCACGAACTGTTCTGCTATTATAGCTGATTCTATGAGGCCGAATAATGCTATTCATAAACTTCAAAATGAGTTAATTAACATCGAAAACTGGTGCAGTAAATGGAGAATAAATATAAATGCTGATAAATCCCAACTTATAGTATTTAATAGAAAAAAGAAAAACAAAATAAAATTACTTCAACATAATAAACTCTATCTATTCGATAAAATCATTCCGGAAGTGAAAACCATTAAATATCTTGGATTAACATTTACTACTCAACTTTCGTGGACTGCACATATCAATAACGTTTTTAAAAAAGCCAATCAAGCTTATGGATGCCTATTCAACTTAATTGGAAATAACTCAAATTTAACACTAAAACTCAAGAGACTGCTCTACCTTACCATGTTAAGACCCATCATCACCTATGCTTCACCTGTGTGGAATACTATTACGCCAAGAGACAAACACAAACTTAGAGTGTATCAACATAAAATACTTAGAAAAATTACGAAGGCGCCCTACTATATTCGCAATAAAAACATTTCAAAAGATCTGAAAATTATTGATATTCTAGAGCATATTGCTAACCTAAATAAAAAACATTTTACGATAAAGGAATTAACTGCACAGATGGTGCATTTAATCAAGTTTTTCGCTATGAGTATCTCATAGAAGACTGTAAATATAGGCCAATCGCCAGACATTATTTAGATGAATATATTTAATATAATTTTTGTATATAGAGTATATAGCCTTACTTAACTTCATATTTCCTCTATTCTCGAATAGAATAAAAATTTTCAACTCATTTCAAAAAAAAAAAAATTTTTTTTCAACTCATTGCTCTGCCCCTCAACTCTCTGCTGATTGGCTCTCACCGCCAAGACTCGGTTCTTCACGCTTCAAGACTGTCGTCCCCTGTCAGTACCGCAATGTCTTCCTTCAAGGACTTATCACAGATGAAGAAGTAAAGGCCTGCTCCGCAGGCCGACACTTCGTAAACGAAAATAGATACAGATTTTAAACATAAATTTATTAAACAATCAAAAGTACCAAATTTATATTTATCACTCATATAGCTAAATTTATATTTGAAAATTCTAATTCATACTTGATTTCTTATACTTATGCAATGAGTGAATTGCTCTAATCCTATAGTTTATTTATATTACAGTGTATTTAATCTTTCATTCCAAATTATATTTTTAATCTGCTCTCTTTATATCATGATATACCAAATTATATTGTATAGTAAAATATTTATTATAAAATATATGTTTTGTAATTAATAATATATACAGAGCATACTATAATCTTCTTGTATAATAGAGAGCATACAACAATGCTTTGCGTATATTTTATATAAAATTTCAAAATTCAAACAAATATTTGAATTTTAAACATAATTGAAATTTTGTGCAATAAAGTGTAGAAAATTCATCTATATTTCAGTTTGTTTTATTTATTAATGCAATTAAAAACTAATCTAATAAAGAATTAAAAATCGGAAAGCAGAAAACGTCAAAATGAGATGAAGTCTGATTGCAAGATTTCAAAATGAGTAGTCAAAAGGGTATATCCCCCCTTTATTTACTGAATCTTTGTGATAGATGCTGTCTTTACCACCAACCTTTTCATCGGTATGGCACACAGATTTAATTTATATTGCTAAACTTTTAGTCAAGACAATGAAATCATTATTTTGAGGTACAACCTAAAATATAAAATTTTGCCTTTATTCTGCAGAATTACGTATGTACATACTATGCATATATTTATTAGAATTCTTCACGAGTTTAATTTTTTAACTGACACCCGCCATCGTTTATTCAGACATGAGGTGTCTTGAGGTCCTGTAGAATACTGAAGTAGCCCCATAAGGCAAGAAGGCTCGAAAGTCTTCACTGGAACGAAAGTCAGAAAGAAGGGGGCATTTAAAGAGATGTTCCCCAGTTATAGGTGAGGTGCCACAGAGCACACAAAGAGGTGGAATAGCCGAATTAATTTCATATAAATGAGTCAGCAAATAGCCACTTCCAGTAATAATTCTAAAACAAGCAACGCTCTCTGCCCTAGGAAGAAGAGAGCGCTGCTGGCCATCCAGAAGGCAAGCCCAGGATTTTCCATTAGCCAAATTCCCGAGAGCAGAAGTTGTCTTATGTCAGATTTTACTCACAATAAGTCTCCAAGAATTTCAAAGAAGAATTGGATGGGAAGATGGATGTAAAGCTAAAGCTTACCAAGCCAAAAGGTCAGCCCGTTCACTCCCGAGCATAAGAAGAATATTACTAGAAAGCCTTTTCTATTTTAGCTGCTCTTTTCATTTATCATGACATTGAGGTGAGAAAATTTTGCACTGTCCTAAATATCTGTTTTGTTTTCATTTAATTTTGTCACTTATAAGATTTATTTTTCAATTTATTATTGAAGCACTTTTAAAAATGTAATCAATTGAAACAGAAATATATGCAGAAATATATCAAAGAGTTAATTTTCTTGTAAAGTTTTACAAAATGTAGATTCATTTTATGAGGCTTAAAATTACTTAAAGAAATTAGGCCATTTATATATCTAGTATAATACTCTTTTCAATGATAAATTGATGCAGTGTTTGCAATGGAAATTTGTCTCCCAAGAAGGGAGGCTCTGAAATACAATTTTATTTACCTAATATTTAATCCGGCATGATGAATTCATACATTCTAATTTTCATGAGTTTCTAAAAATTTATTTAAATAATAAAATTATTTGAAATGATAAATTATTAGTTAATCTATCACATATATAAGTTTGTTATTGTAATATAGAAACACAATAACAAAATACAAATATTTCCATTGTAAAATAGTTCACAAATTTAATTAAAAAGAATAAATATAAATCATAACAATGAATTCAATAACATCTTTAAATGGGTTTCTCATTATAAATTGACAATAAATTAAATATGAAAAGTTATGTAATAATCAAAAGGGATTTCAGTAAAGCATATCACATTTTACAAATATTATTCACATTCAGAGTATTCTATTTATACTAGAACCAAGTTTTATTCAGCTAAAAAATTGACATTTTAAAATATTTCATACATAAATTCCATAGATGATATAAATTCAAACTTGATTAATGACATATTTTAAATTACATGAAATAAATAATTTGAGATCGCAAGACTAAAACCCTTGTTCTTATTCAATTAGGATGAGCGCAGAAATTTTATTACAAAATCTAGTAATGAAAATTCACATAAGACAGTATTATACAACATATATAACAGTGAATTATAAAAATTTATAAACTAAGATTAATTCTAAAGAAGATAATTGTCAAGAGCTTAGAATTAAAAAGTTAAAATAATATTTAAATACAGGGAGATATTCATAACATAACTCTAAGCCCTAATTAAATTGAAATAATATAATCTCATAATTCATTTCATTCATAGTTGTTTTAATCAAGTGTTTTAGGGTAGGTTTTAATTTGTTCCTAGCATTGTGGATTTCTTAATATGATAGTTTAATCATCTTAATATCATGTAAAACTATAAAACCTTTTCTAAGATACATTTTAGTTTGAAGAATTAAAATTCTCTTTTTCTTAATTTCAACCCCTTTTTAATATATATATTATAAATTTCTATAGATTTATCTACTGAATGTAGAAATGTAAACTGAAAGGATATGAATCCTTGTTACTCTTTGAATATTCCAAAATAAATTAATTACACCAAGAAATGATTAAATTAACTTATGCTCTCATAGAATAACAATCAAATATCAAGCATTACTTCTAAAAATTACAATAAGCCTTAAGCACAAAATGCAGTAATCCTAGGTACATTTAGATAATAAGCAAGAAATAAATGTTAAAATGTATGATTAAACAGCATAAAATAAAAAATATATATGTGAATTTTCATTAAGCTTACACAAAAATATTTCTTTAAAACAGTATTTATATTATTATAGTGAAAATCCTTTTAGATTACTTAATTCAAAATAAATATTTGGCTTACATAATTTAAATAAAACATCTAGCAGTAATAAATATGAGATATGTAACTTAAATACAATATTGAGAGGAATTTAATTATAGAATAATTCTCAATGTGGAATATATTTCTTGTGATACAAGATTTATCCAAAATATTTTCATTTTATTACTATTCCTCTTTATAACATTAAAATTTTACGGTGAACTACTAAAAGGAAATAATGAATACTATATTACAAATAACTAATTTAACAAATCTACAAAATTAAGCTCTTATACCACAAGAGGAATATTTGGGTTTTAAATGCAAGAACTAATTACATAAAATCATTTTGACAAGCAAGTTTTGTATCCATGTTCATTTGCAATAACAAAAAAAAAAAAAAAAAAAAAAAGAACTTAAAGTAGTATTTACAATAAAATCCAAAACTAACAAGAAAAATTTTAAAAATGCCAAACAGTTAATTCAACAAATCATAAAGAATTCTAACAACTAAACACAAACGATAAAGTCAATTTCATACACATTTATTAAGGAGTATAATTTGAAAAGTTGTTTTCTTAATACATCAATCTAATATTAATAAGTTGTAGTAAGTTATTTATTCTTTGTGTGAGGATATCATATTTTGTTAGGTTTCTAATTGAAAAATTATGCATTATAAAGTAAAAACAGGACATTTTTTCACAGATAGTTTTTAAAATATATGGCACACAATGTTTTGTGTTGTTTTCTTACAGGGTTAAAACAATAGCTATCAATAATAACTTACTAATTTACTGTAATTCAGTGTATTAAAATACTTAACGGCCCATATTATTTAATGTTTAAATATAACAAAATTATTCAAATATATTTTTTTAATCCCATTCAAATTTTTCAGTGACTATCAGAAATATCCAGGATAATATTTATGAAAGAGTCTCTGAAAAATTTGTATATAAGCAACAAATTTATAACCCAACAAAAAATTTTTAAGTAGTAATAAACTTAACATTCCATAAATGTTTATAAGTCTAAAATTGGTTAGCCCTCATTAATAAATGAAACACTTAGTTCCAAGTACAGATACATCAGAAAAAAGAAATAGTTTTTAATTTTCTACCATTAAGGATATTTTAGAAATAAATTAATAAGATGAATGCCAATTTGTTTGCTACCATAGACAAAGTCATACAGGTGTATACTTTCTATGTATATTGATAAAATAAGATAAAAGCATTTCTCTGACATATCTATACCTTAAAGAATGATTTATATTTAATTCATTATTATAGTCAAATACTATTAATCATTCTTGAAGCTTCTATTTTTAATTATTTTTAAACTGTAAAATCTTATCTGAAGTAAAGAATAAACTAAGTTATACATTTCAAATGAAGTAAGCTAGGTAATAGACATTTATTTCTCTAAATATTAGAAAATAAAATGAAAATAGAATTTCTCACATTTTGTTAAAATATGCTTGTATATATGAATCTAAATTTATTAAGTACCTAAATATTTAAATTTTTCACTGAGTTAAAACATACCAATACTTTAACAGACTCTATGTAGCTGATTTTCCTGATAGTATCTGATATTCACTCACTACAAATAACAGTTTACTTAATTATCAAAGTTATAGATTTGTTTTACCTTGTCTCAGGTTTCACAGGAAAGTCAGGAACCTTAAAATCATCAATGAAATACAATCATACTAAATAATTTTCAGAATATAATACATAAAAATAAGATACAAAAAAAAACCTGAAGAATATTAGAACCCTATTATGTAAATTTTTATTGATATTTGATACTTTCTTGTTTACATATCATAAACTGATTTTTTATTGATTGAAACACAATAATGTATTTATTTTAGTCAGAATTTCTTAAGAATGAAATTTAAAATAAGAAAAGTATGTAAAATTTTATAACAAATATAAAAGAAAAACTTAAATCTCTTAATTATACATTAATAATTTTTTTAATCTAATATCTTTATCTGTTAAGATCCATTCTGGGTTTTAACTTTCTTTGCAATCAATTCATGATCTCTAGAAATTTATAATGGCTAAAATATTCCGAAATAATGAAAGCTAAATATAGAGATTACTATTTAAAATAAAAAATTGTTGTAGTTATAGTTAAATAGATATATGAAACACAATAAATACACAAAAAGTTGACATCTGATCAAATGATTACCATCCATATATTGAAGTGTATAAAATGTTTAAATGTTTTAAAAAGTTAGCCTTTGAGCTGTTACTATTTTTTCAAAAAATAATAATATATACAAAAATATAATGCAGTATAATATATCACAGAATTTTGAAAAAAAACTAATTGCACATTCTATTAATATGAGAAGGATGGAAAAATTCCATTTAACATTAGACCAAATAACTTATTTTTTTCCTTTTAAAAAAAGGTAGGTCTGAAATGTGGAATTATTACAAACAATGTTATTAAGACAATGAGACAGAATTTGGAAGTTATATGAAGTTGACTAATGAAGTTATAAACTATGAAGCCTGAAAAAAACAACTATTTTTATGTTTACTAAGTTTAAATTAAAACCATTCATACTATTCTGGTATATTCACAATATAAATTTAGAATCATTTAAGATTATAAAAATAATATAAATTTCAATTTTAAATTGCCAGTCAATGCATATTGACATAGCTGCATAAAAAGTACAACACTAGACATTCACGACGGATGCAGTTCAATGTAACATCTCTCTGGTGAATGATATTGTACTTACTTGTTCATTTGTCATAGAAGAAAAATCGATAATGTTCAATTCTAAAACAAGGCAGTCACATGAAAACAAATTAGGAGATTTTAAAATTTACTAACACAAGTCAAACACAAATTTAGTTTCTAAGACTATTGCCAAAATCAAGAAAAATAATAACTTAGTTTTATTATTTTGTCATTCTATCTACTCTTATTCATGAGCTAAAAAAAATTAGCATATAAAAGCCAAAAAATCATTCACATAAGACCAGAAAAGTGCTAAATATAAGGTAATTTAAGCCAAGAATATAATGTAATCAACATAAAGCTCGATGGAAAATTAATTATGCACCATCCTCCCGTCATCATAAATAAACATGTCTATTATTTTAAATTGCAACCAACACAATTTTTCAGATTTCTTTTACCATATTAGTAAAATCTGGTTTATTATAATATTGAGTTCACAGACTTTTCACTTGTAATTATCCTTTTAAAATTAAGTTTACAGTATGATAAATGCAATCATAATAAGACAATTATCCTACAAGAAGCTTTTTTAAAGACCTTATGGGCTGATATATTATATATTTAACTCTATGTTAGAATAAAGATTTAAATTATAAGACAACTTGTCCAAATAGATTTTAATTTGATTAGTGAAAATATCAGAAGTTTCTCAGCTTGTATAATAATATACTAAATGGCACAAATATAATATACTATTTGACAAATGTTCTTATACATACAATAAAATTTTTAAAATTAATAAATATTTAGAAAACAGATATTTAGAGATTAATGACCATATTTTTATTCAGAGTAACTAATCAAGTTTAGAAAAATAGCACTCTTTTGTAGTACAACAGTGATTGTTGTGTTGAAATTGTTTAATGAACATAGAGAATTTGTTAGCAAATATTGACTAGAATTGACACTAATCATTATTGAGAAAAATTTAAGTCACTCAAAAAAACAATTTTATATCTATTACAAAATTAACAATTAATGATAAGCAAATGATCATTACACACACAGACATTACTTACAAATAATAAATTCACCTACAAGGAAGATCTTTTTTTCGCCAAGTAATAATTCAACTCAAATCTCTCACAACCTGAGAAAGCAAAAGGAAAAGTAGTTTCAATAGTGTTAATATTTTTTGAGTGTATAATAAAACACTAAAACTCACCTTGTGTTATTTCTATCCTATCAGAATAATTGGGAGTCTGAAGCTCAAAATAATCTATCTTTTGTGAGCTTAATAATTTCTATTCTTGTTTATTCAACTGCAATACTATTGCGAAAATATAATAAAAAATTTATTCGATTTCTAAAAGATCAGCAAGAAATTATTTGATTCCTCAGGTCAGAGAGTATCAAAGACACAATTTTTTTTTTTTTAATGCATACTATCATAAAATGAGGGAAATACACTACAGCATATTTTTATGGATAGAGAAGTTTTAAACAAATAGAATAAATGAAATATATGAAGAAAGCTCATGTGCAAAATGAAGTCCACAAATTCCATAATATTTTATTTAGACAAAATATCTAAGTTTGCTGTCCACTAACTTTCTCATTCACTTCAGTGCTTTAAGTGAAATATTCCACATTATTTGAGTTTAGTTTCTTAGAAAATTAGTTAGACAGAAGGCAAGATCCAAACTACTAAAATTGGTACAAATAAGTGTAGTAAATTTAAGAATATTTAAAATGCATATGTATTCAACTTTTCTTCTTAAAGTTAAAAAATGCACTTCTGTCATGATATCAATATAATACACTGATTAAAATATAATTCAAGGACTATAAATAAAAAATGAGATGATCAAACTGAAAATAAAAAACACCTTATTCTGACTTTTCAGCACTACCTTTCACTGTAATTTTTTTTAAAAAACTTTAAAAGTGAAAAACAACATTTTAAATTAATAGAAATATTTTCCACATCGGACAAAGAAATGTAATAGATAGTGATTTCCAGCTTTCTTATATTGCTTAGCACCAGAAAATTTTATAGGTACATTGCATGTAAATTGCATTCATTATACTATCAATTGCTATATTCGATGCTTAAACTGAAACAGTTGCACTTTATAAAAATGTATTGGAGTTTTAAGTTGAAACCAAAATATCTAATAAATATTAAAATATATAACAACTAAGACTTTCTAGAAAGAAGCATTTTCTAAAATAAAATTGATTTTATACAAAAGATAAAACTGATAAAAAATCAAATGTTTAGAAATTCATCTCGCTGGTTATTGTAAAATAGTATAAAAAATTTGCTTTAATGAATATGTTTTAATAACAGATTTAATGGTTTAATCGAGAAATAATTAGGCACATACATTTAGTTTAAAGAGTTCAGAGTTTGATAAAACTAACTAATCAATTATGTAAAAACATTGTGGCACAGAAATAAATTAAACTTAATTATATTTTAAATTATCTATCAAAAACTTTTATAGTTTGTTTAGTTTTTTTTTTTTTTTTTTTTTTTTTTTTATAAAAACCTTCACTTTTACAATTTTGGCAGTAAAAATTTTGGAAAAAAATGCAACATTTGCTGAAACCAGACTTTAACCAGGGATGCTCATAGGCCAGATTATTTTCATGGTTCCATCTGGCCTGCAAGCAACACACTATCATTGCAACTCAGAATAAATTTATATCATTTGTGATTATTCAACAGAAAAATGTTTAAATTTCCCATTGCAACACTTGACCTTTTCCTTTCCTGTACTTAATGATCTGATAAACACTGAAAAAGAGTGTGAACCATACTAATATTTTAGTCTATTCATTATGTCATATTTCAAAGCAATTAACATTCCATATTTAAAAGGTCCAACCATTTTCAGATTATTATAAAATGCCTTATATACATCAATAAGGAAAAATATACAGTTATGGTCTAAATATTTGAATATATTTAGTACAGTTATAGGACAAACAATAGGAACACCAGCTTCAGTATGTCTTATATTAATAGTACAATACTGAATGAAGAGACATAACAATGTATCACTAGCTTACCATTTAGTAGGTGTAAAAAAGAATAACCATTCAAGATTAGCTGGTGAGAGAGTTGCATCAGAAAATTGTTGTCAGTTAATTACAATATGTCTAATCTACATGAGAAGCTAAATCAATGAAGGATCTGTGCTTAAAAGAGTCAAATTTGTGTGTGTTTCTAAGAAAACTATTTCAAGCATTATTTGTAGCTAACAATATTAAAGATGTTTCAGAGATAACAATATCAACAGATATGAGAATTCAGTCATAAACGCAATGATAGCAAATGCAAAACTGGTAATGTTGTCAGCTGTGAGATAGAATCACTTATTTGAAGTTGGCCGTTCAGGACAGATGAATACTGGTGAGAAAAGTTTCCTGGAAATGACAGATTATATGAGTAGCAGATAATTTCTATTTTGGCAAATATTGATCTGCAGAATCCTTCATTCATCATAACTATTCAATTGAAGATGAACGGATCAATCCTAATGGAAGTGATTATCCCAAAGACATTAGTATTACTGTAGATTGCTATGAAGAGACAATAATGGGGACAAAATCATTAAAACTAAAAACAGCAGCATTGTAAACCACATATTTGGTCTGATGAACCCTTATTTATTTTAAACTTGATGTATTTTGTGTTGATAGTACAATTCTACCATGAAGCATGCTGAGGGATTCATTAATGGTGTGATAACTTGACTTGCTTTGCAACCATTCACAGTTCTGAGAAGCAAGATAACAGGCAGGCATTCATTCCTACAGTATTTTTATATATCAATGGTTGGTGCTTATACTTCAGACTTTGTTTAATGCCAAATGTCCTCTTACCTAAAATTACATTTTTTTTAACATGGCTTACTGCGTTTAAAATTACAGAAGCATAGCAATGAAGAAGTTCTTTTAATCTCATCAAATACTATCATAAGATCTTATCATTAGTCTTTGTAAAGTTTTTAAACAACAAAATGTGTTCTACTTCCTTCTTTCAATGCATTAGATGAATAGGCTGCTTTCAACAAATAACTGTGAATTCCCTTGAAATTTTTTACCGACTTACCTTTCCAACTCCATGTTAGGTGCAAGCATTTATAGTTCCATGTCTTACAAATAAAAACATTGGATTATTTAAATAGATGTATGAAACTGTATGTTTATCTTATTATTTGTAAGATGCTATACATTTTTTTCTTGATATTGTTAGTTTCATATTTAAAATACCATACTTATTAAAAGATAAAACAGATAAAAACCAATAGGAATTACATAACATGAAAACAACTCATTTAGATGAATTACATAAGTGAATTCATGTAAGTTTTACATAAATTATACTTTGTTACTTAATAAAGGACATGGTATATTATTCAATGAACAGTATTAATACTTTCACACAAGTGAGTCACAGGAATAAATAATTTAAAACTATAAATTGCCAATAGATATAAATACTGATTTTTCCTCTACAGCAGCTTTAATATATATAATTTTTTTTTCACAATGTATACAATTTCTACAGCTCATAAAGATATATTACAATACAAATTAAATTATAAATGCAATTTGAACACAAATTTAGAATACAGAAACAGAGAATGCAATATAAAAACAAAAAATCATAGAAAATCAAATCAAAAGATTATCATAGTAAGTCTAAGAAATATTTTATAAAATGTACGCTTAGAAAAGTTTACTCACACAAGAAATGGTATTTATTTTACTTAATAAAAATGTATACTCTGAATTTTCAACAAACTACTATAAATATTTACAATCTCTTTTACTTTAAAAAATAATTTTTCAAAACAGATGGTTACAATATAATGAAAGAAACTCAACTTCTTTCATGAAAAGCAAATTTTACAAATATGTAAGTCATCAGTATCCAAAACTGCTTTTCTAAATTTGATTTTTTACCACTTAATCAAAATTTTCATTGTAAGTTCAGTAATAGTAAATCTAAATTTATGTTGGACCTACGCTTAATATAACTTTCTCTTTTATGAAAGCCATACTGAAATACATTGAGAGTTACATTTAGTGATAGAACATTGGACGCCTTTTTCCTACCATTTTCCTTTGACAAAATTATAACATTGAAAATTACAGTGGAATTTAAATTAAGCCGTCATATTTAATAAAAGTAAATTAAAGATTAAAAACTGCAAATAATCACTTTCTATCATTTTTCTAAGATTAATGTTACATAAAAGAGTCCAATAATGGAAACTAATTGTAATGCAGCACAATTAAATACTGACATACATATGCAAGAGCTCATATCACAAAAATAAAAGAAAAATAATGCTGACATTTTTCTTTGAAAATAAGAATATATAGAAAAATGTAATTCACATGTACCCTATGAATAGATATTGGTCTGTTAAAAATAACATAAAAGACTAAATACACAAATGTACACTAAAGAATAAACAGAGATAGTTGTTACTTTTTAGATACTGAGTTCTTATTTTTAGTCAAACACTCAGTAAGAACATGTTTTTTAAAAGATTCAATTTCAGTAAACTCTTTAAAACAAATATCACATATAATGGTTTTCACCTTTGCATGTGTAACAAGATGTGATCTTAATGTTGATTTTACACTAAACCTTTTTTGGCAAATATTACACACATGAGGTTTCTCATTAGTATGATTATTTACAATGTGTAATCTACGACTGAATTCCCGAGAAAAACTTTTCTTACATATATCACATGTATATGGTTTCTCTTTTGTGTGAATACGACAATGTAATTTAAGAATGGGTAAGTGGGCAAAGTTTTTGTGGCATATTTCACAGACATAAGATCTTTCTTTTGTATGTATTCGGCGATGTTTGTTAAGATTGGGTTTCAAAGAAAAACGTTTGTGACAAATTTCACACTCGTGAGGCTTTTCCCTTGTGTGAGTAAAATAATGATTCTTTACAGCTTCTTTTCCCCTAAAATTTTTATTACAGATTTCACAAGAAAAGGGCCTTTCACCATTGTGTATTAGTAAATGTTTCTTTAGACTAAGTAAACCACTTAAAGTAGTACCACACAGTACACAGTTAAGTGACATATTTAAATTATAGAATATACTCAAGATCAGTATTTAGATCCAGTAATTTTAAATACAAAAGCTCTTAAATTAAAGAAGCAGAAAATTCTGAATTGTTTTACATCATGATACTTTATAATATTCTCTAAAGATGAACTTCTATTAACAAAGAATACATATTTACTAGATTGCAGAAACTTTTCACACTCTCAAATAAAATATTTTGGAGCAGATAGTTGACAATGCAATTACCATTAATTTTGATGATATAATTCAACCTGGAAAAGATTAAAAATGCATATAGTATTCCATTTGCAAAGATTATAGACTAATTTAAAAGTAAACTTAACTTGAAAAGAGCTATTTAGCATAGCATATAAAACTTGAAGATTGTTATTTAGCTTTTATAATTCTGTATTTAATACTTACCACTAACTTTTTATTTTATAAGAATTTCATCAGAAATTTTAAATAATTTATTATATTTCAGAGCATTTCCAGCCATTCAAAAATAATGTTCCCAATAATGACATTGAATATTGGGTTGTAATGACAGTTTCCCACCAAAAAGTTATTAATAAAGTTGGAAGAGAAACCATGAAGTACTGCTTTTAGTTCAGATAGTAACTGCTGCTCAAATCTTATTTTCTGCCAATGTTTTGACAGTCTTTCCAGGACTTTCAAGCAGAAACTTGGTGGCCATGAGTATAAAAGACAAATCAATCGCATTGTGAATGTCCTCTGTGTAATTGATGATTAAAACAGCAAGATTTAACTGCAAGTGAGAGGAAAAGTAAATGTCTAAAAGAATGTTGTTGGGACAATATAATAGGTATATCAAAAGATCCCATTTGAGTTCAGCCGGTGAACATAGACACATGTAGTTTCTTGATGGAACAGAACCTTCTTGTGCCGGAGCTCAGTTCGATGTTTAAATTAGAAAGCAGCCTTAACACAGATTGATATCTTGCTGTGCACTTTATTCTTAATAGTTTTACCTTTCTACAGATATTTTTTGTAGATAATACCAAGGAAATCCCACCTTAATTTTTTTGTTTGTCAAATTGCACTTAATAACCCTACTGATGAGTCTTTTTTTATTAAGTCTTTTTTTGGCTTGTTATTGAAGCAAATCTACTTTTCATCACAAGTGACGATCTGATCCAGAATTTTGTCCTTACAATGATATTTGAGAAAATTAGTGCAGATCTGAACATGTTTGTCCTTATCTGTTTAGTCAACTCACATGACATCTAGCGATTGAACTTGAACGTTATATTTTTGAGATACATAGCACGACTAATGGGCAAAGCACTAACATCTATCTCCTTAGCAAGCTCTTGAGTGGTTGAATACTGATTTTCTTCCACAAGTTCTCGCATGCTGACCACATCAACAGTAGTATCATATCAATCAGTAGGCTGGCAAGAGCACTCCACTTCGTGAATGTCATATTCCTTGTTTTTGAACTTTCAGTGACATGATACAAGTGGTACCTAAAGCTGTACACATGATTTTGTGACATTCTGTAGTTGACTATTTGTAACAGAACTGCAAGTAAATGATGGTTCTAATCTGATATTATAATAATTCAGACACCTTGTACTTAATAATAACGATATTTTTACAAATCTCACAGCAATGTTCTAAAACAAGTCTCCTTTCAAATACTAAAAATCATCTGACAGAATATAGACAAAAAGACTAATATAAACTATTTGCACATATGATTTTAACAGTGGTAAAAAAAACTTATAACTCACCCGATATTAACAAAATGTACAAAAAAATTGCAACACACATTTCAAACACTGTTTTTCAAGAGAACTAAGTTAAATCAATCATCTTAATATTAAATATAACAAATATCTTAATGTTAATACCCAACATAATAGATAATATGTTATATTTTTGCATTACTAGCTATTACATTTAACAATTTCTTTTGGCAGTCATATGTGAAAAAATATGATAATGATTCAAGACCATGTAAAATTTTGTTAATTGTGTTACATAGTGAAATTTCAGAAAATTGAATGCTTTTCTAACTGGCTATTAGTTTTATTATTCACAAATACACATCCATCAATACACATTTAAAAATTGTTATAGAGTCCATTTGGGT
This sequence comes from Latrodectus hesperus, assembly GCA_037975125.1. Taxonomy (NCBI): domain Eukaryota; kingdom Metazoa; phylum Arthropoda; class Arachnida; order Araneae; family Theridiidae; genus Latrodectus; species Latrodectus hesperus. Next base: position 5,283,869 of record CM075856.1, read on the forward strand.
AAAAATATGGTTAATGATAGAATTAAAACACAGAATAATTTATAATTATAATTTTTCAATAACATACCATGGTTGCATCTACGGTAACTACTCATTAGCTGACATAGACATGTGATAATTTCTGAAATAAAAGCTGTAATTTCTGGAATTCACTATGATTAAATCTACACTGAAATTCCTTTTGTTATATTTACTGAACAATTAATAAAATTTAAGCCACTGCATTATTCTAAATCAAATCAAAATATTCTGTGACTAGAGTTATAAATGAATAATACATTACTTATAGTTTCACTACTATAATATAAAAATAAAAATAAATTGAAGAATATTTACTGAGATTGTGGTTAAATTTAAAACTGATTACCTACTAACAGTTTAGACTCCAACTATGAAAAACAATTTTTATTAGGTTCCCCCCTCAAATTAATGAAATAATTTAACATAATTTGCATTTAGCAAATTAATGAAATTAATAAATAACCAAATTCTAGCCTAATTTATAACATAATCAAAGTTTAGCAAAAAAACAAACACACATAGATATTAGTCCCGTTTTCAATTTGCAAATCAAAACAATTGTTACGTAAAAGAATATATTATATTTTACTGGATGTGTGTCTGCCCAAATTCCAAGGAAAATGCATGGATGTTGACTATTCTTGTACTTTGGACATTTTCTAAAAATTCTGCAATATTTCCTTGATTTCAACCCAGATTACAATTAGAAGATAATTAGCAGCTTTAGAGCTATGTTAACATACTATATTCCAACTAATTAAAATTTAAAATTTAGTATAATTATATAAGAATTTGCTTTTTTATGACAGATGAATTTACAACTATTTTAAGTATTAGTTTATAAAAATGATTTCTTTGTCTATTACTATTACTCAAATATAAAGTGCACTATAAAAACACTCTAACAATTCTGAATATATAATTTTCTATATAACAATTAACAATCTACACTGATGAAATTTAAAGAAATTGTAAAATATTTATTCGAATCTCAAAATTTTAAATTTTTATTTGTTAAGCATAACAGTTTGTATAATTGTAAAACATTGAATAAATGATCTTGATATTTTAATCAGACTACTTAAGCAACTGTTAAAACTAGTTCAATCCAATTTTACAGTGATTAAATACAAGAAATACAAAAACTTTGAAATCTTATTTTGTAAGAGATGTTGTCAATTTAATTTTGAAAACCTTGATTTATTAATTTTTCATAAACTATTCTTATTTAATTGATAATAAAATTGTCTTTCTTTTTGCAAGATATTTGAATTTATTGAGATATAACTTTTTAAGGTTGAGTCATTTTTTGGAGAATTATTTCTTCAAATGAGATAACTTTGAGATCAATATATTCTGTGAGATGAAAGTTTAGGTGCATTTATAAAATATACAGGTGGCTATCAAATTAATGGAAACACCTGAGAATAAAAATGGCATTTAAGAATGCACTTTGTAAACATCACATTATAAGCTAAGCTACTAGTGCTTTTAAGATAAAAAAAATAAATGCCATGATAGTATATGACAAAGCTATAATAAATTTACATTTATCTTGATTTTTTGTCAAAAATCTTAAAATGTCAGACCTAGCAAACTTTCAAAGAAGCCAAATTTTATAAACTCGACTAGCAGGAGCAATTGTGACTGAAATATCCTAGCTTTAGGTACTACTAGAAGTACAGTGTTAAGTCAACAGTGTACTTACAGCATGTTAAATAAGTTTGACAGTGCAAAATTAAATAATGAGAGGAGAAGCTAAGTCGGAGACTAACACGAATTAAAGTGGATTGTAATATTTAAAATGAAAAACAATTGCCGCCAAAATGGACATACAGCTCATTCAGCATCTAGATTTTACAGTGCAATAATCATAGAAGGCACCTTCCAAAACGTAACATTTATAAAGTTCTAAAGCTAATTTTCAGTTAAAGACAAAGTCATCTAAAATGGTCCCACAACCATAAAATCTGGTTAACTGGTAAGTGAAAGACAATTATATGGTCAGACAAATTACCTATGACTCTCTCTCTCTCACAACAGTATGGGTGCATATTCAAGGAACACCTACATAACTGTGATTTTGATTGTTTTCTTTTAACTGTCAAACACAGAAGTACATTTGTCATGGTATTGAGCAGCTATGTTGTGGTTTTCTTTGGCTCAATCATAAATAACCTTGAAAGAAGGATTACAAGGAAGTATAGAGAGCTCCATCTTATGGTAAAAAATTTGTTTTCTACTGCAGATGAAACAAAGTTGGAAACTAAATTGCACAATGTGTAGATATTTCCTCCACCTTGGTCTACAAATTTCAATATAACAAAGACATTATGGTCTATTTCAGAGCCTATAATTTGGAATCTATCTTCTACCAGCATTTCTCTCTAAATTTTTACAATATTTCCATGAAGGATAGTACAATATTCCTCAAAGCACCATTCACCAGTTTATGATTTGATTGCCAAACTGTATTACCTGTTGAAAGCAGTACAAAACCATAATTAAAGAATTTCTTTTGAATTAAGGATGTATACATTATTTTGATAGTTCCTGTAGTTTTTATTCATTGCAATTTCAACTGCCAATTTTATTACCTTAAAAAAACTACGTACAGAAAAAAAGTTCTTAAATAAATAAAACAAATTATAAAATCTATATTTATAATTTTTTATTATTTAGAACATTAAACAAATACAGGAATGATAATATCATAAAAAAGAAAAATAATTTATACAGGCATTTTAAACACTCATCTAGGCTTGTCAATTATAAAATTTTTAATGGCATAGACATTTATTATGCACGAATACTAAAATTTAGTTAACTTTTGGAGAAAAACAAAATCTCACAAGATTAAACATCTGTTCTACAAACAATATGCTAACATAAATCGACGAAAAGTAAATAACCAGAATAAAGTAATAAAAAACAATTGTGCTCAGTATAAAGTTTTTTCTAAGGCATATTTTTCATACTTTTATTACAAATATTTTAGACAAATGGATGTTATTGCATTAAACAAGCAACAAACGCAAAAGTATAAATACAATCATATCATCGTAAAACCTCATAATGATATGAAGCATTATAAGAATTTTAAAAGCATAAATGTCATAGAGTTTCATTTGCAATAAATGAAACCTTTTCTAATGATCGTAGGCTTTGAGCATGATATTTATATTATTAATCACTTGTATAAGCGAAATAAACATTATATTTGTAGTGCACGCACATGATATATATTTTGAAGAGAGCTAAAATAACAATATATATATATATATATATATATATATATATATATATATATATATATATATATATATATATATAAGGTAATAAATATAAGTCTTAACTAAAAAAATAAGCTCTCTAGTACGTTAATAAATATTAAAGTATAAAGAGTTAATTTACGAGAAAACAAATGACAAAACAGACTTACAGGGATAATCATCCCTCTAATTTTATCATTAATAATTAATCTTTAATTAGAATGATGCTTGGTTTCGTTTTGACACAAAGCTGTGAAGAACTACCTACTGCTATTATAAAAGACACGGGGAAAGACTAAATAATGATTATTTATTTGGTTTTCTATATCACGGATAACAGACGAGAGAGTGAGAGTAGGTTACGACAAAAAACTGTTTTAGAGCTTTATGCTCACAAGCTTATAATTCGCATTGAGTAAAATCGAGTTTTTATTTGAAACTCACAGACCAATATTTAAAGACTTGCATCTTGCCGAAAATAACGGCACGCCAAAATTTAAATTGCCGCTAAGCGGCGTGACCGATGCACGATATCACTATCAAGTGGGAAATGCATTGCTGTCTATGGGAATAAAAATCTTTTAAAATTAATTAAATGAAACTCTGAAAATAATATGAAATAGTTGAATTTACATGATGAATATATTGAATATTAACCTGTCATTGATTATAGTAAAACAAATAATTATGGAAATACAAAATCTGACATTTTATCGTTAGGTGTTATGCAGAATAGAACCAATTTTACTTTCGGTTTTGTGGATAGAGAAACATTTATTTTAGAAAAGTTATTGTATCTATTTCCAATATTATTTGAATAGTTATATTTAATTATTTATGTTTTCCCTGTATTATTTATTTTTATTTTCTTTGATTTTAACCACTTAGTAGGTAGTTTATAAAGGTGAAATATATTTTGATAGATACATTATTTTAATTCATTTTACCATTAATTGTTATTTTAGAAATTTAATTTCAAATTATTTTAGAATAATTAATTAAAATTCAATATATTTTAATAGGAAATTAAATTCTTTTCAATTATTTTTAAATTTAATATAGTTAATATTAGTATAGTTATAATATTAAAATTAATCTTATTTGAATCAAATATAAATTTTACTTTTCAATTTAATTTTTCTAGTGATTTTTATAAAAAATAATTTTAATATTAAACTTTTTTGTTATTCTAATTTTAAATTCTTTTATTCCTAGTTAAAGCTTTTGATATATTTTGCTGTGATTTTGCATTTTATTGTAATTCATTTTTTACGCAATTTTAATACACTTTGAATAATAATCTATAAAATATTTATAGAATTGAATGAGTTTGATTGGAAACCATTCATTAAGTATTCAATTACTGATAAATTTTTCTTAACAATGATAAATTGCTTACCATGTACAGAAGTTTGCTCATTTTTTACTCGTGTTGGAAAATTGTCACGTACTTTCTTTGCTGTATTTCTAACAGCAGGCAGTTTTCTTTTTCAGAAAAGTACTTGGGCAAATTTGGGAAGATGCTTGGAATAGCATCCTTCATCAAATTTGGCTTTCCTTTTGGCAATTTCCACACCTAAGCACATATATTCTCAAAACATTAAAAAATGTCTTTACATTTCAAAAAATTTATGCAACACAAATAATTTACAGTTCCATCTGATAACTTTTGTGTATCATAGCTATTTAAGTCTTCTTTAAAGTGCAAAGAACACACTACATCTGAAGAAGTCAATTGCTTATCAGCCCGAGGAATTGCCCGTCTCCATTTTTCAAGCAAGTTTGGATCCTAAATCAAGAATGCATAATATGCAGAATAAATTAACAACAAAGTTATAATTATATGTTTACTTATGAGTATATCAGATTTGTTAATACCAAGTTATAATTATATTTTCCTGTTTTATTTAAATCAGTGAATCAGTCACTTAAGTGATTTACTTAATTTTAGCTTTTGTATTGATACTAAATACAACTTAATTCAATAAATAAAGAAGGCAATTTAAAATAAATAAACAAGACAATAGAGAAATATGGGGGTAAAGTTAGATTGATATATAAATATTTGATGAATTACTTACAATGATATTTAAATTTTTTCGCAATACAATATCCAGAAATAAAAAAAGAAAAATACAATCAATAACCTGAAATGGTTGCATTTTAATTAACCAGAAATTATTTAATTACAAAAAAAAAAAAACTAAACTAGATAATTTATTATATTTTGATAACAAAATTCAATCTCCGATTGCATGCGAGATCGCAAAAAATAATACAAATGCATACATTTTATTCATTTTACAACATAAAGTAACTTATCAAGATAAAAATTATTCATTGAAAATAAAAGTAGATGAAGTATATTTTGCACGTGATATATTCTGACAATACCTTTGGTGCACTAAAAAGGATTGGTAGTTTTTTCCCCATTCCTCTTTCTTTGAAATATATCCGATTTATAGACGCTTTTACAGCCAAGACAAAAGCATGATTTTGGCATTTTATTATAATAAAAGTATTTAGAAATTACAAAAACATAAGTATCAACTGTAAAATGCTACACAACACAGTGTTAGTAAATTCAATCACATGCACTTGAGATGCTTTTTACGCCGCCTGGTGTCAGAAATGTTCAAGAAAGTCTTCAAAGATGGCGTGATTTTTTTTTTTTGAAGCCACCAATAGGGGAATATTTGGTCTATTATCTTGGTCGTTGTTGAAACCTAAGTAAAATTGATAGATTGATGATTTTCAAAAAATTATTGAAAATCAAAACGATGAAGATATAAGTGGCGTTTGATTGACAAATGAAGGGGAAAATAGGCCGTCTGAAAAAACAAAGACGAGAAAAAAAATCAATTTGTCAATTAATATGTTATTAATTTGTTTCAAAAAAGTCAATTAATTTGTTTCAAAAAAGAAATAGTTGTGACAATTTTCTCTTTAGGACTCGTTGACAAATCTAAGATCCAAGAAAAAGAAAGAGCTGCGATACCAAGTTTTTCTCTTAAAGAATTTCTTCCTTGATCATATCGAGGACACGATTGCATTATGTGATCCATGGTTTCTCTTTCGCCAAAAGAGCATTTATCCGTTGAAGAAAGTCTGAATTTATGTAATTTAGCATTTGTCGGAAAAGATCTAGTTCTAACTCTAGCTAACCACACTTCTTCAAGGTGATAACTAATATAATTGCAGTGAGTTATCATGAAAGAAGACATGTGCGAAAAGTTAGAGGCACTTTTATTCCATTCGTTGTTATTATAATTGATAAAAATGCTTCTTATATTATGGCTAAGGTGTTCAGGTGTATTCGCGAGTGCAGAATAATACTTTTATTAAAGACCGATTTTGCAAGAACATTACTTTTTTGTTCACAGCAATTCTGGAATGACCTGAAATCCAAACTAATTGAATAAATTTGAAAATCTTAGTTACATTTACTGTAGCTAATCCGATGTGTTAAATGATGGTTGGGGAAGAGGTTGAGAGAGTTTTCAAACTGCTTCAACAGGATAAGGAGTCTGATAGTATGACATAGTTGGAAGGAGAAATACAGAATTTGATCACCACCAGATATAAAGCAAAAGCCTCTGCTGTAAAAACGGAATTTTAGTAATTCATTTGCCCGGAAACAAAGGAGTTATTTCTGCTGTTATAAACAGCGATTCCAAGTTTATTGTCTATTTTAGACACATCAGTAAATAATAATGTGTGCTTGGACCATTCAGAAGTACTATGCTGTTCAAAGAGATCATTGATAGTATTTGTAGGAAGATTTTTTAGTCTGAAAAGAATATTTTCTAAGTAAAATCCTTAAAGTAATATTATCAGAGGCCAGTTTTGAAGGAACTCTTAAAATATCTTATTCTTGAATTCCAGTTTCTTCGAGCTATTTTTTTCGCTCGCAAAGGCAGAAGAAGAGCGCCAAATATTTGGCTGCATGGCATTGTTTCCCATAAACTATCACATGAAGATCTGGTAGAAAGTGCAAGGTTTCTAAAGTACATCCTTGTAGAGAGATAGTTTTGTCTTACAGAAAGAGATAAGACCCCTACTTCTTTCAGAAGAAGCTAAATTGGAGTCCAGCGTGGAAGACCTATAGCAATTCTAAGAACTTCTTCTTCTTCATCCAACGCCCGCTCGTGGCCGATGGGCCATTTGGCGCCATGCTTCCCAGTAGATTCCAGCCCGCCCATGCAAGTCGTCGTCGGCCTGTTCCAGAGCATTCTAACAGCTGAGGGATATATCAGATCCAAGATTTTTCGGTCTGATAAGCTCGCAGATGTAAATACATGACATACATAGTCCAGGCAACTTATAATGAAGGACTAAACAATTTTAACTAAGTGATTAGAGAGATTTTGCTCCCCATCTGTTACTTGCAATAGCTTTTAAAACATTAATTTTCTTCTGGGTGGATTTTTTTTTCATTTGAAAAACTTGAAGGTTAAGTTCCCAAACAACACAATTTCATCCAGTAGACGTCGATATGACATCCTCAACGGGGTGTACTCTAATCCAGTAGACGTCTCTTTTTGGTCCAGTTTAGATCCATGGCACGTCAAATATCCAGCTATTTTACGTCCACTATACGTCTACGAGACGTTGCAAGTGGATGGCTCATGAACGAAATTTGGATGTATTCATACGCACTGCTCTATACTAGGTAGTTTTATGGATGTATTCTAGATGTGCGTAGATTTTGAAATAATCCATCATCTATCTTAGTGGCTCATATATTTTTGTCCACTAGACAAAGAGAAGATTATTTTTAATTAGCTTGTTACTTATGAAATTGCTTTAGAATCACATTTTTCTTAATTTTCAGTCAAATATCCTAGATTTTTGACAGATTTACTGTTCTAGTTTAGTTAATGTAATACAATTCTCACAATTGATAAATTAGTATTATTTTTATGCTCATTATTTTATAGTTAACCTTTTGAAAATTTAGTTTCTTATTGTTTAAAATAAAACTATTTTTTTTCTTTGAAAAAGTTAAAAATTACTTCTAAGAAGTCTCCAGTGAATGCATAAATTAATGAATTACTATTATAACTAGAGAGTAATAAACTATTCAAGGATATTTTTATTTGTAGAGTGTAATTTTTTTATTTTAATGTCAGACAAATTATTGTTCATACTTTATTTTTTTAATTAATTTTGTAGTAAGAGAAACTTATAAGAATTATTTCTCAGCCAAATATTTTAACTAATTAGATATTATTTCAACAATGTCTTTTTTTGTAAAAGATAAAAGAGAAACTTTTATTTAATTAAAGTTTTCCACTCAATTGAATATTCCAAATTATTATGACAAAAATTCTGAAAATTACTTATTTCATTGTTTAAAAGCTGAATTATTTTCCTTTGTAAATGTTAAAATTTGTTTAAGAAAACATTCTAGCAAGAGTGTAAATCTTAATTAATTCAAGAAAAATATAACAAACTAATAGAATTTATTTTTATTCTGATTATTATACATAAATATTAATTAACTGAAATGTTTGATTCTTTCATTGATAAATTCTATTTCACCATCTGTTGTCTTTGAATACTGTGGAGTTCACCACGCAGCATCTGAAAATAAAGTACATTTAAAATAATTAGCAGTAACAATTAACATTTTCAGATGAATAACCTCAGACAAAATAGTAAAAATCCAGAAGACAATTTTCATCAATATTTAATTTATTTCTTATCAATCTGATTAATACATTAAACTGATTGGATGTAAATCTCATTATTAAAAAACAGCGTAAATTTATCAGAAAAATATCAGAAATTTCCTTCACTAATTTAAGACATTAAGTAACTTTATAAAAACATAGTTAGAAATATTTTTATTTTAATTCAGTAAATGTTTGAAATATATATTTAGTAATTCAATTTCTGAGAAATATCAGCTTTGTAAATATGGTAACCTTTGTGTTTGATTAAATAATTAAAATTACAAAATGTTTAAAGTATGTTACAAACACCTTCAAATTATCAGATAGAATTGAACATTACTTTTATAATGAAAACAAACATTACTTTTATAATGAAATTAGTGCTTAAGTAATCAAACAGAGAATTGAATTTATATATTAGCGCGTACATAAATATATTTCATTAAAAAATATTTTTATGAGAAAAGTGTATTTTATCATCATTTCTGCAAAAGAAAACTTTCAATGACATGCTTATTCAAACATTGCACTTACCTAAAACTAATGGCTTCATATTCAGTCCAAAAAAGGATTTCTTATCCCTAGCACCAAAATAACTGAACTCAGGTGCCAGTTTATTGGCCATCAATTTTTTTAATGATGCTTATGGTGCAATTCACAGAAGAAGTTCCCCCAGACAAGCTTAAAAAGTGGCACTGAAACAAAACAAATAAAAATATAAATATTTTATAATTAAAACATTTTATAATTTAAATTTGAAATTACTGTATTAATTTTGGCAACATCCATGCATTATGTAGTCATAATAATAATTATTATTTACAGCATAAAATTCACATAAGTTTTAGAAAAATAAATCTAATATATATGCCTATACATTTAATAAAGCATATATATAAAAAATAATTATTTAAACAATACAAATTCAAATCAACTATAATATAGTAACAGCGTAATACAACACAAGTTCTTCCAATAGACGTTGATATGACATCAGGTGGATGTACTCTAATCCAGTAGACGCTTCATTTTGGTCCAGTTTAGATACATGGCACGTCAAATATCATAATACCAATTTTAGAAATGTTTATCTTTTTCATTACATATATGCTAAACCTAAGGGACTAATTTCTGGAAAAAATATACTATTTAATCTTTTACCCTTTGGAATTGATTAAATAACTGAAATTACAAAATATTTAAAATTTGTAATGAATTTTCAAATTAGCAAAACAAGAGTTAGATTAATAGGTAAAATTTAACATTACCATTAAAAGAACAGAACTTAAAATATAAAATATAGAATTGAATTTACATATTACTGCTAAATATAAACAGAAATGTTATTTACTAAGGAATATATTAAATATTTTGATTAAACATTTTTACAAAAGTAAACTCTTAATAAAATTTAATACATGATATATTTATTTACAATTTGCACTCAGTAGAAACAAATTGCCATGTTTTGAATCCTTTAAAGGATTTATTTTCTTTTGCTCTACATTAGTTCAAATAAGCATAAATAATATAGAAAAATTAATTTTTTTTAATTTGCTTATTTTAAATTTAATCTCATCCTCAGGTATATAAATTTGTTATTTTCATTTAACTGAAAAGGAAAACAAAATTTAGAATTTATAAATGATGTACATTTTATCTCTTAAAAATACAATTCAACTTTATCAATCAAAATAATTAAAGCATAACACAATAAAAAAATTTAAAATCTTAAATATAAAAAGCTAACTATTTATAAAACAAATTATTTATTCAATTTATTTGAAACTAGGTTCAGCCCATCATAAGCAATTTTTCATGCAAAGCAGAGCAGAATATGAAACACTATAGAAAAAATGAATTTCCAATCAATATTCAATAAATTAATGATGTTTACTGTGATCAAATGTGTACATCTTTTTTAATGATATTCAAATTAGATTAATAAAGAAGTAATATTTAATAGAACTAAAAATCAGGTTATTGTGTGAAACGTAGATGCCATTCAGCTTATTCTTGCCAGTAAAGTCTTTGAAGTCTGTAGAAAAGTGAACTACTACAAAATAACTTTAAAAGAATACAATTAAAAATAGAAGAATATTGATATTTCTGTTTAAATCTAAATCAGAGAATCATTTATTAAGTCAAATTAATCAACAGAATTTGAATGGAAGTACACATATAATATTCATTCCAGAAACTGTTCGTTGTTCTGTTTACGTAATCATTTTCCTAATATTGATTAATTTTTATCTTGTTGAAATCAAGATATAAATACATAAGTCTTTGTATGACAAAATAATAATAAATTTAAGTAATTTTGGAGAGAAAAAATGGTTTTTACTAAAGAAAATTACTTTGTGGTATTTTCATCCAGCAATTTTCATCCTAATCGCAATATTTGCAATTTTAGCCTAAAAATAATTTTAAAATTTAATGACATAAAAAAATTATTACATTCTGCTATCAAGCACAATTTATAAATAAAAGCAATATTTACCTTTTAACATTAATTTAAAATAGTTACAAATGTAATTTTTTAAAGTAAAAAAACACTTTAAACATAGTTTTCTACACTTAGATAACACTACTCAGTTTTTAAACCTTATTTCTATTATGACTTCTTTGGAATAAAAATAAGTTATTTAAAAAGAAAAGCAATTATTTTTTAACTTACTTCGTTAAACACTTCTTAACGTAGCAATAAACGACTGTAGACTGTGAGCACAGACTAATATGACTGTGAGCACAGACTATATTGGTCGTTGACTGTGAGGCAAACGATAATTTAAAATTATGGAAGCAATAAACATAAATAATTACAATTGCAGTTAATTACCTACTTTTAATACATGTCACGATAACATCCTTTATGAACGTCTTAAGTACGTCCACCATGCACGTCCAAATTACATCTATCATGGACATATAAATTACGTCTATTACAGATCCAAATGCTAATAATCCAAAACTCATCCATCGTGGATGTCAATCCGACGTTCATATATAGTCGATAGAAGACCATCCAGTTCACATCTAACCATGGACGTCTTTATGACATCCAAAAGGTATCCAGGACGTCTTTTGGACTCTATGGATCTTTAAAAGACGTCTAATAGACGTGTGTGGTTGTATGGGTTATTAGTAAAATAGAGACCCAGAATTTTTATGTGTTTAGACCAAAAGATAGGTAATTAGTTGATAGTTAGTTCAAAATTTACAGGAGAATTTTTGGAAGAGAAATAAATAACTGAACATTTTGGGGAATGAATTTTTAGTTTCTATTCCTTACACCCCTGTTCAGGTTGTATGATTGCAGTCTGCATTTTTCGCTGAAGACTTTCTTGTGATGAATGAGCAGCCAAAAGGATTATGTCATTAGCATAAATAATACACTGAATGTCAGGAGATAGAAATTCGTAAATATCTGACATATAAATCATGAAAATAAAGGGAGAAAGAACGCTGCCTTGAGTAACACCTCTATTAGAGAAGGTGGGTTGAGATAAAGTTCCACGCCATTTCACTCTAAAACTTCTATCTGATAAAGAACCCAATATCCAATGAGCAACATTTCCTCTGATATCAAATTGGAGGAGCTTATAATTAAGGCCGTCTGGCCACACTGAATCGTAAGCTTGAGATATGACCACAGTTGCACATATGATATATTTTCTATGTGAGCGTAAAGCTATAATATGATGATGAATCATAGAAAGAACACTATCGCAGTCTCTATGAGGAATAAATCCATGATGATTTATTTGAAAAAGGAGATATGATTTATAAGACAATTTAATATCATGCGTTCCATGACCTTACATAGAATACTTGTAAGAGATATTGGGTGATAAGAATTTACTGATGTAGCATCTTTCCAAGGTTTAATTATATGAATTAGTTTGAATTTCTTCCAAGGCGGGGGAACAGTACCGCTTAACCAAGAGTTATTTATGAGTGACAAAAGGAATCGTAAAGCTATGTTTGATAGACCTTTCAAAATTTTAGCTGATATTAAATCAGGACCAGCAGAAGTACTTTTACATTTATAAATCGCCAATTGGAGCTCTGAGAGGGAGAATGCAGAGTTATATTCTAAATCAAAGTTTGAACATATATCGAGGTAGTACTTCAGTTTCAGATTGACGAGAATAAAATTTGACAAATAAGTTAGCCTGATCTACATGGTCCGAAATAATTGAAATTTTGCCAGGAATTAGAAGGTGATTAGTTGGTGAGTCAGGAGATCTATTTTTAAGTCTTTTAAGAATAGATTAAATGTCTTTACATATACAAGCTTTTGTTATAATTTTATCCTAGATATTTCTGGAAAAAGTTAGAAGAAGCTGATGAAGTTTTGCAAAAATTCGTTTGTACTGTATCCACAGAGTCTGATTAAGTGAAATTAAATTGAACATTAAATAAAACAAAAAACCTGAACAGTTACTAAAATTCAAAAAAGTGCGCTAGTAGTAAAATAATTTTTTTTAAAAAAGTATGAATGTTTTTTGCACCTTCTTCCTGACTCAATTCTTTCTTCAATGTTAAGTTCTACACATTTAATATTTGGTTGAGGAGACTTCATCATTGGTTGTTCGGGATATATAATTCACTGATTCATAGAATTAGTTAGACTTATTTTTCTTGACTGGATAGATCTTGCACGACTCTTTCTTGTGGGAGATCTGTAAACTGATCCAGCTAGATTCAAACATGTTCACATGCATTCTTTTATGAATGAGAAAATTTGTTGAACCATTTGAGCTTGTCTAGCCTGTATCGCAAGTAATTTTGCTTCAATTATAGAAACCATCTCAGTCACTGTTTTTTTTTTTACATTATCAGTTATTTCAATTCAATTCGGCAAGAAATTAAGATGACTTTTGGTTACACTGGAGTAACTGGTTTTTAAAAATTTATTATAAATATTCTTGCATCAATAAATGGAAGGTGTTTCATGCTTTTAAAATGTAAGAATTTTTTTTCTAGCCTCTAAAGGCAAGAAATGTCATTAGTTACATGATTTCTCTGACAGTTTATACATTTATGTGTTTCACTGGCACAGGGAGAGTCTTTACGGATTGTTCCACAGTTTTTACTTAGGAAGACGTCTTGTTTGCATTTTTTTCGTCGGGTGAGTATATTTATATCATTTTCCTCATTCACAAATGTTATCAATAAAAGGAGAAATTGGAATGATGGAATAAAATAAGTTAATAGTTTGAGTTCGATGATATCCAATGACGCTCACTAAAATATTTTCTTTCAATTCTTCAGAGTTCTTTTTTGTGAATCTTTGTAAGCTTAATATCGTTAAGCCACATTTTGCGCGATTTCTTCAGCAACCAGATGTAAAGGTAGTTCCACATTTATTTCTTTTATAAGAAATCTTGAAGATTCTATTCAGATTGAAACATGGCGTTCACATGTACTCCAAGAATGTTGGTTATCTTGCTTATTTAAACAGCAGTATCTGGGCAATTTGTTTCGAATAGAAGCTTATCTTGACGGGTGTGTTGAATTTGTATTATTTTCTTCTTTCTTTACAAGTTGAACTACTTCTTGCTTTAAATTGTAAGATTTATTTGGAATAGATGCAGTACCATCAGTGAGACATAGGAAACTGAATAACTTAGTAATAAAATTTTTCGTAGCTAACTGGATTAGTTGTGGAATAGAATCTTCGAAAGTTAATAATCTTGGAGTGTTTATTTTTGGAATGCGCAAATCGCAATCCATATAAATCATTTCAGTCTCTGCTTCAGTCATTTTAAATCCATAATTAAAAAAATAAACAATATAAAAATTTTAAAAAATGAAAAAAATGAAAAAAAGAATAACTAAAAAATTTGAATAATAAAGTTAAAGAATAAAAAAACTCAATTTTAGTCAATTAAACACTAAGCCAAAGCCAGACGATAATTTCAACACGAAAAAGGAGAAAAAGTGTCAAAGAAAACATTAAATAATGAGAAAAATAATCAGAGCTCAAAATTTACGTATTTCGCAATTCAGAACAATCCTCCATTTTTTGAATATTGGTTTGTTGGTTGATTGGGAGCTGTTCTGAGATTTTTAGCTGCCCCGGCTTTTGTCTCTATTAATCTAGAAAAATCTATATTTAAAATATTTTGAAGTTTAAGAGGAATTTAATAAATGTTTTTAATTTATTTTTTTTGAGTAAGATGCGACGATTTTGATTAACTGTTTATAACTTGTTATTTGCACTGGTACTTTTAAATTATGCAAAAACTGTTTCCGGTACTGGATATAGTTGGGGCAATATAAGATTATATGTTCAGCAGTATCAACTGCATAGCATGAGCAGCATCTGTCTGAGTCAGCTAGATTGAATCGATTAAGAAAAACAGGAGTCAGAAGCATTTTGTATAGAAATCTTGCAAGTAAAACATCTTCTTTACGTGAGTTGAGAGATTTTTTCATAGAGTTTCATTCCGGGAGGACTCCAACCCTTAGGTAATATTTACTGATTTTGAATATTTTATCTTGAGATTTTTCAATGTTACTTTTGATGTATGAGTAAAAGTCTTCTATTGTAATCTACTCTATATCAACATTGTGTTTTGTGACCGTTTTGGCTAGTTTATCTGCTTTTTCATTTGTTATATCTTTGTGAACTGGAACCCAAATAATTTGGAGTTCTTTAAAGAATTTTAAGGCCTGCCATATTTTGTGTTTTAATCTTAGTATTATACTTGCTGATTTTTGGTTACATTCCATAAGGGCGATAAGGACAGATTTACTATCTGTATATATTATATGTCTTTTTTCGTAGTTGAGTAACTCGTCTATTGCTTGACAGATCGCCATTGTTTCAGCAAAAAAGACCGAATTTATATTGTTTACTATGTATCCAAGTGATCCTTTTTTAGACCATCCAGCAATGGATGTCATGTGTTCTTTTTTAGATGCATCTGTGCCTATTCTGTTAAGTTGATTTAGTAAGCTATTGTCAAAATCATTACAAAACTGAATAATTTCTTAATTAGTGAGAGATTTATCTTGGAAATCATATTCGTCGACATGGATGGAGCAGTTGTTTGGAAAGTGAATTTGTGGATACATAAGATGAATGAAATATGACATTTTAATGTTTTTCCTCCTCTGTTATTTTCACTAGGGGTATGTGATATCCTTTTTCAAAGCAATCACAGCTGTTTAGAATGATATTAAAGGTGATTGTTGTTCCAATGAGACGTGTTTTAACCAGAATCTGCTTGATATTTCCCTAAAATCAGATTCTACAGCGCCAATATTTGCAATCTTGCGTCGGAGAATATTAGGAGTCCATCTAGATAAGCCTGAAGCAATTCTTAATGAAGACATTTGTATTGTTTCTAAAGGTTTTATGACTGAATGATTTCTTAAACTTAAAATATTGCCAGTGTAATGTAGAATACTGCAGATAGATGATTTTGCTAATTGGATTAGATGATGCGATATTGCTCCATAATTTTTGTTAGAGAGTATTTTTAAAATATTTATCCTTTTAGATGTGGATATTCTAGTTTTCTTTATGGCTAATTTAAGCTCGTTGATTGTAAATTTTGCATTTAAATTCACATTCTCTGGTCCTGAGTAGTCAATTGGTATCGGCTAATGGTATATTTTGTTATTGAAGTGCATTGTGAAAGCTTCACTTTGGGATTTTGGTGAATGTAGTTCTTGATTATTAAAATTTATTAAGAGGTTAGAATTTTGGATATCTCAGTATCGACGATTCCTTGAGCTAAATATCTGGAAAAGTAGATACGAGTTTTCTGCTTCTTGCAGACATCATCCCAATATTTGGTTTTAGAAGATTTTATGATATATCTTAATTTTGCAGAAAATGTTTTGTACAAAATCCAATTCTTGGTTTTTAAGGTATTTCTGGATTTCTTTAGATAACCTTTTTTTAGAAATAAAAATTTGCAACATAGGTTATTCCACCACGGGGGATACTCTTTTCAGGTAATTTTTTCTCATAGCTGTTGTCTTCTGTGGCTTTAACTTTATTATTATGGAAATTTTCAGATGAACTGTTAGTTCCACTACACAACTCTTCGTTTATTTGGTTGATAATTTCTTTCCATCTGAGTATCCTATACACTCTTGGAGTTTGATCTAAAGTAAGAACGTGTGTGTCAATAATTAGTAACAAGTGCTTGTTTCACCGCCATATAAATCATGTTTGATATTAAAATCTCCTAAAATTAAGCATTTATGTGTTATATATTTTTGAATATACTGATATTCGTTACATTAAATTTTTTCTTTAGGTATATATATGTTCAATATATGGAACGTGTTGTTCCTTTTCATTCATTTCAAAAGATTTTCATGATCAATATTTCTGTTCCACTGCTGCTATATATTTTCTTATAAATTACTTGTGAGGATAATGATACTGACACTGCAATCGCTAGGCCGCCTCCACTTATATTCTCTCTGTATTTTCTATAGATGATTTTTTTCTTTAGGTTAAATAAATCTCTTGGTCTAACTTTTATTGTATAATTAATACATCTGCAGAAATGAAAGGTTCTAACTAAAATATGTCTGTTTTATTTGTAACGCTCCTCGCATTCCACTGCACAATTTTCATTTTTAAATTGTATTAATAAACTAAAGATTTATAACATTCATATAAAACAGATATAAATAAATTATTGATTTGAAATCCTTTCAAGAATTAAGTTAAAGTTAAATGGGTTAGGTAGATAACTCTAATTATCCAACAGAGAAATCTGAGAGATCAATCTCTCTCTCTCTCTGTTTCATATTGATGAGAGTCCATCTGATCTGACTTTGAAGATTGGGTTTTTTACTATCTTTGATTTTTTCTTTCTCTTTCAGGAGTGGTTGGTGGGGTTGACTTTGAAATTGTTTCATTAATTTTAGTAAAGACGGATTCATTGATTTTATTTACAGAAGAGTCTAAAGATTTTTTAAACATATTGTAAATTTTAGTTAGTTGTTGTTCTATGATTTTTTTCAATTGAGGTTATCAGTTTAAGGGACAATTTATCAAAAGTCCCTTGCATCGATTCTATATCTGCTCTAGTTATAGACATAGGAGCTTTCTTTGCGTATGAGATGTTTTTGATTGTGAATTGCCTTCTAGCTTCGCTTAATGTCAAATTATTTTCTGCCTTAAATTTAAGAATTTTTTTCTTTGCTCTGGTTGGACATTCATTGTCATCGGCTCTATGTAAGCCTGTACAGTTTGAGCAGCTCATCTGATTTAGGCACATTTCTCCATGTTTTTCATCTCCGCAATGCACTTATAATATTTCGTAAGGACATTTGTTAGAGTTATGAGTGAATTGGAAACACTTACCGCATTGGCGAGGTGAATCTATAAATAGCTCCACTCTATGGTTGGTAAAGAACAGTTTTATTTCTTTTGGTATTTTGATTCCCAGAATAGATACCAGAACTGGACAATTTTTCTTGTTAAATATTATTTTTAAAATTGGAATTTAATTTTCAGCAATTAGTTCTCCTGCTATCTTTTTCAGAGAAGTTTAAGTTGGAATATTAAGCAGCAGAAACCTGGTTGAGATATTTTCCCATAATATTTGATAGTGCAGAGATGGTACCCCTTGTAAATCTTTATTATGTAATATTTCTTTGGCTGTTTCCATGTCTTGCGTTGTCAGTAGTAATCAACCGTATCTTGTTATTATCTTGTTAGAGATCTTTTTGAAGTTTTTTATCTTCATCATTAGCTCGTTTTTTAAATATTTTACTGGGGTTTATTTTTAAGAATTGACTTTCCATTGCTGACTTTAAGAATATGTTGAGTGCATTTGCTCCCTTTTTTTTGCTGCCAATAGACAGTTCATATCATTTTCTGAGGTCCTAAAGAAATTTGCTTCATAACTGCTTTCTACTGCCATGTTTAAATCCATGTTGTTCACATCTTCATTTTGTAGTAAATCTAATTCTTGAATTTTAGAGGAAGCCAGACTTATGGCATATATTCAATTTATGCAGATATTCCGAAAAGAGTCAGGAAGTCTTCGTTCAACTAGAGCTGAAGAGGAAATTAATTATATTTTCCGATAGAGAATACCAAAATATAACTAAGAATTCTAATGAGAAACTTATCCAAAAAGAAACGAATTAACTGGTTTTCAGACAACCGGCAAATTTTTAATAAACGGGAGAGAAGAGAGAGGCTGTAAGCGTTTATTTTGATTTGATAAGAACATTAATTAAAATATGTTATTTTTCAAAGTGCAATATTTATAACGTGTTATTGAAAATAACAGTTTATACCATCAATGATGATCTGTTTTTAGAATCAAGAAAAAATAAATTTACTTTTAATATACTAAATTCGATATACAATTAAAGTTAAAATTACTTACGACAGGGAAATTTCAATTAATTTTGCTCCAGAAAAAGCTATCAAATCTGCCATGCCAAGAACAGCTATGCACATTTCAAAATCTGCTGAGTCCAATGCCTCTCCATTTGAAGGGCAAGGCGTGGAGACTTGGGCGCCACTTCAGGACATTGTTCAAAATCTAAAATCAGATAACTAAATTTAGTTACTTCAGCTGGTAGAAATTTGTCATACGAATAGTATGAGTATGGTGATAACTTAACCTAAATTAACGTCGTAGAAGCTTGAAATAAAGAATCTTTTTGTGACAAGGAAATAGCAAGTTCTACAGATGACACGGTTGAAGATCATTGTTTTAAGAAAAACCTATGCATGATAAAAGCTACGTAATATCAAAGTTCCTCATTGGTGAGGAAGGACGTGGAAAGAACCCACGTCCTTCCACCACCAGCTATGTCTAACGGACGTCACGGATGGTAAATAGCGCACACAACACAAGTACGTCTATGGGACGTCATCTGGATGATCCACCGTGGTTCAGTAGACATCCATTGGACGTCCATAAATAATCCAGTGGATCCTCCAGTGACCGTCAAGAAGACATCCACGGGACGTTTAACCCTCGTATTCCCAATTAACCTTGACCACGAGATTAACCCGGAGTTTAATACCCAATAGATAGAAACCTGAACCTCAGAATTAGAATGTGGTATTCATCGATAACCTGATAGAAAAAGCTACTGAACCAATGGCAATTCAATCGATGAGTCAAACCTGATAGCTCATTGGATAAATTAGTCACGTGATTAAATACTTACGTAAATGTCAAGCAGAATAGTACCAAATTACTTTCGTTATTAGTAAACTTGTTGACTATATCGTCTGAATTTCGAAATTTTTTAAATATTTATTTCACATATTAAAGTATTATATGAATGATTAAAAAATTAGAAAATTTATCACTCATTTTTTACCCTATTATTAATTTAAATCTCTTAACACTAATATAACTCTGGATAGATATGTTTTATAGTGCTCAAACTTTGATATTATTCTCAACAAGAGTTAGCATTTCGTAACATAATTTTGTTAAACAATTCCTAACATATATTTTCCTAATAAAATATTTGTTATATATTATTTTACTATATTTTTACATCCATTACATTTTTTTTACAAAAAATAATTTTGCATACCAAATACTCTATTAATTTTTCTTAAACATTAAAACACACTATCCTTTAAAATAACATGTAGGAATTATTTAAATTATGTCTTAGTTGTAACTGAAGAATAGTTTGTAATGCAATAAATCAAATTCAATAAACACAATTCTTCCCAAAAATCATGAAGAAATAAACATTTGCATTCATTATACAAATATAAAATTCATTTAAAATTATTTTTTGCTTATTCAAAATAATACAAAAAGTTTAACATATTTTTTAAAAGGTAAAACTTGTAATTTAAATTAATTTTAGTTCCATTTTTTTACGAATAACAAAACCAAACACCTTACTTTACTGAATTACTTAAAAAATGTATAATAGCAACTCAAGAAAAATAAGGCATTTAGTTAAATGTGAAGTTATCTTTAATATATCAAATAAAATTCTTAAAATATTCACTATTGCATTATGTATTTATCTCTGCTAATATTAATAAATATATAAAAGGAATAGTTTCATTATTTGTTTGTGGTATGATATAAAAGTAGCAAGAGTAACTTTAATATACACAAAATAGAAAAAAATACATACAAGATGTTAAATTCGCAATTCAACATTAAATCACAGGAGTAAAAAACATGGAAATAAAAAATGTAATTCTTAAAAAGGTTTAGAATATTTTGGTGTAGTTGAAATTATTTAATAATTATAGAGATGAGGAATACAATTGCATACAAATTAATATATGTTAAATATGTATATACTGTATCTACAAAAAGGAAATACATTACATATTCCTACATTCAGAACAGTTTGACAAAGAAAACCTGGAATTATTGAAAGATTAGTTTTATTAGAAAATGTATGATGAAAGCATTTTTAAAATATCTTTGTAAGTTTTTACAATGTTATATGCTTGAAAGTAAAAATTTTGGTAACCCCTTCAAATGAAGAAAACTACATATAAGTAATCAAATAGAAAATACAAATTTTTTAGTATGTATAATTCTAAAAATATTGCAAAACGCATAAAAAGTTAATAATTAAATCACTAGCATTTTTTTTAAAAAAATACCCAATTAATTAACATAAGATAATTTGTATATTTTATTTATGCACAGACAAAAATTTTTAAATCACTTCTTACGAAAATAAAATAAAACCAATTTATTTTAACACATAAAAAGAAATTGTAAATGTCAGAATTCTTTTAAGCAAAGCATCATTACTATCTCAACAATATATATATGTGTGTGTATGTGAATAGAAAAAAAAATACTGCTTTGATATGAAAACTGGCTCGCATGAGTGGTTCACGACATATGTTTCATCAAAGGAAAAAAAAATTCTAATTTAATGTGAATCATATTTGACACAATGAAGTACTATAATAAGATTTAGAATGTCTTAGATTTATAATTCTAATTTGCAGTTTTAAATTTGTGGTTAGTGTATGAAATTTATTTTGTAATATTTGATTCCATTGTACATCATTACACATTGGAATTGTAATAAAATCAAAAAATATGGTTAGTAATTTTATTTGGTTAAATTTTGTTTCAACTGCTCATTTAAAAGCATTGCTACATTTTTCAACATTTATGTATCATCCTGTTGACTATACCTATGAAAAAATGTATGGCGTATAATGATGCAATTTAGCACCATATAAATTACAATAAAATTTTTTATCTATTTGTTAAAATAAAAATATTAGTAAGCTGTTAGGCATTTCCTCTTCACAGTTAGAAAAAAAATTAAAATTTGCAAAATTCTTTGACATACTTTTATGAGGGAAAATGTCTACAAGATAATACGTAAGTTCCCATTTTTCTTGTTTGTTACCATTAAAAAAGAACCAGTTTACACTAGTTCTGCTTAGAATAAGGTAACATTTTATTTGACGATAAAATTTTATTTATCTTAGTTTAGCTTTTTTGTAGCTACCATCTTGCTAGTCACATCTTGGCATCAAAATATCAAGGGGTACGGGATGTAAACTTTTATCAACACAAATTAGGGTTGTTGATTAAATTTCAATGTCATCAGCTTGACAAGGAAAATTTTCCAAATATTGACAATTGCTGTGTTACCCATGTATGCAAATAATTTTTTTTTCCAAAGTCCTAAGTTTATAAATTTTATTTATTATATTAAAGTAGTCAATAAAAGGCATTATATTGCCATATTGTGTAACCCGAGTCTCAAATAAATAAATTAACATGCCTCTTAAATTTACATATCAAAATATAATTCTGCTAAGAAAAGAATTTCTTATCTTTATAGAAGAGTTGAAACTATTCAAATTATCTGTACAATTAAGAAATGGTATTAACTTTTTTTAATTCAACAAATGATTAAAGTTTATTCTTTTATACTGAAAACTTATTATAATTTAGACAATAATAATGCTACTTAATGGAAGTAGTTAATTTGCTTTAACTGTTTCATAGTCAAGCCTAGTTTTCTTATAACAATATTTGAAAATATCATTTATTATTGAGATTGAAAAATATTGCACATAATTAATGATACATAGCCTTAAAATCAAAATTTATTCATTAGGTTACTATACACACATCATGTAGAACTTTATTAAGACTCCTAAGAAATTTGCGGAATTTATTTCTTGACAGCATGTGAATTAAAAGAACTCCCCTTAATTCTTGCATTGCGGGCTAATTTCATGAAGTAAGTAAATATGACAGATCAGGATAACTACTGTCACCCAAGGGATGGTACGTTATACGTAGTGCATTGCATCACTTCAGGAATCATACCATTATTTAGAACAATATTGTTATGGTTTACAAGTCACTTTAACACAGTTTTTTGGATAGCTTATAAGTCTGCTGATGCAATAATTGCACACAATTTGAAAATATATCTTTTCAGTTACGAAATTTTTCTGCATGAATTTCCCCAGGTGAGAGGATTGGTACATGTGTACAAACAATACTTCCAATCACACTAGGAAACTGAATTATGTGAAAGAATTTTTCATCGATCTGCAAGGAAACGTAATATTTAAATCTTTAAAAAATTACAAAAAAAGTTATTTAATTTCAATAAGTTCAGAGAGAATTAAATATGAATTAATTGTACTAACATATATACTATCCTGATACATAATTATATTTGAGAAAAATGTGCTCTTAAATAATATGTTATAATCATTTTTTCAACATTTGAGGAAGAAAAGAGATATTAATTTATAGCTTCAATAAATAAATAGTTGAAAACTTTTAATTAAATAAAAATTTCAAAGCTGTAATCATAAATTTAAACTTTTTTGAGCACTCCAGTTATTCTTACCCTTTGCTACCCCCTACTTGTACGAAATGGGATTTTCATCGCTTTTGCACATAAAAATTAGAGCTAGAAATCGCTTAAATGCAAGTGATGACTTACGCATACATCTTTCGAAAAAGAAACCTGGCTTCGCCTGTATAATAATGAACAAACAACAGATTAGTCATTAATAAAAATAATATTGTTTTGTATTTACATAAAATGTACAATGTTTTTCAATAAGCAATAAGTTTTGCAAAAAATGTATTTTTCTAGACTAAAAAAATTAAAACACATTTTTTCAATGGGGTGCGGAGATATATTTTCAGATTGAGAGCTTACGGGAAGTCGTGTTGGCTAGGTAAACTGTAACCGTACTTGGTACATTTTGGCGACGTTCCTTATTTAATACAAACCTAAAGAGTTAGTCTGAAAAGGGGTGTGGTGAATGACGTGACCTAGTAGAGCGGTTGTAATAATGCAAGCAAATGAGGAAAATGCTAACAGAAATTTTATGAATCGAAAAGCAAATGAATGCAATAATATTTAAAATCACTTTCTATAATGATTCATGAATTCAATTTTTTTCTCTTTAATAAAAGAAATTAAATATTTTTGAATCATAAATTGTTAATCACAGAATAATTGTAAAATTTATCTTTCTTTTAAATTTTATAAAATGTGTATGGAATAAATTCTGTTAACAAAATAGGTCATTTATCTAACTACTTCTAAAATTAAATTTCTAATCTTATTTTACAATTCAATTTACTTTATCTAAAACCATGTTAATAATAAATTTTTATTTCATCAATTTAATTTGCCATTTATTTGTAGCTTCAGAATTTAAATTGAGTATTTAATTTCAAATCCTTTAAAAGTGTGAAATTAACTATGTAATAAAATGAAACTTATAATTGGAATAAATGTTTAAAGATTTGTACTCATCCAAAGAATAGAAAATTATTTTTTTGATAATCACCATTTATTGATTAGAAGTGAGCAAAATTATTTCTTTATTACTCCATCTATTACAAAAATGAAAATATATTATTAATACTCATTCTAGAAAACAGTAGTTTTATGTATGTTTTTAATCATATCTTTTATGCATAAGTTTACACAAAAATAAGGCAGATTTTGAAGTTCAAATTTGATCAAATATTTAAAAATTGTTCAGGTCCTTAGACTGGAAAAAAAATTATTGTCAGATCTGATAGTCATAGTTAATAATTTAATTTTTCTTGCTTATAGTATTTATACCTTTATAGAGTATTATAAGATTAATGTTATTTTCTTAAATCTAAAAATTAAAATTTCCTTTTGAATAAGCAATGTTTTTGCCTTATTTTAAATTTTTCTTTCAAAAGAAAAATATTCATTTTAGGAAATATATATTCAAAGAGAAATTCTCAATGATATAAATTATTCAAAAGTTGCTTGTTATAAAAGTATTTACCTTCAGCTGGTAACCAAATATAATTTTGCCATTATTTTCAAAGAGTGTATAAAATATGAGCCAAATCACAAATACTGAAAAAAATAAAATTATTTTTCTCTTAGTAGATATATCGTTTAAAATTTAAAAGACATTCAATTTTTCCTAAAATTATAGCTGATTATTTAACTAACTTAAAAATTAATTTTCAAGATTCATTAATGTTGTAATTTTCAATAGTTATCCTAGAACAGAATTTCAATATTTATACAATTAAATGTATTTCAACAACCTAAATATAAATTGCGATTTATCAATACATTGTAATTATTTTTCAAAAATTTAATTTCAAAAATTTATAGTAAAAGAGAAGAGTATATCACGTTTGCACTTTATCTGATAAAGAAGCATTACTTCTTTATCAGAAAAACTGTAAATGTGATATACCTACAATTAAACTATATATATATATAACAAATGTTACTTAAAAATATTATCCCCGAAATGTACTGGCCAAATTGCTTTTTCTTAATAAGAAACTAAGCGTCCTTAGTTAAAATATTACCTCTAGTAATTTACAAAATACCTCAAAAAATAATGAAAACTGTACAAAAATATGCAAATGATTATGGAAATAGAGGAAAGTTAATGAAAAATTTTATTTTTTATACTTTTTGCAGTTATAAATTTAAACTTTTGAAATGTCTTCTATTTTAGTTTAAAGTTATATAGTCAAGTTATATAGCCGAAGTCAAGTTACATGTCTATAAAAAATTATAATATTGATTAATCGAATAAATCTTTTCTATTTCAAATAAAAAATATAATATATAATTAATATTGCTTCGGCTGATAAATATGTCGTCAGCACTTCTCTCTGGATGTGGTTATTTACTATTTAAAAAAATCAAAATGAAAATTTTTTTAAATATTTTACTTTTCTAAAATATTATTTAACATTCTATTAATTTTTTATAAGATATTAGATCCTTTTATTTAACAAACAATATTTTATTAAAATTTTATATTTTGTTTTGTAAATATAAAATGTTAACTTTTAATTGTATTTTAACAACAATAACATGATGAGATATAGCTCTCAAAAGAAAGGGGAAACTTCATAAAATTGAAATATCATTAATGAAAAATTCTTAAAATTAAATTACAAATACAAGAATTGCGTTAGATGTCCTTAAAATTTGCATTCTTACTAATCAATAAGAAACAGATATAACACCCTGTATAAAACCCCCATTAGCTCTTGTCAAGAATACAAAAGCCTCTAATTATTGATGGGACTTATTTCCGGCTTTACACTAGAACATCTCAAAATAATTGCATTGTAATGACTTACAGCGGGGAAGTCCATCAATCGCTGTCAGCTGAAGAAACCAACGTGTGCTAGTGGTTTGATTTGTGAATGTCCGGCTAGAAAATTTCTACAAGTCCCTGTTATAATTTTTTGCAACACTAAATATGAATTTTCTTTATTTAGAAAATATTATCTGGAAATTTATTACTAAGCAATTTTTGTATTTAAATTCTAAAGTATATATATATATATATATATATATATATATATATATACGTAGAAAAATATTTTAAAATTATAAATTATAATAATATGATATTCATTGTCATAGCTATCATATATATTTTATGATATATATATATATATATATATATATATATATATATATATATATATATATATATATATATATGTATATATAATTTTCTTCTGATATAAAAAATAAAAAATATTAGATTGGATCAAATGATTTTAATCATTGCTCTAAAGTAGTTAAATGCGTCATATCTTTTAAACAAAAAATCAGAAAAACTTTTAAATATCTGTAGTAACTAGTTAATTCGTTGTTTAATTGATAATTAGCTTTAATCCTTGCAACATCAACATTATATTTCTAAAATCATCAAATAATTTTCAAAATCATTAAAAGTTTTTATAAAATTGAATGCTGTAATACTTACAAACTGAAGAATTTTGACAAAATTGTATATTTTTAATAATTAGAAAAAATAATAAACTAACTTAATTGCCTAACATTAGCTTTTAGGGGAAATAGTAAGCTACTGACTTCTGTTTAAATATTTGGAAAAAATGTTGATTGTAAATTTTTCATGATCCGAATGATTTCTGTTTCTATAATTTTGTAAAAAATATCATTCCTTACTGGAATCTATTGTTATTATATTTATTTTAGTATTTCTTGAATTGTTATGCCTAAATATTAAAATAAATATATCTCACGCATGAAAATTGTTTTTAGAAGGAGAATAAAAGCAAAAATAAAAATGGGGAAATCTTAACGCTACTATTTAGAATAGTAATTTAGTTATTAAATATTTAATATAAAACTGTTAATATCACACATTTTTTCACATATATTCAAATTAATTCTGCATTAAATATTTTTCCCTTCACCGAACTATATCTACCTTGATATGCAAAAGATCAGAAGTGGTAAATTTCGAGAAACATTGCTTAAAAAAATAATTTTGTAAAATAATGTTTTAACTTCCTTCTTCATTTGATAGTTATAAAATATAAATATTTTGCTTCACTTGATTGCATCAAATGTTTCGAAAATTCTATACATTTTAGAAAATTAATATTGTTTTAAAACCTTATTTTTTAAATTTGAATATTTGATTCCAAACAAAAAATATTAACCAAATATTACGATATAGAATTAAAATTAATTTCATCATGTTAAGATTTATGTTTTTGATTATTTTATATCTCTCGATATATTTTCATATTTTTAGTTAGTTCTTATAGATAAATATGATAAATAAACCTTGAAAGTATAATTATAACATTAATTTGCAAGTATTTACTTTTAAAACATTTGTATCTTCAGTTAAAGTATGCATCATGCTAATACCTAAGCTTTGTTTCCATTTTCTGATAAATATAATCTTGTCACAAAGCTATATATTCATCAGAAAAGGGAAACGAAGCTCAGGTATTAGCATGACTCTGACATAAATATAATTTTTCTATGAAAATAATTTCATTATGAAGAAAAATTTAAATATATTAATTACTGTTGTAAATGTTAAAATTTTATTTAAAGTTTTATGATTCGTTTTAAAATCAAGTTTGATAGAATTAAATTAATTTTACAAAGTTATTTTTTAACGTTCAACAAAAATTCATGTAACCTACATTATTTTATTTACCAAAAAACATATTTTTTAAAACTAAGATTTTCCATTTTTTGTCGATCATTTATAAAATTATATAAGTATTTAAAATGATAAATCTACGAGCAAGCTATTTAATTTTTAAATTAAAATTAGATTTAATGTAAAATTAATTAAAAACCTAGAAATCACAAAGATTTAATATTCTTCAATAATATGGTTTTGTTAAAAACGATGAACTTGGTTCGAAAATTTTGACTTTTAAAAATCTTGATTTTTGGAACAAAAAAAATATATATCGAATTTCGTTTTCTGTCTTGCTCGTGTTCTTTACATTTACTTATTTAAAACCTATATTTAATTATTACAATTTATAACAAAAACCTGTTTTAGCTTAAGAGAAATCATTCTGGAGGAATATAATGAAATCGGGCATAATTATTGTAAAAAATAATGTTCGATTTATGCTGATTCTGCACTGTAAAAAATAAAAAAGATCTTAATGTATAAATTATTGAATCAAAAAGAAAATATGTCATTGCGTAAAACAATATGAAAAAACAAAAACAAGCTCTTTTGAATAAAAAAAATAAATATTTTAAAATCGTAAGAATGTCCTATTAAAAATTAAAAATAAGTAGACATTCATCATTGGTAAAGTAAACGACTGAGAAAATTTCGCATAATCATGAGAAAAGAATGTTAAAACTCTTGTCTAGTATGAATACCTGCATTGATTTGTTTGTCCTTAAACTATCTTTTTTACAAGGTCTAGTTAGATCGGGAACAACAATTAAAAGTCTAATTCCCAATAAGAATTTTAGTCAATAGAAAACTTAAATACAGAGCGTTTCAGTTTTTGAAAAATAAAAAATATTACAAATTTACATGTTTTGGCTGAGAATATTTATGATTTTATTATAAAAAATATATAAGTATATAATTCAATGCTCCAAAGAAATTAAATCTTAAACTCCATTGAAGCTGCATAATGTGAAGATGTTACTAAAATTATGAGTGTACAGACAATTTTTACTATTTCAACGTCAATTGTTAGCTGTGAACGTTCGTTCAGTAAATTAAAATTAATTCTGACATATGCGATCAACCATAGGACAAAATTATTGGAGTGACTTAGCATTTTTAAGCGGCGAATTTGAAAAAATTGAAGTGATCACCACTGATGAAGTAATTAATCAAATTCATCATTAATGGCAAATGAAATGCATAACTAATTAATTTATCCTAACTCACTGTTATTTATAAATACATTTAATCTATATATATTATATATTAACATCATTCACTGCTGTAAAATATACATTTTTGAAAATAATTATATTAATATGTAAAATTAATAATTATTTTAAATTATTTATAAATTATAGCAAATTTTATTATTCTCATGTTACATTTCTGAATCCAATTCTAGAGTTCTGATTATTTTTTATTCGATTTTTGTTGTTTCAAATTTAAAACATAACCTAAATCTTCAAAACTCTCTACAACTTGAATTATTATAAAGAAAGTGCTTTTATTATTTGCATTATAATCTCTTTATGAGTTTATATTATATTACTATTTATTGTGGTAGGGCACCAAAATAGATATCCTTCAAATTCCCATGAACTGGGTAAAACGCAAACAGCACCTGTGTCTCGATAGATCATTTTATAATTGCTTACTTTATTGACATGAGATATTCTGGTTCCTGGAAAAGTGTTATCTCCCCTAGTTTGTTGATCGATTTTAAATTATTACCAGATGTGGGAAAAGCAGTTTAACTTCCTGTGGTATTTGTACTCAAAATTTCTCAAGGGAGGATCGTTGCCACTTTGGATGACCGAGTTCCAGTGACTCAGTTTGCTGAGTTTTCAGATCAAAATTTCTCAAGAAAGCGTGGGAAAATCTCTTGTCAAAATTAGTTCTTTACGCACAAGAATAAACTTACAAATTGCACGGATGTTAGTAATAAGAGTTGAAGACAAATATCCATAATTATAGATAATAGTTTTTTATAAATTGATTTTTAGTTGTTACAACCCTTTAGTTTCTTTTGCATATTTGTAACTACTTATATAATCTCATGAACTTGCAAAACAAACTGCATAAATGAAATAATTAAAAACCAGTTAAATAAATATATACTTATATGTCGAGATTTATGTGATCTGGGCAAAAAACTTGGAGATTAAATTATAAGCTCAGCAAATGTTACAAAACAAGGGGTTTTATTGCATTAACAAGAGTTAATATCTTATATTTGAATGATTTGGAGTTTGAATAATGAGAAATGCTGAATATGCCATTGCAAAAAATTTGTGATTAGTAATTTCAACATAAAAATATACACAATAAATATATTTAATTCACAGGTTTAATTCAAAAAAATTTATTCCTTTATTACATATATTTAATTTTGGTAAGTAGGAGAATACATATGTAAATTATAGTATTTAATAATACTTATGTAATATGTTATATACTTTCAGATAAAATGTATAAAGTATAAATATGCTAATTTTTATTCATGTAATTTATGATTATCAGATATAATATGGCAAAAACAATTTTAAATTTAATTGCTGAAAAAATAGGGAAAATCATCAATAAGTACTTAAACTACCATGCAAGCTTCAATTTAAATTATCTAATTTCTCTTTTCATTGCTTTTAAAAGCACATGATGAGTTTTGATGAAATAATTTTATTTATAGAAGGTAAGTAATACTATTGGTTATGTTATATTTAACTTTTTCATTTAAAGGTCCAAGTATTAATATTGAAATGTCATAACCACTGGTACCAAATGCATTAATAACATCATTGTTTTAAAAAAATGAGTTACACCAACAAGAAAAGTATTTATTTAAGTTCTTTATATCATGTTCGCTTGGATGTAAGGTATGATAGATTGTTGTCTATGTTTTTGTTGTATCATATTTATAGTTACTTATTGTGTTATGTTATTAACAAATATAAAAATCAAACTCTTTTATTTTTAGTTATTTTTACTAACAATAAATGTTTTTGATTTTTATATTTGTAAATGAACGTCTATTAATGCCGATAAAATACTTTTAATATTTGAAGTGCAAAATGGCAAAGAATTATTTTTTGAATCTTTTTCCATTATATAATAAGACAATCGCTTTATAAAATTATCAAAAAAATCCTAATATTCCTAATATGAACGAAATATTCTAATATGAATATGAAATTAAATCCTAATATGAACGAAATATCTTAGAACAAGAAAAACGCTGCTAAATATACTACGTTCACTCACATGTCATAATGATGTTTATTTCTCCACCTTATATTTCACCCAATCACATTTTCCCCGGGCAACGATAGCTCCGCCTACAGCTCATCGTAGCTGGGTTACCATGCTGTGACTGTAATCGCTTAGATTTGGCGAAGAAAGTGAGGAAATGTGTCATTTGGCGGAGGCAACACGAATACCCGTATATCCCCTTCAGATTCAAAGGGGTGTGACTCGCTAGAAAGTTTAACGGCCGTATTTACCTTCAATCCCGACCGCTAGGTACGAGCGAAATTCTGGGCCAAAGCTGAAGCAATATTCACCCTCAACTTCAGTATGAATAACCGAGGCGAAAATCTGGCTCTACGTTCAAGAACAATATCTTCCTATAAAGCAAAGTTAAGCCTGTTAAGCCTTGTAATTGGGGATATAGCACAGGTAAGCCAATCAACAATTTTAAAAGTGATCTCCAAAGCAAAGCTATTGCATATTTGCGACCGCATTATATTAAAATTTTACTGATAGCATTGTCTTCTATTATAAAGATGGTTGATGAAAGAAATGTTTAATTTGCAAAAACTTTCATGATCCTTTTGGATAAATATATGTAAGTCTAAAAAAGATATAATAAATAAAAGAGTACACATTATGGAAAGAACATGGTTTTCAATATCTAGTTAAATGATACAGAATTACATGAAAGAGTGTGGGTATTTAATTCTATTTTAAACTTTGTTACTTTTATCCTGTCAACCATTCCCGTATAAAAAATTTTACCCAAATTTTGTAGCTTAGTGAATATATAAATTTATTTAAACTTCATTTTCCAGTTTCATTTTTAATGACTGCAAACTTTAAACTTAAAATTAAAACTAGGAAATTTTAATTAAAAAAAATTTTCAACTTTTTCTATTTATTGAAGCTATAAATTAACACCTGTTTTCTTCCTCAAATGTTGAAAAAATGATTATAACTGATATTATTTGACAGCACATTTTTATCAAATATAATTATGTATCGGGATAATGTTTGTACAATTATTTCATACTTAATTCTCTCAGAACTTATTGAAATAAAATAAACTTTTTTAGCAATTTTTTAAAGATTTGTGGTGAAACACTTCTGCTCGGAAGTTGGCAACAGCAACTAGAAAAACTTTCTACATGAACATTGGCAACACCAACTTTCTCCGGAACAATACCGCATGGTGAGCAGGAGGGCAGATTCACTTTTTCCCCGACGATGTGAACGGACTAGTTCAGAGTTTGTTTCCCTCTCAGAGAATTTTGTATTTGCAACTCTCTTTAACATTTTCTTTAATTAAAAATAAAATTTAGTTCAATTTTAAATATATGGTGTGTTTTATTAAAAACTTGCAATTATTAAAAACTAATTAAAACCGCATCCCATATCTGGTGACCACTACGTGAACACGCTATTCCTCAAGCCCTACTAGGATTTGGAAGTAACTCCAGCGCCATGAGATGTCATGAGTAAATGTCAGTGCTGATTGGTAATCATTCATAACTTCTAGGATGCAGGTAGGATCTTTCTATAATTTTCTTAAACGTAGCGTTATGTGCTCTTTGGTTGTTCACTGGGGTCGGTTTCTTGGAAAATTGTGCATATATATTTTAACACAAAGTTTTTCTTAGTTAAATTATTATTAGTACATATTTTTTCCCCATGAACTACACTCCGTTCACTACTCTACAATTTTAGCTATCCTTTCGCATCATGCTGTGTTTTTATTATTTAATTTAATGTATTGCATTATATGAATATTCATTGATTCTTTTATAATTCATAGCTAATATTTTTTGTGTTTATTGTATTTTTTATTTATATATCTTGGTATTGAAAACTATACGCACTTCCCTATTATTGATTTGTATACTTTGTAATTTTTTTCTGATAAATTTTGACCATGCCTTTATCTGATGATTTTTCCGTTACTCAAAACCCTCCCTCCGAAGACACAGCTTCGCAGGTTGCACACGTTTCGGTAAAAATACCACCTTTCTGGAAAACTAACCCTTCCCTGTGGTTTATTAGGTTGGAATCGCAGTTTTTCCTGGCGAATACAACGTCCGATCTAACAAAATTCAATCATGTTGTCTCCTGCTTAGATCCCGATATACTAAATTCGGTACACGACATTTTAGAGAGACCACCTACTACCGAGAAATACGATGCCTTAAAAAAACGCCTAATTTCTGTTCATTCCGAAAGCGAAACATCTAGAATTCGAACCTTATTGCAAGGAGTAGAAATCGGTGACCAAAGACCCTCCCAATTACTAAATCGCATGCGTTCATTAGCTGGGGATACCGTGGGTGAAGCGCTTTTACGCTCGTTATGGCTAACGAGGCTGCCATATAACACGCAGACTATTTTAGCCGCTTTCAGCGAGGACGATTTGAATAAAATAGCCGCAGTTGCTGACAAAATAAGCGATCTAGCTATCCCTTCGTATGTAAATTCTATCACCCCTAACTCTCATGATGCTGTCACGGCTCGCTTGGAACTCCAAGTGGCGCAGTTAACTCAACGGGTTAGCGAATTAAGCACCGCCCTGGAACGCAGTTCCCGTAGCCCTAGGCGTAATTTCCGCCGATCATTTCAACGCAGCAGATCTCGCAATAGTTCCCACTCTCGCACTAACCTCAGTCACTACAAGGAACGTACGAATGAGCTTTGTTTTTACCATGTCAATTTCGGTGATCAAGCGCGAAAGTGCCAAGCTCCATGCTCTTTTCGTCAGTCGGGAAACTAAACCGGCGATCGCTCACTGGCCAATCTAGCGACCGCCAAGTGAATCGTATTCTTCTGGCCGACCTGTCTTCAAAATTAAATTTCCTAATTGACACAGGAGCAGACATATCTGTTTTGCCTAAAAAATACGCTCCAAAAACCACACCCTCTGAAAATTTAGCCTTATATGCAGCAAATGGCACTAAAATTTCTACATTTGGCAATAAACGCCTCATTATTGATTTAAATCTCCGCCGAAAATTTTCGTGGTTATTCGTCATTGCTGACGTAAACCAACCAACTATAGGTGTTGATTTTCTTAAACATTTTGAATTACTTGTCGATGTCAAAAATAACCGTCTGATCGACTCTCGAACGTCTCTCTCATCAAACGGCATATCTTTCAATAATTTTTCCCTGGATTCCAACATATCCGTACTTATCGGCGATTCCAAATTTGAAAAACTACTCGCTGAGTATCCTGAGCTTACAAACCCTTCTTTAGTAACAAATGACATTAAAACTTATGAAATTTTTCATCACATTGAAACTAAGGGACCCACTGTATTTTCCAGACCCCGCCGTTTGGCCCCAGAATCACTCAAAGCAGCGCGTTTAGAGTTCGAATACCTAATGTCTCAGGGAATTATTCGACCGTCCAAAAGCCCTTGGGCCAGTCCCCTCCACATGGTACGCAAATATAACGGTGATTGGCACCCTTGTGGCGACTACCGTCGCTTGAACGCTGTGACAACTCCTAACAGGTATCCTGTACCCCATATTCAGGATTGTACACAGGTTTTTTTCAGCAAAAATATTTTTTCTACCCTCGACCTGGCAAGAGCGTATCATCAGATTCCCGTCAATCCTGAGGACGTACCGAAAACTGCTGTAACCACCCCATTTGGTTTGTTCGAATACCTGAAAATGCCATTTGGACTTCGTAACGCCGGTCAAACTTTCCAAAGATTCATACATCAAGTGCTTCACGGATTGGATTTTTGCGTCCCCTACTTCGATGATCTCCTTATAGCATTGACAACCGAAGACGAACATATTAAACACCTTCGCATCATTTTTGATAGACTCCGCGAATACGGACTAAAATTGAACCCCTCTAAATGTGTTCTTGGAAAAACATCAGTCTCATTTCTTGGTTGCTTAATAACTCCCACCGGTGTAAGCCCTCTTCCCGAAAAGTCAGCAGTAATCTCTAATTTTCCTAAGCCTGAAACACTGTCTGAACTTAAAAGATTTTTAGCTATGCTAAACTTTTATCGTCGTTTCTTGCCTATGGCCGCAGCTACTCAAGCCCCACTCCATTCACTTCTAAAAAACTCTAAAAAGAATGACAAACGCCCTGTTCTTTGGACAGAGGAAACAACTGCCGCGTTTGAAAAATGCAAAAACGATTTAATGAATTCAGTCACCCTTGGTTTCCATTCCCCTGATCAGCAGCTATCATTAATGGTAGATGCTTCCGATATCGCCATAGGAGCAGTATTGCACTCCCAAAGTACCAAAGGTTTACAACCTTTAGCTTTTTACTCCAAGAAACTGACGCCAGCTGAAACCAAATACAGCACATATGATAGAGAATTATTGGCTATCTATTCTGCTGTAAAACATTTTCAACACAACCTTGAGGGACAAACATTTTCTATATTTACTGATCATCGTCCACTTACATTTTTGTTTAAAAAAATTCAAATTCTGCATCTCCTAGACAAATTCGGCATATGAATTTTATCGCTCAATTTAGCACTGACATTCAACACGTTTCTGGATCAAACAACCCAGTTGCCGACGCCTTATCGAGAATTTTTGCCATTAATAGTAATAACGCCATCGATTTCGCACGTTTAGCTGAAATCCAGGAAAATGATGCAGAACTCACTCAATTACTGTCAACTTCAGGTAGTTCCTTAAAGCTACAGAAGATGGAACTGTCCCCAGGACTTAAATTATTTTGTGATGTAACCAACGATCGAATCCGTCCTTTTGTTCCCTTTCATCTCCGAAAAACTCTGTTTGACTCCCTCCATGGACTTTCCCACCCAGGAGTACGAGCGACTAAAAGACTGATTCTCTCTCGTTTCGTCTGGCCTTCAATTTCAAAAGACTGTGTTGCATGGACTCGCGCATGCACTGATTGCCTGAAGTCAAAAGTTTAAAGACACAACCATAGCCCTTTGCAAGCCTTTTCTGTTCCCTTACAACGCTTTCAACATGTGCACCTGGACATTGTCGGACCTTTACCCCCATCGGAAGGATATTCTTATCTTTTAACAATGATGGACAGATTCTCTCGCTGGCCGGAAGCAATTCCGATACGGGACATTTCCGCAGAAACCATCACCCGAACTTTTGTTACTCATTGGATCGCAAGATTTGGAGTACCTACCACCATAACAACTGATCAAGGTCGTCAGTTCCAGTCGAACTTATTCACGAATCTCAACAAAATCCTTGGCATTCACCGAATTCGCACAACTCCATACAACCCTGCCGGGAACGGATTGATCGAGAGGTTTCACCGATCATTAAAACAATCGTTAATGTGCCACAATAACGTCCAGTGGACATCAAGCCTGCCCATTACATTGCTGGGTCATCGATCAGCCCACAAGGAAGACCTTGGTGGTACCTGTGCTGAGATGCTTTACGGTACAACAATTCGGCTGCCTGCTGATTTCTTTCAGACAACAAGTGTCTCTACTTCCATGGATCCAGCTTCCTTCTTACAAAAGCTGTGCGAGTCTATGAGAAATGTTGCACCAGTGCCCACTTCAGCTCATATCAACCCCAAGTATTTCGTGCACCCAGCTTTGGATTCGTGCACTCATGTGTTTGTTAGGCAGGATGCAGTAAAACCTCCGTTGACTCGTCCATAAAATGGTCCTTATCGAGTGCTTAAACGGCTTAATAAAACTTACACTCTCCTCATTAAAGGAAAAGAAGCCGTTATCAATGTCGACCGTCTTAAATCAGCATTTTTGGTGCCTGGACCCCCTGAATCTTTAGTTCCTGTTCCCATTGCTACCCAAGTTCCACCGAACTCTCCGAAAGCGATGCCTGTTCCTGTGATTCAAGGCTCTGCTGTAAACGAAGAACCCCCTGTGCAAACTACGCGATCCGGCAGAAGAGTTCGTTTCAACCCACGATATCTCTAACTCCTCGTGCCTTAGGCACTTGGGGGGGAGTAATGTGGTGGAACACTTCTGCTCGGAAGTTGGCAACAGCAACTAGAAAAACTTTCTACATGAACATTGGCAACACCAATTTTCTCCGGAACAATACGGCGGGCCGCAAACTCGGTAGACAATCCGATTGAGACGCCGTATTATATTAGACACATGCGATCTCATCCATGTCTAAGTGTGACGTAGCTAAAACGTTGTATCTGACGTCATGGAAATCTTAAACCAATAAGAATTTGTTTACATTCCGATTCCATTCACTGTATTCACTGAAGTTTTCACTGTATATTTGTTTTCTCGCGTTTCGATTATTTAATTTCTACGTATAAAATGGATAATATAATAATAGCTGCAACCACTGTTATTATGTGTGCTGCAAATTATTTGCTTCACACAAAGGAAGTCAAAAGTTTACCAAAAACTACAAATAGAAACAAACGGACGAGAGGTCCAGATAGACAATGGATCAAGAGGAGGGAAAAAAAAGGTGTAATGAGAAATTTGGTCCAAGAATTAAGACTGGAAGATATTCATTCGTATCGGTATGTTTTATATCTATATTAAAGTAAACGTATGAAATAAAAATACCTAACAATGTTATAAATAAGAACAATACGTTTTTCTTATTTGAAAGTACATCATTGTTTGTTGTGTGCAAAAGTATTTCATTAAATTATATCTACGCTTGTTTTACTTAAGTAATGTACTAATTGATGTAATCTATACAAGTGTAGATGACAATTTTCAGTGTTATTAAACATACATTTTTTTATATATTTTAGCAATTGGATGAGAATGGATGAGGACTGTTTTAATGACATTCTGGTTCTGATTCAGGATGATATCTTGAAACAGAACACCAGATTGAGGGAAGCGATAAAGCCGGATGAAAGACTTGCCATAACTTTGAAGTTTTACGCCACAGGAATGACATTCAGAGAATTGGCTTATATATTTCGTGTTGGAGAAAGGACAGTTTCATATATTGTGAAACAAGTCACAATAGCACTGATTAACAGGTTAAGATACACATTACAGTTTCCAAAAAATGAAACTGAATGGCGGGAAATTGCTGCTCAGTACTGGCTGAAATGCAATATTCCTAACTGTATTGGTGCTATTGATGGTAAGCATATTGTTATGCAGAAGCCATTTAACTCTGGATCTCATTACCATAATTATAAAGGTACTGAGTCGATAGTTTTAATGGCAATAGTTGATTCAAATCTCCTTTTTCGTTATGTTGATGTTGGCACCAATGGTCGCATCAGTGATGGAGGAGTTTGGGACAGGTGCAAAATAAATCAATTAATTGAAAAAAAAGAGTTGCATATACCTGGAGAAGAGTACTTGCCACAGAGTGGTGTTAAAACTCCTCACTATTTTGTAGCAGATGCAGCTTTTCCCCTTTCTCCACACTTAATGAAACCATTCCCTGAAAAGTCTTTGACAGCACCACAAAGAATTTTCAATTACAGGTATTACATAAATATGTTTCAATTTATTTTCGCAACAGTTGAATTCTAAAGTTAGTATTTTTTAATTTTTATATATTTAGTGTAAATCAATCATTATTTCTTTCTGTATTGTATTCCTATATTGATGTAATGATACCTTATCATTTTAATTAGCTTTTCATTACTTTTATAAGTAGTTGCTTTTAAAATCTCTGTATAATGTATTCTCCTTAGAAGTTTAATTTTATTGAAGACTTTCTCGGGCAAGGAGATGTGTGGAGTGTGCATTTGGAATTTTATCTGCTCGATTCCGGTTGTTCAAAACAAACATTCATTTACAACCAACAATTGTGAGGAATCTAGCAATGGCAGCTTGCTGCTTACACAACTTTCTGGCGGTAAGATCTCCTGCCTACATTCAGTTGGAACAAGAAATTAATTTGTAAGTTATTAATCAATTTAGTTGTTTTAAACCTATTTGCTTTAGATGATTATATAAGAATAGCAATTTCATCCATAATTTATCATTTATAAATTATTTCTGGTTCTTATATTATTCTGTTGAGTAACCTATTTTTATATACACATATTCCTCTCTTGAAAAAAAGTGCTTACATAATCTTATAATTCCTTACTATTTCTAGATCTGATATTGGTATTCCTAACCTATCAAGTTTAAGTGGCAGAAACCATTCCATATATGCTAAAGAGGTACGGGAAAAGTTATGTCACTATTTTCTAACGGAGGATGGAAGAATTGATTGGCAGTACAGATCTGCTAGTAAGTTGAATGAACATTTTTATAATTGTTCTAGTCTTAATGTTTTATGATGTAAAACTATTTATTGTCTAATAGTTTTTGATTCATTAATTATAAATTAAATAGAATAATTCAGCTTTATATATTAAAAAATTTATTGATTACTTTCAAAATTTAAAGTTTCTTCAAAAATAATAGTTCGTATGCGCAGCATACATTTCTGGCGATTGATGTTGGGCAGTTTACGTACTGCTGCTGCAGCATGGTTCATAAACTGACCAACATCATCACAGTTTTCATTGGTCATTAACTTCTTTAAAATATCATTTGCATTTGTCAATGCCTGGAAGCACTGCTCTTTTTTATTTCTTGTACTGTCTTCAATTGGCACTTCAGCTGTTGCTTCTTGAAGACTATCTATCTGTAAATGAATACAATATTATGGTCATGTCTTACATTATTAAAGAATAGTTGAAATATATATCTTATAATATACACAAGAAACAATCTATGCAAACGATTGAAGCTTTAACAATTTAAGTGCATGGATGCCACCTATCTATTATTTTAGACAAATTTTCATAACTAAAAATTTATAATCTGAAATGTGTGTGTGCTTAGAAGTAATGTTGAATTCTGTAATTTCAGTAGCTATTTATTAAAATTAATTTTTTTAAATTTATGTTTTATAAAAGATTATTTAGAAATTATCTGCCTAAAATCAATATTGCATTCTTGTTCACATTTAAAATGAGATTCACCAAGTTGACTGCTGGATAACGAGAACTTCACAAATATGTGGTTGCTCGGAATCCATTAAAAACTAATTTTTAGAAATTTGAGTGAAAAATTAAACAAACATAATGTTTATCAACCTAAAAATATAGCTTTCATTAACTATCGTGAATGATGACCATTCCTTCTAAATTTGCAAGTCCTATCATTAAATTAATAATTTCAGGATTAAACACTGAAAATATTTTATAATTTTTTCTAACTTGGTGGGTTTTGAATATTAAAATTTTTTATGCATAAAATAATAATATGGGGGATTTATTTAAAAAATACTTTTATAAATTAGTTATTTTTTTCTTATATTTCTGTTTCAATGTGTAAGTTACGCTGGCACCCATGTTAATGAAAGAAAATTATTTTCTTAATTGTGTAATTATGAGAATAATCTTTTTACCTCTTCATTTAGAGAGCATATGCTCTCATCTGGCTCACTATCTTTTAAAAAGAGCAGTGCTGAATAGTGATATGTTTGTGCTGCTCCCGAGCCTCAGGGTTTCTATTTTCCCTGGCAAATGTGCAGCGTAAATTTCTCCATTTTTTTTTAATCATATGATCTGAAAAATATTTTAAAAATAAGTATATTAATAGATTTTTACTACTTGTATGCTCATGTTTAACATAATTTTTTCTTTTTTTCAGGTTTAGTTTGAATGATGTGTTATCAAGAAATTTGTGTTTCTTTAATTGCTTGTAACTGACACTTTGTATAAAACTGCTTCAAATGAAATAAAAATTTGTTTTATTTATAATGTTGTCTATTTTGATCAAACTATAAAAAATACTTTATTAGCAAATAGATTAGAAATTTTTCAGTTCTCATTATGGCAAAGTATACATCATAAGAATCTACATATGAATAATTTTAGGAAACAAAAAGTATAATTAGGAATAATGACATTAAATTAGTAATGATAAACTTCATATTTCTTTATCGAAAGAATTGGGAATTCCAAAAAAATTTATTTCTATTATTAGTCATTGCAATGTATCAAATTAAATATCAATATGTTTTTAACTAAGATATAAAAATTATCTGTTTCATAACTTAATGATTTAATTTTATCACATTATATAATTTAATCCAACATATTTACTTTATGCTTTGAAAATATAAGTTCTCAAAATATATTTGTAAGAGGTAAATCATCACTATTGCTACTATTGTAGTGTAAATAAACATGAGGTATTATAGTTGGTTATTTTTTTTACACAAGAAAGAGTTATCCTTGACAAATAAGAAAATGGATTACTGAGAACAAGTTATAGTTGTAATTGTATGAAAAAGTTAAAATTCTTAAACAATGACATAAAATATCATTTTTTGCAAATCCAGTTTAATTTTGAATGTAGGACTTCTCTGTAAGATAGTAATTTGTTGACAAGAATATTTTGATTCAATGATTATATATATATATATATATATATATATATATATATATATATATATATATATATATATATATATATATATATATATATATATATATATATATATATATATATATAGTGTAATACAAGTATGGTAAGTTTTTCATTACTACAAAATAAAATGCTGTGCTTATTTCCTGATATTTCTGCGTTAGAACATGTTATGTATATTGTCAAAATATTCTTGCATTTATTTGTATATATACACACTAAACTAGATCTGAATATCAGAAAACTGAGTTATTACCTAAAATATTATCTATAAATAGTTGCTATAATTTATGAGAAAAAATAAACTTTCAAGTTGTGCTTAATTTTTTTTTTTTGGGGATACTTGAAAGAAAACCACTTATTTCAAATATTAAATGAGTTTAAGCACCCGTTAAATTAAAATGTGCACTTTAGAGGGAATCTCAAGTCTAAAAAGTATATAGCACATAACAATATTGCATTTATTAAGGAATTGTTTTTATAAGAATATCAGTTGGAATTGTACATATATGCTCAAATTGTTTTAAATTAACAATAAGGGAATATAAATATTTTAGTTAATTGCTGCTATTCTATATATAATATGATTAAATATTGCTTATAAATATATATTAAACTATATGATTTACTAATAAATATCATTCAGTATTGGTTTTTTATTCTTTAAAAATGATGAGCAAATATAAACATGAAAAAAGAGCAAAGAGAAATTTTCTTGTAGAAATTGTACTCATTAGTCTACATTAAATAGAATATTTTAATTACTTGTAATATCAATTGAATATTTTGAATTATAAAATATTTAGATGAGAATCATTGAATATATATATATATATATATATATATATATATATATATATATATATATATGAACATTATATTTAGTAGATAGTATCTATTTAAGAAAAACATTAAATTAATAAACATAGCCACATTCAATATTATACATTTTTAATCAATTAAATTTATTAATATTTAATCATGTAAATAAATTTTACATTAATTACATAAATTAAAAAGTTACAATACTTTCACAAAGGGCTTAAAATTTCTGTACTTGCATACTATTCAACTGGCTATAGATACAATAAAAAAAAGGTTTCAAAGTTCGGACTTATCAAATGTTGCATAGTAATTTTTTTTAAATAGTAAACAGGATATTGTTTTCTAAAATTATACAAGTAATAATCATGATAAAGAGTTAATATGCTTATTTATAACCATTGCTGATACATTGTATTTCATATTAACTAGTATAGCAAATTATGGACAATATAAAATAAAATTATATTATCATTATAATAATTTTATAAGATATATTAAAAGATTAGAGCAAAACAAATTTTTAAAATACATATAACTGTTTAAATATTATTTCAATCTTTCTTTAACATCAATTTTGATTTCAGCAACGAGTACAAAACTAATTAATAAGATATTTTATTTTGACATAATAATGTATGTTTAAAAAATTGGTAATGGATTATAAAACTGAAAATTATTGAAAATATATGCACAAAATACATTACTACAAATAAAGAGATACTTTTATCATTAATATATATTTAAGGAGAATATGTTTTATTGTATGAGAAATAAGACATTTTATATAGTAGAAAATATAAATTTTACATTACCTGTTATAGTCTTTTGAAATGTTTCTGCAAAAATGTGGGAAATTTCTTTAATTATTACACCTCTCTTGTGCTTGTCAAAATAAAGTTTATCTTTTGGGTCCCAGAGGCATCGGTTCTCTACATAATTTAAATAAAATTAGTGAACAATTAAGGAAGGAAAACATTTAATTTAAAAATAACAATATTTAAAAAAAATATTATTACCTCTATAAAGATTTATAATAAGTTCTTCTTCCTCAAATGTAAACCTATAATTAGTTGGACTTTCCATTTTATTTTCCACGCGGTAATAAAAATTTTGCAGCGAAAAACGTATGTTGAAATTAGCGGTCTCGCGG
The DNA here is from genome assembly GCA_037975125.1 of Latrodectus hesperus. Lineage (NCBI taxonomy): Eukaryota > Metazoa > Arthropoda > Arachnida > Araneae > Theridiidae > Latrodectus > Latrodectus hesperus. Next base: position 5,327,890 of record CM075856.1, read on the forward strand.
AAAGTTGCCAGATATTTCGAACCTGCTCGAAATCTAGAAACGTCTCGCGCTCCACCCCTTTTCTGACGTAACTAAGACCTCAATGACGTCATTTGGTCTAATGGTAACCTCGCGAGACGTTCTGAGCATCTCGCGAGATACGTCTCATGCGATGATCTACGAATTTGCGGACTGCTTACCGCATGGTGAGCAGGAGGGCAGATTCACTTTTTCCCCGACGATGTGAACGGACTAGTTCAGAGTTTGTTTCCCTCTCAGAGAATTTTGTATTTGCAACTTTCTTTAACATTTTCTTTAATTAAAAATAAAATTTAGTTCAATTTTAAATATATGGTGTGTTTTATTAAAAACTTGCAATTATTAAAAACTAATTAAAACAGCACCCCATAGATTTAACTATTACATTTCCTTGCAGATCAATGAAAAATTCTTTCACATAGTCCAGTTTCCCAGTATGATTGAAGTATTGATTGTTCACGTACACCAATCCTCTCACCTGGGGGAATTGATGAAGCAAGGTTTCGTATCAGAAAAGGTATGTTTTCAAGTATTCATAACAATACTGTTCTAAAGTATGGTAGAACTTCTGAAGTGATGCAATGCACTATGTACCATCCTTTGGATGACAGTAGCTATCCCTGTAAGCCATATTTATTTACTTCTCTAAATTAGCCCACAATGCAAGAATTAAGGTGAGTTTTTAATTCCAATGTTGTCAAGTAATAAATTCCACACATTTTTCAGGAGTCTTAATAAATTCCTCCATGATGTGTGTATAGTAACCTAATGAATAAATTTTGATTTTAAGACTATGTATCTATTAATTATGTGCAATATTTTTCAATCACACCAATAAATGATATTTTCAAAAATTATTATAAGAAAATTAGGCTTCACTATGAAACAGTTAAAGCAAATTAACTACATCCATTTAGTAGCATTATTATTGTCTAAATGATAATAAGTTTGCAGTATAAAAGAATAAACTTTAATCATTTGTTGAATTAAAAAAAAGTTAATACCATTTCTTAATTGTACAGTTAATTTTAATATTTTCAACTCTTCTATAAAGATAAGAAATTCTTTTTTTATCAGAATTATATTTAGATATGTGAATTTTATATGCCTGTTAATATATTAATTTTAGACTCATGTTACAGAATGTTGCGATGTGATGCTTTTTACTGACTTCTTTAATATACTAAATACAATTTAAAAACTTGGAACTTTGGAAAAAAATTGCAAGCATGAGTATTGCAGTAATTGTCAATATTTGGAAACTTTTCCTTGTCAAATTGATGATATTGAGATTGGAATTTAGTCAACAACCCTAATTTGTGTTGATAAAAGTTTACATCTGGTACCCCTTAATATTTTTATACCAAGATGTGACTAGCAATACGGCTACTACAAAAAAAGCTAAACTATATAAGGTGAATTAAATTTCATCTTCAAATCAAGGGATACCTAATTCTACACTCATCCAGTGTAAATTGGTTCTTTCTGAGGGGTAACAAACATGAAAAATGGGTACTTATATATTATCCTGTAGACTTTTTTCCCTCATAAAAGTATATCAAAGAATTTTACAAATTTTAATATATTTTTTTCAAAATGTGAAGTAAATGCCAAACAGCTTACTAATATTTTCATTTTAACAAATAGATAAAAACTTTATTTGCAATTTATATGGTGCTAAATTGCATCATTAAACAATATATATTTTTTCATAGGTATGGTCAACAGGATGATACATAAATGTTGAAAAATGTAGCAATGCTTTTAAATGAGCAGTTGAAACAAAATTTAACCAAATAAAATTACTAACCATATTTTTTGATTTTATTACAATCCCAATGTGTAATGATGTACAATGGAATCAAATATTACAAAATAAATTTCATACACTAACCACAAATTTAAAACTGCAAATTAGAATTATAAATCTAAGACATTCTAAATCTTATTATAGTACTTCATTGTGTCAAATATGATTCACATTAAATTAGAATTTTTTTTTCCTTTGATGAAACATATGTCGTGAACCACTCATGAGAGTCAGTTTTCATATCAAAGCAGTATTTTTTTTTCTATTCACATACACACACATATATATATTGTTGAGATAGTAATGATGCTTTGCTTAAAAGAATTCTGACATTTACAATTTCTTTTTATGTGTTAAAATAAATTTGTTTAATTTTATTTTCGTGAGAAGGGATTTAAAAAATTTTGTCTGTGCATAAACAAAATATACAAATTATCTTATGTTAATTAATTGGCTATTTTTCAAAAAAATGTTAGTGATTTAATTATTAACTTTTTACGCATTTTGCAATATTTTTTAGAATTAGACATACTTAATTTCTATTTGATTACTTATGTATAGTTTTCTTCATTTGAAGGGCTTGCCAAAATTTTTACTTTTGAACATATATCATAGTAAAAATTTACAAAGATAATTTAAAAATTCTTTCATCATACATTTTCTAAGATAACTAATCTTTCAATAATTCCAGGTTTTCTTTGTCAAAGTGCCTTGAATTAGGGAATATGTAATATATTTCATTTTTGTAGATACCGTATACGCATTTTTAACATATACTAGTTAATATGCTATTGTATTCCTCACCTCTATTATTACATAATTTTAACCACACCAAACTATTCTTGACCTTTTTAAGTATTACATTTTTTATCTCAGTGTTTTTATCTTGTGAGATTTAATTTTGAATTGTGAATTTAACATCTAAATATATATTTATTTTCTATTTTGTGTATACTGAAGTTACTCTTACTACTTCATATATCATAGTAAACAAATAATGATATTATTATAATATTATTCCTTTTATATATTTATTAATAATAACAGAGATAAATACATAATACAATAGTGAATATTTTAAGAGTTTTATTAGATATATCAGGGATAACTTCTCATTTAATTAAATGTCTTATTTTGCTGTTATACATTTGTAAAATGATTCTGTAAATTAAGGTATTTGGTTTTGTTATTCATAAAAAATAGAGCCAAGATTAATTTAAATTACAAGTTTTGGCTTTTAAAAAGTATGTTAGATATTCTGTATTATTTTGAAATATGATAAAAAAAGTTTTAATTGAATTTTATATGTTTATAATATATACAAATTTTGATTTCATGATTTTTGGAAAAAAATAATGTTTATTGAATTTGATTTATTGTGCTTTACAAACTATTCTTAAGTTACATCTAAGACCATATTTGAAACAATTCCTACACGTAACTTTAAAGGCTACTGTATTTTAATGTTTATTTAAGAAAGAATAATAGAAAGTATATTTGGTATGCAAAATCATTTCCAGAATGAAAATCTAATGGGTATAAAAATATAGTAAAATAACACGTAGCAAGTATTTTAATAGAAAGATATATATAAAATTTGATTGTATTAGAAAAGTTAATTTCTGTTGAGAATAATTTGTAAGGCATATATCAAAGTTTGTGCACTATAAAATATATCTATCCAGAATTATGTTAGTGTTAAGAGATTTAAAATAAATAAGGTAAAAGAATTAGTAATAAATTTTCTAATTCTGTAATCATGTCTATAATATGTGAAATAAGTATTTAAAAAGAAAAAAATTTCGAAATGCAGATTATTTTGTCTACATGTTTATCAATGCCGAAAGTACTATTCTGCTTGACATTTTCGGAAGTATTTAATCGCGTGACTAATTTTACCAATGAGCGTGTTGCGTTACGAATTGGTTGCGTGTTTTTTGTTCATTAATAACTCCTATTGCCTTTAATCAAATTTTAATTTAACAATAACAACTTAACAAATAACAATTTTCATGGTTACATTCCATAAAATTAAGTTCCACACCATAATACACTGGTGACAATACGGTCTTCATTCTACCGCATCCAAATAGCAACTAGGCTAGATTCCCCGTCGGATAGGGAAGATGCGCTTCTCATTCCCCTTTAGGGATTTACTGTGGCTGAGTTGCCACAGAGCGATCACATTTGAATCATGGGTTGAACAACCAGTTGTTCAACTACTTTCACTATCAGGTGAATACCACTTTCTAATTCTTCAGTTCAGGTTTCTACCTTATGGAGTTTGAACTCCCGGTTAACCTCGTGGTTCAGGTTAATGGAACGGGGTTCAGGAATACGGGTTTAAGAAACACTGCTATAAAGCAAGGTTAAACCTGAATGCGCATGTGCAGTTCATAAATGCGATAAGTGACCATGCGCATTTCTGCTTTTTGTGCTTTGCTGCCCACGATTCCTCAAAGCAGCATTTTAATGGAATCGCTGTGTAAATTTCTACATATTTCATGCCCACTAAGTGGAAAATTTCTATTAATGGCTGGAACCTCCTGATTTTTTCTAAATTAAAGGATGTTGACACTTGAGATTCTTTTTCCTTTTAAGTTTTTTGTGTTTATATTAAATAGCAAGACAGAATATAGCTGATTTGCCCAAGCTGGTCTTAGCACAAATAAAAAAAAGAATTTTCAACAAGCTAAGAATCAGTTAATTATAGATGGAAAAACATAAAGGTAACTTTCAAATATCATGAAATTTAAATAAATGAGATTTTAATTTTCCCTTTTTCATTGAGTCGACATTTTCCACCTCGAGAGGTATGAGATTTCAGTAGGCAACAAAATTATTTTAATCTATTGTACAGTAGATAAATATTATATTCATGATTAAATGTAAATATTATAGTATATATCCATATACATACATTTTGGATATTCCTTTTGATGAATTTTGAGAACGATCCCGAACAGAACTTTGGGGGTGATTAGAATGGCTGTTTTCATCGAAAAAAAGTAGAGTTAAAGCGAAGCTCAGATTTAACCTGTTTTTTCCAATAGGAATTCAAATGCTAACAAAAATTTTCAGTTTTCGAAAATTTTGAAATCTTTTACAAAAAAAAGTTTGAAGTTTTCATTGTTAAAATTCATTAAAACATGTGAAGAACAATCCAATTATTTAATAATTTCCATTACTATCCAGCAGAAAGTTTGTATTTAATTATATGAGCATTTAGACGCAGGTTGTTGATTTAAGCAAATTAATGCCATGTACTATGGTTAAAACAATAATTATTCGAAAGTGTGATGTTTTAATTTTGAAAAAAACTGTTAATGGTAATAGAAATTATAAAACAATTGTACACCAGCTGTGACATAGATATGGGAAAGATTCCAACTGTGGCTCGTGATTTTAAGGTCAGCATATGAGGACAAGCCCAAAGTGCGATACAAACCCACGAATTATTACATACAAAGGGGCGCTGGTGAGCCCCGGACTGTACCGGGTTTGGAATATTCGCTCATCATTAAATGCTACGTAAATATGAGCCACGGTCAGGTGACGAGGTCACATCTGAGCTGGCACCCTCTTCTCCTCATCCACGCCACACCAACAGAAGTACTATGGATCTCACATATTAACGTGGACACGTCCCTAACCAACACCCCCTAAAGACAAGGACTGCGCACCAAAACTTCTTTCTGGAATGAGTCATCCACATAAGGCTGACCAACGACCCCCTAAAGTTGAAATTTCTCCCTCCATTTCCTGTCGCCTGCTCGACGACTAATTTCAGTCTCTGTACGGAGTTGATTTTGCACGTGTGTGTGATAAGCCTTGTCTTAAAATATTCATTAAATGTATTATATTATTTCAAGAAATTTCATAAAAATGACATTTAAGTGTTCCATTATCAATTGCCGATCGAACTACGATGGACAACCAAAGGTTTCAGTCTTTAGCTTTCCGAAAAATGAAGACATGCTAAAGAAGTGGCTGGCTGTTATTCCTCAAGAAAATCTAAAAGTGACGAAAAATTCTAGGGTAAGTTTTATTTATTTTATTTCAAATAACAATAATTAAATCGTTAGTGAAATACATTTTTTAAAATTTAAAACGCATCCTTGTGGCATGGATAAGAAATATTAAAATTAATGTTATTTCAATCAACCATAATTGTACGTTTTTCATCTTAAAAAAATTCTCATTCTGTAATTCATTTGGCTCTATTTGTAAAACTTTCAATAGATTTGACAGTTACTAAAAATATTCACTATTTAATTAATCAAATTAATTATTCTTTAATCATATATGATTATTGGTATAATAAGTTTTACTGTATTTATTAAGACATTTTTGCTACATCTGAATAATTATATTATAAATTAGTAATTAATTTAGTAATGAAATATTTGAGAATTTATTTATTTCACATTTTGCATATTCGGAAATAAATAATAGTGGTAGCAGTATAATTATTCAATATACTTGAGGAAATAATTATTATTTACGTTCTCATTATGTTAATCTATAATATGAAGTGTGGAAAAAGGAATTAGATATAATTTTAATTACATGAGATATACATAATTTAAATTGTAAAATAAATCACAAATTCTACCTCTAAGATAATTTTAATTAAAGTTTAACATTTTTTTACCAGTTAAAATAGTGATTATAAATATTGCTTTTTTTGTGAATTTTATCAGAATGAAATATATGATGTAATCAAAACGACTTTTAAAAGTGTCTTAGGGAATTCAACTAAATCTATGCAGTTTACATTTATCTTAATAATGTTTTTTCCATTTTTTCAGGTTTGTGAGCATCACTTTGCACAGAGTGATATCATGAGATGTTCAGAGCTATATGTAGAGAAAACAGGTGAAAAACTGAGCTTTCCCTTACGACACCCACGATTGAAGTTAGATGCTATTCCCTCCATATTTCCAAATTGTCCGAAATACTTAACGACAACCAAGAATCACCGAGAGGAGCCAGACGCAAAAAAGATAAGAATTGAAAATCAGAACTTTGCTTGTGCCTTAGAAGAAAGTATAAAAAGTGAAAAAGACTACAGTAATAAATTTTGCTTTAAGGATTTAAGTGAACTCAAGAGTTGTTTACGTACGTTTAAAATTCCATCATCATGGACTGTTGTTACCAATAAGGATATAATTATGTTTTTATTGATAAGTCTTTCAAAAATTCCTGTTCTTAAATCATCGGTAACAATTGATGAAAATTTGAGTTTAGTAAGTTCAATTAAAGGTGTTCAAATTAATAAGATAAATAATTTTAAATTTCCTATGATTGTAAATGATATTCATACCTTAGATAATGTATTACAGGCATTAGAAAATTTTGAAAAAATTAATGATAAGAATAACTTATTTGATTTGTGTAAATGTGTCATTAGTGGGTTTAAAATTATTTGTGAGAGTAATGAAAATTTATTTGATTGCTTAGAAGAACAGATTTCTCTGTTAAAACTCACTTAGCATTAACCCATACTACAAATGCTCTTATAGAAATTGTAGGTTATTGTTCAAAAGTATTAAATATGGAATATGTTTTAACGGGAAAATTTCAAACAGATTCTCTCGAAGAACGTTTTGGTCTTTATCGACAGTTGGCTGGATCTCAATACATTTCTCTCACTCAAATATTCGAAACAGAAACTAAACTAAGAATCAGGAGCATTATTCCTTTAACATTAAATTCTGCTGTTCATGTAAATTTAGAAATTAATTTAAATGATGATGTTGATGAAAATCTAAATCTTGATATTCCCAACCCTAAAGAATCAATGTTTAATTTGAAAATAAACTCAAATGATTTAAAAACATATTCTCATTTGTTAACTATTTTAACATACATAGCTGGCTATTGTGTCCATTCTCTCATGAAAAAAATTAAATGTGAAATGTGCTGTGTTTATTTACTAAGCGAAGTTGACGATGAATGTGAAAACTATCTTTTAATTAAAAATGTAGATAGAGGTGGTTTAAAATATCCTTGTGATGAAATCATCAATATAATTCATTTTAATTATACTGTTATTTCTAAGCTATTATCTTCTGAATATGAAAACGATTTTTTGAAGTGTAACAATCATAGATTTATCGCAAGCAATGTAACATTAAAAAATCTTCGATTAGCTGAAATTAATTTAACTTCAGAATGTTGCAAACATGACAGTGATGATTTAGTAAAAAATATTGTTTAAACTTCTACTAATATTTTACTCAAAAATTATTGTAAAAAAATTAATGATGATTTAATGAATAAAAAACTCCTTAATTCAAAATCAAAAAGAAAATTACAAACATTAGGAACATAATATAAATTTCAGAGAGGAGTTTTTTGTAGATAAATATAATTATTAAAAAAAATTGATGTTCCTAAACTTACATTGTTATTTACATTTTGCTTATTTAAAAAAATTATTTTGCAAATCCAAACAAATTAATAACATTTTGATACTAATTTATAATAAATTTTAATGTGGAATTGAAGGGTTTAATAAAGTTATTTTAAGCATACTGTTGTTGTCTTTATTCTATTTTTGTTATTTGAGCAAGTTATAAACTTTGCTATTTTTAGGTGATATTTAAAGAAAAAAATTAATAATGCAGTAAAAGCAAATGTTTCATTTACTCCAGTTATTTGTATAATGGAAAAGAATAATGTTTTTATTTTGCAACAAATTTAATTTAAAAATTCCTTTTTTATATATTTTTGATATTAATGATTTAATATATGCCTATATTTTCAATACTAATACACCAAGTAATGTTGATATTATCAGATTAAATCATACAAATCATGTTTAATTAAATGATTATTGTGAAAACTTTAAAATGTACAATCATTGTGTTACGTGATATCATAAATTTATTTTAAACTATAGGAGAAAAATATTGCAGGAATATATTTCAAATATGATCCTAATAATTTCATAAATTTTTTCTACAAGTTACTTAAAAATCTTATCAAACTACAAATATTGGTTGATAAATTATAAAATTGGAAACTTTTAGAAAAAACAAATGAATCAAAATGCATAACATTTTATTATAATTATAAAAAACATTTTTAACCTAAGAATTACAAATTTAATTTTTAAAGTATTATTTCATTTATATTTCATATTTTCTAATCACTTGGTTAGACAAATTAAGTATTTTGTTTTCTTATATTATAAGATTTTTAAGTGTACTATTATAATAAACTGAAACATTTTTTAAATTAAATCATTTAAATAAAGGAATGACCTTTGAAAAAATTCTGTTCAGTTTTTATTTTATTTATTACAATAATTTTGCTTAGATCATTGAACACAAATGTTAAAATTTTCCAAACAATTATCAAATACAGATTTATCAAATAATTACATAATTCCCTCTCTGTGGTGTGATTCAATTCATTGAACATTTGTTGTAATGCATAGTAAAAAGTGAGTTCTTTAGATCGCCATAAAGGAGACGAAACAACCGTCCTCAAGTGGAGCGGTGAGCAGGCCTTGTCTTTAGGGGGTGTTGCCTTGGCCCACATGGTCTGTCGTGCCAAAGTTGAGTTTATATTCATATTGATATTTCAATATATATATATATACATACACATTATAATAAATAACACTAAGTGTAGTGTGTAACAAATGAAAAATCAACATTCATCAGTTCTGACTATCTTTGATCAGAAATAGAGACAAATAATTGGGTTAAATGAAAACAATTTCAGTTGAATGACTTAATAGATATTCTAAACATCTGACTTCAATAATTCAATGTAATGTTTTAAACAGAATTTTACATTTTCAAGGTTATAATAATAGAATGTAATTAATTTATCACATCCACTTTGTATTTCATGCTTTTTAAAAATAATTTTGAACTAATAAAAAATGTTTAATAAAATATTCATCAATGCTTATCAAATTATTTTTTACACATAACTACGATTACAGATAAGTAAAGTTTATAAAATCATAGTAATTAAAATAAATATTGATGAATTTGAAAACATATTGACAGAATCTCGAATTATTTATACAATATACTATGCAAAATCTTATTAACATTGATTTTTTTTTACACACCTGTGATTACAGATTAATGGGAAAAAAATTATGTCAATTAATGCAAAAGATTTACAGATTCTGAATACATGCATTCTAGTTGTTGCCCAGTGAATTTACATCACAAGTAATTATCATAATCATGAATTATTTAGAAGTAAAAATGTTTTACATAACTTTATAATTCTTATTTTACATAAAGTATTAAATTTATATTTAATTCAATATTATTAGAAAATAAGTTATTGATTCTGGACAATAGTTTAAATAGGTACACTTTATATTGGAGTGGGGAGATGTTAGAAACACAATCTTCAAAGCTAATGTATAAAATGAAATATTAGCAAAATAGTCATCAATAATAAATATAAGCAATAATTTTTTACTTTACTTAAAAAATATTACCTATATTTACTTGGTAGTAGTATTTATAATTACAATTATTTGCAAATTTTATGTTAACTACATTTAATTATATTAAAATTAAATTATTTGTTAATATTATCTACAACTATAATTATTTGCAAGAATTATATTATTTACAATTATTTGTTAATACCAATAATTAATAAAATTGTAACACAAGGAAATAAACTATCTGGCTTGTAATTACCTATGATATTGAAAAATATTAAGGAAAAATTTGTATTTATGGTTAGATGTGGTCATTGATCGAGACTACATATAAGCATAAAATATCTATAGATACTGTTCATCATAATTATATCACGTAACAGATGTGAATTATTAAATATGAAAATGAAATGAATAAAATAAACTCATTTTTTTATTCTTACATACTTTAAGAAGACTGCTTAAAATTAAAAAATAATCTTAATTTTAAGAAAAGTAAAATGAATAAATAAGTGTGATTTTACATTCGAGGCTTACAGTAAATGCATATCAAAACTAAACAAAACATTACAAAGATTGACTTATTCATTAAAAATTATTACCTATTTATTAAATGTTTCCTGTATATTCTTATTAGCATTTATTTAAAAAAATATTTTCTAAAATGAGTTAAAGTAAAACTATATTTGTCAACACAATATTACAACACATTTTTTTAAAATTTTTACAACTGATTAATTTGCATAGTCAGAACTACTCAATTTGTAAATTAAATTTCCCAAGTTACAAAAAAATTTCTTATGGAAAAAAAACTAATTTCACTTTGAGTAAATATATAAAGGAAGCACATAAAAGATTTCAGAAATTTATAAACTGTTCTTAATTTAATGATTAAAAAAAGTTCAGCAATATATAAAAATTTATTGTACATTTAAATATTTTAGATACATGTTACACTTCAAACATTAGTATTACTTACTGGCAATGAGGAAATTGATTCACTTAAAGAGTCGCCTGGGTCTGCTATATTTTTGCCTTTCTCAAGAAGTTATAAACCTTTGATAGAGACCACATCTAAAAACGAGAAACTCCAGAATAGTGATGTTGAACTCTTCTAACATTGATATTATTCACTTATTGGTATTACTCATATCCAAAAAGAAAGACTTCTTTTGGTATGTAGGCCATTATAATAGCAGCATCTTAAAGTAACTGGTTTCGCAACTTCTGCAGCATGACATCTGTGAATAAATAGTTCTATAAATAAAAAATATCTATTAGTTGAAATGAAAGATAATTTGACACAAGAGTTTTTGCCTTTATACATGAAGAAGATAAAATATGCTCAATTGTACTATGTTGGTTATAGAGGAAAAGGCAAGGTCTTAAAACTTAAAATTGATTAATTACATGAGAATATATATAAAGGTCACTTTCCAAACCAAATGTTATTGATAAAAAAAATTTCTATAACAAATTAAAGTTTTGCAAAAAGCCAGAAAAAGGATAAAACGTATAAATATAGAAGACCTTACTATTTCCTTTATGTAATTTGGCAATATTATTTTTTTTCTAAGTTTTGATTTCATAATCATTTGCAATCCGTAAACAGCTGATCCATCATGTAGAACAGTTGTAAAACACATCCAACGTGTTAATGAATGAAATATCAATTTTATAATATAAATGCTTAACTGATAATTAAGATTAAACATAAATTATATTCTTTCTCTAATAAAATAATTAAATTATTCTCAAGATGAATATCACAAAACTTTACCTCTTTGATAACAAGTGGTGTTTTGAATAATATCGACCAATATCTGGGCTTTAAGTTATAAATTATGTTATAAATTACAATAAGAAAAACAACATACAAAATAATATCAATTATCAAAATGACTAACCTCTGTATTTTCTGTAAAATACTCAAATAAAACTCACAACATAATAGATATCGAGTTAATTTTTCATATTTTTGTAGAATTTTAGTGCATTAATCTTTATAAACTTAGCGAGCGTAAGCATGCCAATACTTTTCCTTATTAGGGTATTTCTGTAATAATATTCAGCATTTGTGTGTGTGTTACAAGTCTTAATATTTTGTTTTGTTGAGTTTCAAGGAATTTCATTGTGAAGTCACAAGTGCCCTCCCAAATAGATCCGGAATTTGTCATCATCTGTCTTATATATGATTTGCAGACTAACAATTTATTTTTAATATTTAATTTTGAGTTTCTTGCCAGGAGTGGGTACAATTTTTGGATTGCTCCCGATGATTTACGCTTGATATTAGTAACATGGGGCTGCCATGTTGGCTTTTTATCCAATATTACTCCTAAGTAGGTTACCTGTGAGCTCCAGGGTATTTCACACAATTATGTATTTTAACAGTTTTACACTGTGCTCTCCTCCTAGTCGAGCTGGCAGCCGAATGGTTAGCACTCTTGCCTTCGGTTCAACAGTTCGTGGGTTCGAATCCCACCTTGAGCATAGATGTTTGAAGTGGTTCGGAATCCACTTTAAACCGTAGATCCCGGTCTAATAAGCCCTCGTGTGCACAAAATGACCGTTGAGCGACAAACAAACAAACCAACCTCCTAGTAAATAGTACCGCAGTTGATTTGTTGGGCTTTATCTTTATTTTCCATAGTTTTAACCAGCTTTCAATCTGGTTAATATGGTTAGAACGGTTTTTAACAATTATATCATGATTACTATCAGCGGTAAGGATAGCTGTGTCATCAGCAAATAAACTTAGCATATTGTTTGGATTTTGAGGGGTGTCATTTATGTATAGATTAAAGAGAAATGGGCCAAGAATGGACACTTGTGGAACGCCAGCTTCTATACCTTTGGAGGATGAGAACTCATTATTTATTTTTGCTTTAAATGATCTAACGCTTAAATAACTTTTGACAATTTTTACTAAGTATGGGGGAAAATTTTCATTAATCATCTTACAGACAAGGCCTGTGTGCCAGACCCTGTCAAAAGCTTTTTCAATATCTAGGAAGATAGCACCTGTAGACTGTTTCCAATACCCATGGCAATTTTTTCAGATACTCTGAGGAGTTGGTGGCAGGTAGAAAGCCCTTTCCTAAACCCAAATTGCTGTGGAATGATGATTTCCTTTGCTATATCATGCTCCTGAAGATTTTGCAAGATAAATTTTTCTGTCAGTTTGGCTAATGTGGGAAGAAGTGAGATTGGCCTATAGCTGGTTATTTCTCTGAGATTTTTCACGGGTTTCCTAATTGGGACAATTATCACTTCTTTCCACTTTTGAGGGAAATATGATAATCTAAGGATGTCATTTATAATTTCCATTATATAGCAAATTGCTATAACTGGTAGTTGTATCACTATTTTATTAGTAATCTTATCATCACGTGGACTCTTTTTTAAATTTAAGTTGTGAAATTTCAAGTTCGAAGAGTGCGGCATTAATTTGTTTGATTTCTAAGTTACGATGTTCAATGTTTTCAATGTAGTTGTTTACATACATTTCAATTTTTTCTTCATGTTCGTTGTTTATAATATTGTTTAACTTGAATTGGTTTTCCAAGCTATTTGCTATTAGCTCAGTTTTCTTTGGATTTTCATATTGCAGTGTAGCACCGTTTTTGATTGGGGGTATGGTATATTTTTCATTTTTCATTCTGCTGACCACTCTCCAAAATGAACCGTCTTGGACATTTAAGTTGGATAAACACTCATTCCAATTTTTATTATTAAAGTCAAGTATTTCTTTTTAATTTTAGCTTTGCGAGAGTTTATTTTATTTTTTACTTCAGGATGCTTGTGCCTATTGTATAGTTTTCTTAGTTTGTTTCTTTTATTTATTAAAGTGGCTATCTTGTCAGGTAAATTTCCTTTATGAGTGTTGTGTTTAACATTTTTATTGCTCTCTTTTCCTTTTATGATTACATTTGTAATGTTGTCACTTTTTTTGTCAAATATCATTTACAGATGACACCTCAGTTAGTTCATTAAAATTTATATTATTGTTTATGTAGTTTCTAAATTTTGGCCAATATGTAGTGATTTTAACGTTATCGGAATATTCCACATTGATATTTCCAAGGTAGGCTATAACTGGATAATGATCAAAATTTAATTCCTCAATTGTGGTGATTTGGAAGGGATTTGGAATGCCCCTTAGCAACTTCAAGTCAATGTAATTTCCATAGTAGTACCCATAGTGGGTTGGTTTATCTGGTTTCTGCAACTTCACGTCTGTGTTATCAGTAAGTGATTTGATATGCATTCCGTTCTTACTGTGATAGTTGCATCCCCAATCATGATGCTTTGCATTCAAATCTCCTGCAATAACTATTTTGTTGTTGAGAGAGAACAAATTTTCCAGTTCTACAGTTAGTAAATTGTAACTATCAGGACGTATGAAGATGGAACTGATAACAATATCATCTTTATTTTCGTGATGTATTTTTATTATGGTGGCCTGCACATAATAAAGTCTGGGAGTGGGGATTTTAGTATGCTTAATTTTTGAACGTACTAATATAGCAGTACCACCCTCTTTCGATGTACTGTCATTTCTATGAATATCATAATTTGGAATGTTTAAATTCTATTTAGAGTTACATTTAGTTTCTTGTAGTAGTATGACATCTGGGTTGTGGTTATAAATAAAGTTTAGTAATTCTGAAAGTTTTTCATTTAGGTCATTTGCATTCCAAAGCATTAGTTTTAAATTATTATATCTTTTATTCATTACTATTTTGGTCATTTACACATAAGGCTTTAAACAATAAATGCATCTTTTCTGTTGGATGGGCTGCCTTTTCCATTAGGGGAATTGAGGCCAACAATGTTGGGTATGCTTGAAAGATTATGTTTATTTGTTCAATCAATTTTAGCACATTCTGAAATTTGTCTATTCCTTCAATACTTGGTATGGATAATTTTGCTTATTACTATTGTTGTTCTACTGCTGTTTGTTTTTGTTGCTTGGATTTGCTGCGCACTTTCCATAAGATGCTGTATGCTCACCACCACAGTTACAGCACTTTGGCTTATCAATTTTCTTGTGAGGGCATTCCTTAGACATATGTTTACTTCCACATTTGACACAATTGGGTTTAAGAAAACATACAGAAGAATTATGCCCAAACCACTGGCAATTATATGTTTGGCTGGATGGCTTGTTTATTTGCATATTTAACCATCATTTGTAAATGATTGAACAAATTCCTTTATTAATATCCCCATTCTTATTCCAAATTTGTTGTTTAAAAATTGACAACTTCAAGATTGTTCGTTAAAACTAAATTATGACCATAAAAATTAAAATAAACAATCATTTCTTGTACTATTTCTGCTTGGCGAGAAAAAGACAAAACTTATTGATCAGTTTTAAAATCATTGGCGATATGAATTACCCGAGTTGCTACTACATGCATATAAAAGTTGCTGATTTTCGGCAACTTATAACGCCAATAATTTTCATTTCGTTTGAAACTTGGTGGGAACAAAGTAATGTACAAATTTCAACTGCGCAGCTGTTAAAAAAATCTGTAGTATTATTGGACGAATAGAATGAATTGCTGAAATTTGAGCTGTAACATCACGTAATGTTAAGTCTACGGGAGTTGCTCAAACGGAAATACTGGCAACTCTAACGTAAAAAGGGTTTAAAGGCCTTTCATGTATAACATAGTTATATCTAATTAGTAAATTTAGATAAATATCCAAATTACATCCACATAAATATTTGTTTTTCTTCTATGTGTACATATCCATCAAGAGGTCCAAAAGACTGACATATGTCTATTTTTGATCCACAAAGGTCCACGAATGAATTTATTCGGATGACTAATGTATGTAAACATCCTTTAGTTGACGTCTACTGGACGTCTCTGTTGGTCCACAGGCAAATATCCACTGAATGTTCAGTCATAGACGTCCAGTGGACGTCTATTTTACATCCATGAAGTCCAATGGATACAGTAGATATTTTTGGACGTAAATTAGACGTCCCTAGTTGTGTGGTTATGTGCAATAAGTTACCCACACAACACAAGTACGTCCACTAGACGTCCACTGGATGTTATTTGGATGATCCACCGTGATCCAGTAGACATCCAATGGACGTCCATAAATGATCCAGTGCACCATCCACTGACCGTCCAGAAGACATCCAGTAGACGTCTAATGGATGTCCACAGATAACCACTGGTGGACGTGTTTTGGATATGACGTCACATAGCATTGGTAGTGACGTCATTAATCTGACACGGCAGAATGCGCATGATCCTCCAATCATATACTATTATTTTTTATGAATGGCCGTTTCTTATGTTGTGAAATATTTTGTTGTCACTTTTAAATTTTTATATTCAACTGAATTGCGTAAATATTAAATAAATTTTTTAATTTGCTTACTTTTACTTTATAAAATATGAAAATTAACTTAATTTCAGAATAATAAATTTTACTAAGTATTCATATAAAAGATATTTCATTTCTTACAACACAGGAAATTTTTCAGATTAATTTTAAATTTCGACTTACCTTAAAAAAGTTGTAATTCCAACATAAAATGCTTTAAGTATTACATGCAAATCACAAATATTAATTATTTGCTTTTAATTAAAGGTATTTGAGCATGAAAATATTGATTTACAATAAAAAAATCTATATTGTAGAAAACATCAAATGCAATAAATTTGGTTCAATTACACAGCTATAGAATAAATATATATCTAATGTAAAATATCAATTTTAATTCTTAGTATCACTTTATTTAAAACATTTTGCTTTAGAAATTTGACATCGATTCAATTGAGCGTTATCAAACCAGAAAGATAAAAAATGAACTTAAAGCAAGAAAATGCACATGTATATTGAATAAATTTGGATTTTTCTTTGAGTATTAAGTTTCAAAACAGAGTTTTAAGAGATTAAAGGTAACCTTATATTTACCAAATCTATTCAGTCACTTTTAATTTATTATTTAAAAAAATATTACGTTCTAATTACACATTATGATTAAAAAAGTTTGGCAGATGGGATATCCCATTTGATTTTTTAAAAATAAATGATATATTTCTGTTTTGTGATGTTTAACATCACAAAAAATGCTCAACAGAATATTTTGATATAATATGAAGAGAAAATGCGAAAACGCAGTAAGGACTTTTGCGAAACAAGCAAAACAAAAAATAGACCATTTACAGTGAGAAATTAATGTTTGAAAAACTTTTACAGTAATAAGTAAATGCAGCATTATAATAATAGAACATGTATTTTAAAATGAATTCAAAACATCGTATAAATAAAACATTTTATTATTCTACAATTTTTTTCAATTCATTCAAATATATAGTTTTTTCATGCCGTAACCAATTTTTCACACAGGATATAAGTATTGTATCAGTAACATTGCACAAAGCTGCATTTTTTCTTACAGCATCTAGAAGAGAAAAAAAACATTTAGAGATTTGAAAATTATTATGACATTGTAAAAGTTGTGCTGATAAGCGAATGTATTCTTTATTAATAGAGTTCAAAATCACATAATGAAAAAATAAAAATTCAGGAGTTTAAAGTGTTGTATCATTTTGTGTAGAACATGTATTTCAATTAAACTTAATTATAATGAACTTATTTAATATTCATATTTTTTCAGTTCTATATTTAAGTATTTTGTTAAAAAAATTCACAATTATTTTTTTATAATTTTGAAGAATCTATTTTTATTTTTAAAAGTTCTTTTACAATTTCTAATTTGTACAAATTAAAATTATAATTATGAGCTATTTTCTTCTTGTATGGAATTATTATTTTTTTTTTCAATAAATTGTGAGTAAATGAAAATCACTGTGTTACTTTTAAAAGGTGGCTCAATCACAGGAGTTACTACTACCGGTACCAAATGCCCCAAACATGTAGATTATCGTACCAGAATGGATTTGTTAGCAATCTATGACTATTCCAAAATCTGTTTTTTTTCCATATCATAAATACATTACAATAAGGGATTAATTGAAAATTTCTTGTGGGTCCACTTGTTGATTGTAGTCTTCAAATACCGAATCCTGATTTAATTAAACTAAACACTTTCTCATGAATTTATATCAGTTCCTGAATCCATTAATTTGTGCATTTGTCTACTAATATAAATTAGTAAAGCAGAAAATTTAGTTTACACTAAAACAAACATGAAATCTTACCAAAAGCTAGTTGACAAATTTTTAGGCTATCAAATGATTTAATAGCTAGTAACTTACCCAAAATGTAAAGAAGCAGAATTTTAAAAAAATAGAAAAATTTTCCGATACTTGCATAAACACGAATTATAATATGAAATGAACGTGTACCTTATAATTACTATAGTTGAAAATTAGTATAGTAAATTACTTCACCTCAAATGATTACATAAAAATTAATTTACATCAAATAAATATTTGTTGCAAATTAAATCAAATTTTAAACAATTTTTACAAATAATATTTTTAGAATATTTTTCCTTGCTTAATTTTACAAGTTACGATAACATTCATAGAGCTAGGAGTAGTGGCATATCCTATCAAATGCATTAGGTCTAATTGAAGCCATCTTGGTTGGAGCATCAAATGCTAGTAGGGATGAACGCCTTGAGTGATTCATAAACTATGCATGCTCAGTAATAGTACAATTTGCACATGCACCAATATTTTGATAAGTATAGCAAAGAATAACTTCAAATCAATTAAAATACATATTTTTTCATAAAGATGACAATTTGTCCAGAATATATTTTTTGTGTGAAATAAAATGTAATATTTTATAAGCTGAGAAGAAAGTTATAAAAATTATTTAATTACATAAATTTCTTTCAAGATAAGAAATTTTATTTTTGTCATACATGTCACTCACCTATATAATTTAGTGCATTTAACGAAAAAAATGACTATTAGTAGAGGAAGGTTTTAAATGTAATAAATCACTAAATGTAATTCTTTTACACACCTTTTCACAAAATGGTAATAATTTAAATAATTTTCTTTTATAGAGTGAAATTAAAAATAAACACAATATGCTTCAATATTATTTTATTGAATACAAAACATTTCTAGATTATTTATAAAAGGAGGGTAACATATTATTGACCTTTAAAAAGAATTGCTTTTGTATATAATTATTGAATTCACATTATTTAAAGTATTTTTAAAATAATGCTTAACACTGACAACAAAATAATACTTAATTACAGCTTTAATTAGTTAGATGTCATGATTATTCAGAGGATCATGATGAAATTTATGAAGTTTCAATTGAGGAAAAAAATATTTTTTTAATATTTTAAGCAGATAAAACATCCAATTCACATTGAATGTTTATTTTTCTGACATTTTTCACAAGCTAGGAAATAAGTTATAAAAATAATTTAATAACATAAAATTAATTTAAGTTTTAATAATTTTTGTTATTTTTCAAGGTTAGAAATTTTATTGTTGTCATATACATGTAACTCATCTATATAATTTAGTACCTTTAAAAAAATGTGATTGTTAGTAGAGGAAGGTTTTGAATGTAATAAACCTCCAAATCTTATTTTATTGCACACTCTTTTCACTAAATGTTAATAATTTTTAATTAAATTTCTTTTATGGAGTGAAATTAAAAATAATCATAGTATGTTTAAATATTATTTTATTAAATACAAAAAAATCTCTTGATTATTTATACAAGGAAGCTAATATATTACTGACCTTTAAAAATAATTGCTTTTGTATATAATTGTCATATAGAGTTCAAATTGTTTAAAGTGTTTTTACAATAATGCTTAATACAGCTAACAAAATAATGCTTAATTACAGCTTTAATTAGTTGGAAGACATGATTATCCAGAGGATCATTATCAAATTGATGTAGATTCAATTGAGAAAATATATTTTCAATATTTAACACAGATAAGCATTCAATGTGAATTGGATGCTTTATTTTTCTGACATTTTTAAATTTTGAAAATGAGTGTAACATTACATTTCTTCTAAATACAGATTCACACACTTTACAAATCTTGTAAACATCATCTCATGGGTATATCAATTTACCCTGTGATTTGAAGGAAATCAAGTACAAATTATAGGGAGTAACTGCTTGTAATGCATTTAAACATATTTCACATTTAATAAGTTGGTTTAATTTTTTACTACAAATCCAGCAATATAATAAATTATATCACAAGAAAATTCATTAAGCAAATCTAGTTTAAAAATATATATCTTGCTCTTCTATCATCAAATCAGGACTTCTATTTAAGATTGTTAATGACAAATGTACAATATTATTTTGAGAGGTTGACATATTAATAACATTAATAGGTGAATTGTGATTTAGGTACACTTAAAATACCGATTTCAGTTAAAGGAATACAATTACCAGAAGATGCAGGTTTCAATTCTGAATTCACAAGCAATTTTTTATAAGCTGCTTTGAATTAGCGAGCTGTTGGATTGTTGTTGCTGCCACCATGAAATCTTATTGATGAAAAGAAAAGTTCTAAATGATCTTGGCTGACCTTGTAAAATGGAAAGTAAAATAATGGAAGATTTTCAGGACAAATTAATGATTCTGCTAAATGCAATACACTCTGAATGCATAATTTAAATCCTAAAAATCCAATTTTCCTGTTGGAATTTAAAATTTTCGGACCTTCAACACTTACCCTCAAATTGGAAATATAATCATCTGCTTGCTTTAGAAATAATTTAATATTTTGCATATCAGATTGACTTAGAGCTTTTTTAAAACCATGTTGTTTATTAGATCTAGAATTTAAAATATCAAACAAAGTGTTAAAAATTCTTAAAATATAATAAAAATTATTGAATGTTATGCATTGTTTAAAACAAAAAGTTTCAAAAAAAATATTTTTTTAAATATCAACAAATTATGAAAATTTTGATTTTACAAGAAAATTCTTTAGAATTAAATGTAAAGATATATTCTACCTTATAAAATGATTAAAAGATATTTTTTATTTCTCATTAGTAAAAGTTATGAATTTTGAAAATATTTTTATAACAATCTTACCTTCTGCAAATAGGATAAGCATCATCTCTTAATCTGACACAAGAAAGAGATATCCGATCTATCATTTCTTCGGGGAAATGTGCTAAACACAGTTTACTATGTTTGGAGGGAAGCCAATTTTGCCGAAGTACAACTTTGATCCAAATTTCTCTCCGCTGCTCATCTTTCGGAAAACTATTAAAAGAAATAAGAATACTAAAAAATGACATCTTTCATTCAAAGTTACAGAATATAGTAAGAATGGAACTAAGTTCCTTGTGTATTACTATTTCAGCTAAATACTCAATGACAGAAAGACAAAATTGATTTAACTTGATATCTGCCCAAGTTAAGCTTTGTATCCTATATACCAAAACCATATTCATATAAGCATGCAAATGATAAATTGCCATTTTGTATGAAATATTTCTAATGCTTAATTCCAGAATAAAGAAATATTATTAAATTTAACCAACACATTTATTACTAAATATTTTAATGACAAACATAATTGTGTTTTTGGGACAAAATATTATTTTAATATAAACTAACTTTAACAGATAATAAGAAAACATACATGAAATAAATATAACATATAGAATATAAAATCATAACAATTTGCTTATTCTTCACTAGAATTAACATTACCCACACAACCACAAATATCTATGTGATAACCAGGTCAATTTCAATTCATATCCAGATATCTATTAGATCTGCATCACATCCTTGAGATATTCAAATGTCCATTGATATTCAAAACTTGGATGTCCACTAGATATCATAAAATATCATCTAGACATTAACTTTTGGATATTGGAGAGAGATCTCATAGATATTTAAAACTATTGCAAATTGAATATCCATATTTTGTAAGGGCTAGACATCTGACAGAAATCTAGATATCTACATTTTGGATATTTGTAATATCAAGCACTACATGTCTACTCAACATTGATAAAAAAAAAAAACTATACTTACAAAAAATTCTGAAATAAATTTTTTTAATCTTTTATACCTATAATTCTGATATATATTTATATATATTGATATTAAAAATATATAGGTTATAATAAACTAAAAACTGTTTTCATCACCAAGAATGATTAAATTTGTTTGCTAAAGAAAGTATAATTATAAATTTATTATATTTTCTTGTCTTGTCTATATATATTTTCTTGATAAAGACTTGTTATCAAAATTATTATTATTAATATTCTCAAATTTTCTTTTATTATAGTTAAAGTATTTAAAATAATTGTAAAATTTTAAGTATAACTATAATTTTTTTAAGTACAACATACAATACTAAATAAAACTCTTATTTCTTTTGCAAAATCCTGGTACCTTAATTTATTCAATTACAATGTATCCATTGATATATTATTCAATGAGCTTTTGAAGACAACTTTTCAACACGTTAAAAATTATTTAATATATTTCATAACAGTGAGGTAGAATCAAAATATGAACAATTTACTAAGCTTTTCATACAATATATACATCAATCAAAATCTCACATTTAACTATTTTTCATCAGTTCTAAATTATAAAACAGCAAATTAGGTGACACATCATTACTTTTGATGGCAAGAGAGAAATGAATATTTTATATACTAAACATAAAAAATCTGATTTGACAAATAGATATTTAAACATTTGATTTATCACAGAAAATTAAAGAACAATTTGACACAACCGTTAAATATTACTTAATGTTCTAAACTTCTTTAACAATGTATACAGATGGACATAAAGGCTTTTACTTTTATCTAAATTTATCAAAACTAATACTAGAATATTAAATTTGATCAACACATTTATTACTAAATATTTTAGTGATAAACATAATTATGGTTTTTGAACAAAAATGTTACTTTAATATGAACTAACTTTAACATATAATGAAATTACATACATGGAATAACTATAACATATAGAATGTAAAAACAAAACATTTTGCTTATTCTTCACTTGGATTAAAATCACTTATGGAAGACACATTATACAATATAAAAGATGCTTATATATACAAATATATGCTTAGTTGTCATAAAAAACAAATTATTCTTAACTTTTTCTAAAAAAGAAACATTCTATAAAAACTATAACAATTGAAATATATATTTTAAGCTATTTTTATAACCCTTTGCAAACTCAGGTTTGAGGAAGAGTAGATGAACATGCAAAAGTACTGTATATTAGTTCATGATAAAAAAAATATTCCGCATTGTAAATGAATTTTAAAATTTTTTGAATATTTTTAAGGTAACCAAGAAAAATTAACTGGGTTATAAAAGGATTAGTAGAATTACTGTCCTTAATCAAAACACATTATATTCGTTAACATTAACTGATATAAGAAGCTTAATAATAATTAGAAAGAAAATTTATACATAAATTATATATTTTTTATTTCCATGTACTAAAATATCGATGTACCATACATAAGCCTTAGAAAGCATGCATAGAGTTAATCATTGCTTTATGGTTCCATACATAGAACATGAATTTCAATATTGTTTTAAACTAGAAATTACTTTAAAAATAATATAATTTAACAACTATTAAACTATCTTTAACGTAATGTAATTTTTTGCAATTATAAATACATTAAATAATAAAACGATAGCTAAGCAAACTGCGAATAAGCAATACTTAAGCAGAGCACAAAATTTTTCTTACCTGTGAAATGTTATTCCTTCCAATTTCTTGCTCTTTCTATTAGTGCATCCGAATGCTACACAAAATCCCATTTCTTCTTTTAAATTCAGATTAAGAAAATAATATAGCTTAAATATCAAAAATTAAGAAATAAATTTGTCACAGTTATGGTAAAGGAATACGAAATAAGCGCTTTTCTTGTCTAACCAAGATGGCCGCTTGGTTACAGTTGATACTTCATCGAAGTCCAGATTACATCCACAACGAATGTCCAATAGACGTCTATTTTTAATCCACACATATCCATGATTAATGTCCCTAAATTGACGTCTAATAGACGTCTATTAGACATCCATAGTGGTCGACCAGCAAACATCCACTGAATAGCCTTTCATGGACGTCCAATAGATGTCTATTTATCATCCATAACGTCCACTGGATATGGTGGACCTCTCGTGGACGTCCATTAGACGTTCTTGGTTGTGTGGGTAACTTTTTATATTAAACTGAATTTTTTTTTCATTACATAAATATTCAGACTTGTATGCTTGATTCTTGAGATCTGCTTGTAAGTCTTCGTCGATAATAGGACAAATAGCACAATGACAGATGTACAACCACAGAAGAATAACGAAGAAAACACCCAAAGCCACGGTGGGAATCGAACCCACACTCCTACGCTCTCAACTGAATTTGAAGCATTTTAAGAAATGTTTATTCGGAGCAGTAAGTTGAGAGGAGGCGAAGGAAAAATTACTGATACAAATAAATTAATAATTATTTCTCTTTATCAGATATATACTGAGGTAAAAAGACTCCAGTAGTTACAAACTGAGAATGGAGATAAGTGTAGCAATTTAAGAAAACTTCACAGGATCTAAATTTAGAAAATCAAGATCTGACGGCGAGATAAAATTAATGAGAACTTGTATACAGTAGAAATTTTTTCTAATTGGTAATCAAAGGCAAGTAGCTCTGAAGAGTGACGTAAAAGCTTAAAGGATGTCAAAAGCCTACTAAGGTTGTAGCACCAATGCTGATAATAAGAAACTCAGTTGAACTATCATAAAGATCGATGATTCCACAGAAATTAGTAAGTTAAAATGTTGGACAAGCTTTTTCTGAATATAATTGAAGATTACAAGACAAACGTCAATTCAATACGCAGGTGTTGGCTCCGTTACTTGACTTTAGTTCAAAATTACGAGGCAACGGCTGTGTTTAGCGCCGTTCACTCGTTCAGTCGGCAGAAATAAGGTAGCCAGAAACGTGTTACAAACTCATAAACAAACGCTAAGCTTTGTCCCGTTTGCAATTGTTTTTTAAAGTTTTTTTAGATGTCAAAAAAAATCAGACTTACTCAATGCGAGATATAAGCTTATGAGTATAAAGCGCCCAAATAGTTTTTTTGTCGTAACCTAACCTAACAAACGCCAAATCAAAACGAAGCGGAACAAAGAATAAGGATTATTCAACGAAATACTTTTTATTATAATTTGATTATATTTCATTTTTAAATAATTTTGTTTCAAAGTAAAAACCAAGATACGACCTTAAAAAGTGAGTGAATCATTTATATAAATTAATAGTTGTCAATTGTTAATTCAGCTAATATTTCTTTTGTATAAATATCCAGATTTTAAACAAACAATTTAATATGATCAGCAATTTTTCCAATGATGGGTATTTCTAATTTTTTTTAATTTTCATTTGAATGAAAAATAGAATTATATTTCTAAAAATCATTGTTTGAGTTGATATCTGATGAAAAATTATAACTGCTCTATCTTTAAAAGTTATGTTTGCACTAGCGATGAAGATTTTTCTCCTTCAAAGCTGAAAATGTAAATTAAGGTGAAATGCAAGGAAATTCTTTCAGAAAAGAAAATTCTCAATATTTTTATTCAACTTTAAATTATTAAAATTAAAAATATTTTATCCTAAGTAATCAAATATGTAAAAATAAGACTGATGTTAATGATCATCACTGAATATGTTAACAAGATAAGGTCTGAAAAGTAAGAAAGTTTCATGAAAACCAATATTTTTTTGAAAATGTAATATTTTATTCTTGATTTTTATTATTACACTGTTTTTATAATAGCATCTGAAGTTTAGGTAGTAAATGTGTATTACTTAGTATTTATTTAATATAAACACTTAAGTGCTTAAAATTTTGATTTTTTACTAAAATAAGGTTGGGTTATGTCACTATCATAATGATTGTACTTAGCATAATATGCTAATGAGTATTACAATCTTGGTTTCTTATATTTATAAAATGCCACATGTAGATGTATAAGTATTTAAGTGTTAATATGTAGTATATACATTTAGTATTTTAATGTTAAATTAGTATTTAGTATGTTAATATTGTTTTGACATTCAAATATAATTAATAAATGATTAACATGAAATGTAACAAAATATGTTTATAAATGAAAAGCATGATTATATTTAATTATAATCCTTGATGAAACAAAATTTTACATAAAATTATCTAAAGCTGTTCATAAAAATTCTGTGAAATGTTGATTAGTCAATTCATAACAATGCTATAATCCATAACATCAATATAAAAGATTCATAATAATATACTGTACCAAAAATGATAAATTGATATTATAAAACAGTCTTTAAGTTTGGGTATTCTAGTATGAGTTTCTAAAATTCTATGGTGTGAAATTTTGTACAGAATTTGCTATGCCTTATCTTCTTTCATCTCTAATAATTATAACTCCTTAGCTGCCTTTTCAGTATATATTTCATGTTTAAAATTGATTGACAATGCTCATGGTCATAAATTATTTAAATACACTTAAGTTGTTTAAAGTTTTTTAATTTTATGTTTTAATTTAGTTAGTTAAATTAAAATAGCTCTCAGGGCTTAAGTTTGTTCACTGCATTTATCACCTGTAAGCTGCTAATATGCTCAACCAATACATTAAAAACAGTGCTGTTATTTTGCCTTTTGCTGATTATTATATATTCATGATTCATTGCATTTAGTACTTTCATTATAGTTTTTATCATAAATTTTCTCTTATATTAACAGAAAGATTTTATTAGTAGAATCTACATTTGCTGCTATTACAAAAATATAATTTTAAAAATTACTGTTTTGTTTTGTAAGATGTTCCATATGCAGCTATTTATGTTTTTAAAACTGACATATGCTATAAGACATAAAAGTGAAATTCTGCAATGTTTCGTTTAGCCTAAATTTACAAAAATGCTTTTAAAGTATAAATGTGTATATCACATGGTGTCTGTAAGAATGCTGAATTTCACAGTAAAATAGGTTCAGAGAAATACTCAAATTTTAATGAGCGCCACACTTGATCTATTGAAGTACTTTATGTGGGTCTTCTGTTATTTAATTTACTTTGTAAGCTTAGCTTGAAAAGCTATTTTTAAATGTGTATATTTAATATCAAAGATTTATTAGTAAACAAATAAATGTTAAAATTAGTTTAATATTTGCAATCAAAAATTTATAGTTGAGTAAATGTTAAAAATTGAATTTTATATTTGCTCATATTCAATTTTAATGGATTCAAAGTTTGACCACATATTTTTCTTAAATATTTGCCAAATAATTTTTCACTAATACATTTTCTAACATTTCTCATTTAATGCACAAAGCATTTTATCTACATTGAATAATAAATCAATTACAGATAACTTAGTATCTGGAATCATGGTTCTTAATGGAATTTAATTTAATTGTATTTTATACTAAAATAGAAATAATATGTTCTATGTTATATTGAATGTGTCAAATCATTAAATCCTAAGTCATATTAAGAACAATAAATAAATCATCAAAAATTTTAATACATAATGGTTTTAGTATTAGGAAATTTCATTAGAATTACAGTTTACAAAATATGTATATAATATGTAATGTCAAAATAGTAAAAGATATAGTTAATATATTTTTCCTTTCCTCCAAATACATTTGCCTGTCTGGTTATTCTTGTTAGAGGAAACTACATGGAATAACAGTAAATAAATAATAAATTTCTTAAGAATTTTTCAGCTGTTAGATTAACTTTTCTTTCATATTAGACACATATGTCTCACACTCAACTATTTATTTTTAAATAATTCAAATCCATGTGAAGTATATGATGGACTATAATCAGTTTATCATATTTTAATTTTATGTCATGATTTTAATGATCAGTTTTTTATTTATTTTTTTAATACTAAAATTCTATCCCTATCTGATCTTATAGATAAACCCCACTATTTTAATAGTCTTGCTTTTTTCGAGATAAATAAGTTAATACATTTTATTTAATTGTTAATCATACAAAGTATACTTTAAATTTTCATGATGTTATACTTGTCTGTTAACTTAAACAGAACTTTTTTGTTCTATATATATATTTATATATACATATAATCTGTGTGCGTGTATGTATTAAGTCATATGAATAATTATAAATTTTATATTTTTAACAAATTTTTAATTTTTGCTTGGTTTCAAACAAAAAAGTGATGTTTTTTATAATTTTGTTTGGCACAACTTGTCCTGTTTGAATCTTGTGCTACAAAATGCAACCAATCAATCATTTTTCATCTAAATCTTGAATAGTTTCTAATGAAAAAAGTTATACATGTCAAATATCAATTTAAGCTAAAATGCCTAATGATATGCACTGAAAGTTATACCATGCATCTGTTATTCAATGATAGGTTTTCTATCTTCAGAATTGTGTTTGTATTTTAATTGTTAGTGCTTGATATTTCTAAGGAATAAATTCACCTTTATCGTTAAAAAATTCAAAGAGATTTATGATATTTTTTCCTTACAGATTGTTTCATATAGGTTTTAATTAAACAGTTAAGTTCCTGAAATTTCTTTATTTGGTTGAAGGATAGTTTTTCTGATGAAAGCTAAATAATAACTTTTTTTATTTTGTAAAGATGATCAACTCATTGAGTACTTTTAGTATTTGATGCATCACTGATGATAATGATGGCAGTGATAATGCATTTTGTGTCTTGATTCATTCATTAAGTAATAACAACTGATGATTAGTTGTTGAGTTTAATGTTGGAATAATTTCTGTAGTTACAGAGAATATGATGATGTTTGCAACATTCAGCACAAGTACTGCTGTATTTTAATGCCTATTCCTATGCCATTGTCAGCTGTTCAACTTTCATACTTTAGGATAATGCAGGAGGATTTTGATGAGAAATAAACTCTTTTTTTAATTGGAAAGTTAATTTAATGTGTACTTAGGGATTTACTTAGAGAAATTATGTTGTCTCATTTTGTTTTTTAGGATTAACAATATTTTTTTATTATATTTTTCAGTCAAAATATTTTCCATATTGTAGTTTAAAAATGGGCTTTTCTTTAGCTTAGAACATTCTTTATTTGCATTTATCAGTAGGATGTATGCTTTCTTCTGATGTAGATAAAAAAGTAAGTTTCTTGGAATTCTTCAGCAGAAATTGTGCTTTTTGAGGTATGTAGCAATGGCTTGTATTGCGATTTGTTTCTCAAAGTTAAAAAGACTTCTTTATTACTGTACAGGAACACGAATCATCAGGATTGCTAGGTATTGAAGCAAGTCGAAAGTTTTGGAAAAACTGTCTACTTCCTGCTTCAGTACCGTAGCTAGCACAATAGGCGCCTGGGTACAATAACAATTTTGGCCCTCCATCTGAAAATAACAATAATATATTATATTGAATAAACATGTAATAAGAGTATAATGCAAATAACAATAGCAAAATATCTACTTAATAAAATCTGAAATATAGATAATTTTAAAGGCTCAGGTTGTACTTCTAAATATGGGATAAAAAAATCTAGTAAAAATCTTAATTAGAATAGGATTCGGAAATGCATCAGTAGAAATCAAACTAACAAAACTTTAGAATTAGTCAAAGATTGTGTTAGAAAACCATTTTTCTGAGATTCAATTATATTAGTCATGTGTTTCGAGACAGAGTGCAAATTTGATGAGTTCAAATGTAAAACATCTGTCAAACTGTAATTTTAAGTGTTATAGCAGTCTAATGAAAATAAGTAAATTTAAAGCAAATATAAATACATTCCTTTTTATAATATGGGTTTAATTTGTTTTGACATGGAAGTGTTTTTATAAATTCTAATAATCTAAATTGCTCTCTTTTTCCAGACCTTTTAATTAATAAAATATAAAAGATATCTATAAGAACTAGTTAATATTCACACACACACATAATTTAAACTTCTGTATTGTTTAAATAAAATTTTTTACTGAAATAACAATCTTGACTTTAATTTACTTTTAGTAATTTTGATCATTTTGTATTTTTGAATACCTTTTAAGTCAGATATATATAACTTATACTATTATATAATATATGGGTCTTATAATATTTACTGAAATTAAAGTACAAAAAAAATCACAATTATATAAGAATTTAAAGAATTTAAAAATTTTTTATGTTAAACTGAGAGATTATTGCATGTTTTTTTCTAATTTATCATGTAGATGTATGTTTTTGGAACTTATGACATTTCTCATCACGAATTGGGGATTATACATATATTTACAGGATTAACCATATCACATTTACCGAGTTTAGTGGAGATTTTGTATAATGTAAATAAAGACTTTATTTACATAAAACTATATCTAGCTCAGAGTGCTGTCAGTTCTTCTTTCCTATTAAATCAAAATTGCATTAACGTTTGACAATTCATATTTGACAGTTTGATAGTTTTTGTTCCTGATTTTATCTAATGCGCAGCAATTTTCATCCAAAAAATCCAATGTACATGTAAATTTGACGAGAAGGTTTCTTAAAGTTTTAGGTACTGTGGGAACAATATTTCCACTTAACTTATCTCTCTTAAGTATTACTATATTGATGTTGTATTCCACACTGAT
Organism: Latrodectus hesperus; assembly: GCA_037975125.1. NCBI lineage: Eukaryota > Metazoa > Arthropoda > Arachnida > Araneae > Theridiidae > Latrodectus > Latrodectus hesperus. The sequence continues at coordinate 5,358,737 of CM075856.1, forward strand.
GATTTATCACTTTTATATTCATGATTTCTTCTTCTCATTCAATGATGGACCAAAAGTTAAGTAATATTTGTGACTGTAATATGGAACTAGAGTAAATTGTCTTGTATTTACAAAGAAATTACAGTTTATTAAGTTGTAATCATTATTTAACAATAATAATGATAGTGATAATATATAAAGATTTTATATTGATTATTAAAATATATATGAGATATGCCAAAATAGGTATTCACAAATTTTCCTGGTGCTTGTTTACCAGACTAGTGAACAAGTTTTGGGCAAAAAGTTATTTCTACAAAGGCATTACTTTCTTTTCCTTAATATTGTTGGTTTATTGTTAGGAATTAGCCAAAATACACCACTAGAGCAATATGGTTAATTGTGCAGAAAACAGGAAGGAATAGTGTGAAAAGTATAGCTTTATTTAAAAGCCAACTAAATGATTTAAGTGAAAGGATGTTCCTTGAGAATGTGATATTATTTAAACTGATCCTATATACTCTTCAACAGGTGTAAGTGCACTGTAAAATTGGCTGGTTGCCGACTTGAATTTTATTGACTAGTTATGACTTGGATTCAATTAGACCATGAGGAAAAAAATTTCTATATAAATTTTTTTCATCATGTTCTAACTGATTAATTTACTCAGTTTGTAAAAAAAAAAAAAAAAAAAAAAAAATTTGCACAACTTTGTAAATTAACTTTTCTTAAAACTGTTAGTTTTCTAAGTTTAAAAGACCTCCATCATTTTATTCATGAAGAAGAGTATGAGATTATAGATAAAATTATAAATTTCATATGTCTTTACTATTTACAAGAGCCTAAGTAAATTATAAAAATTAAGCTTTGAGCTGAAATTATAGATTCAAAGAATTTTTTTTTATTAGTCACTATTGATGTAGTATTATACTACAAAATCTTTTATTTAATTAAAATAGTTTTTCTATTTGTGTGTAATATTCATTAATGCTTCTCAACGTTTATGGTGAACATCACATTCTGGGTGAACTCATATGTTTTAAAAATTAAGATCATTAGTTGTGTATATATATAAAATAGGTATAGAGTCATTATAAATATTCACAATGATCTCTTTGTATTATAAAATATCAGAAAGAACTCCCACTATGATTATTATTTTTTATCTGTCTTATTCTGAAAAAGAATGAGAAACCTATATGAACTTTTAATCCTTGGAAGTGTTGACATACATGAATTTTTCTTTTAATTTGGTTAATTTATATTACAGTTTGCAAAATGTAAAGTGGAGCATATTTTTTTATTTTATGACTTAAGCATTTTGAAATTTAATATTCACTACTTGTAATTGCTTAATATCTAATTTTCATATAAAGTATTTTTAAATTCATATAATTGCAAAAGCAATTTTACACGAATATGTAATTCTGGTAAAGTCCTAGGATTCTGTGCAGGTTTGGTGCAATTTTCAGTTTTCATGCCAAGCACTACACAGTTATCTCGCCAGCTTAAATTACGTCACTTCAAGCAATATCCAACATTCATAACCCTGATTGTTCTCAGACTTGAACTTTGGATATGGCTGTCTCACACCTTTTTAAATTTCAAATATAAAAATTTTAAGTACTTCATTATAATTACTACAGAAGTATTAAAATGCTAATAAATAGAAACTAATTTCACAAAGATTACATAATAAAAAACAAATATATTTGTTTTTTATTACATAATCAAACTAAATATCAGGCAGTCTACAACAGATGAAAACCAGTCTATGAAACTTGATCAGTAACGTTAATAATAAGCATTTTTATGAAAACTGACATTTTATTTAACCTGGCAATAAAACTAAATCTATTATGTAAATAAAACAAATTTTTATAAAAATATTGAATTTTAACTAACCAGGTAGTGACACCTATCTTAAAAAAACTTCATTGTAGTGCAATCTAGCTCTGAATTGAACTAGGCAATAAAGCTAAATCTATAATGTAAACATGTTGAATAAATCTGAATACATATATATGAAATAGTTATAGACAATACTTAATATATAACACAACATTACATACAACAGCAATATCAATTAAATACATAAAATAAAATACCTAATCTTTGCTTGTAGAATCATTGGCACCTGTTGGACAATAGATAGATTTTATGGCTTCCAAAAATTCTGCCATATTCTTGGAATGATTACACTGTCACATACTCTGTAAGGAAAATAATTATTCAAAATAATTGAAACAATGTGAAGATAAATTTAATTTATTTTATGAACTTTGAAATTAAGTTTTATTTAAGAAACTTAAAATAAAAAATTCACTGTTAACTAATATTCAAAGGAATATAACTTAAAAAAATGAAATTCAGAATGTAGACATGAAATTATTTTTTCAAAAATTTTAATTGTAATTAAATAAAAGCAAATTACTAATCACATGTTTCAAGAGTTACTAGCATACAAAAGAAATTTTGTGCATGTACACAATTGCATTGTCATACAAATGCAAGAAAACATTCTGACGCTGTAAACCAGTTTGATGCATTTCATCACTGCACTGGCATCTGGGAATCTAATAATCTTTATTATTATTATCTGTGAAAAGATTCATATTTTCTTTGTAGCTGTAAATATTTAAGAAAGATAAAATGTTCACAAATAAATTTCACAGATTTATTTGCTTTTTATGATATACTGATAAAAGCTTTAATTTTTTTTTCCATTTATTTTCTCCATCATAGATTATTACCCTGAAAACATGTTTTCTATCAGTAAAATGTTGGTATATTTTAATAAGCTCTGAAATTTTACTGGTTTAAATTATGATCAAAAGGCCAAAATGAAAACATTAATATAGTTACTTTTGTATTGCTTTGGGGTCAGTGCTAAAATAAAAGTTACATAAAACTTATGTAACATTTTAAAATTTTAACAACTACATCAATTTTTCACTCAAAGGCACCTTTTTGCTTGTTGAAGATAAGGAAAATTTTTATCAAAACCTCAAAAGTCATTGTGATTAACTATTACTCTTTGTATATATTTGAGTATTTTTGTAGCATTTAATATAGAGAGTTTACAATGAATATTAAATTGTTATAATTATGTTTAAAAGTTGATTATTTAAAACTTTGCATGAGTTTAGAACAATTCTTTAAAACTAATTTAGTATTTTAAAGCCGAATTAAAATTGTGTTGTTGATCAAAAATCACTCCTGATTTATTAATAACCTAAGCTCTATTTGTAAAATGATATGAATTACGTGACTATAAAGTAACTACTTTATTTATATCAAAATTATAAATATTTAGTCAAACTACCATAAATCAGTTATAACTATATTTGTCATCAAGCTCATAATTCATTTATTTTATAAATAATTGATTAAAAAATTTTAAAAATCTTTTCTGAAGTATTCTGTAACTTAGTTTTTGCTTCAGTTAGAAAAAATTATATATTTGAAATTAGAAATGATCAATATAAGAAAGTATGCAATTAAATGTGTTTTCATTTTTGCTTTAAATTTATTCTGATGCTTTAACTATTTCCAGAGAACTCTTAAATTGTGTATATAAAGGACATTTGAGGATACTTTTGCTGGACATGGGGTATTTTTTAGTAAAAGGAAGATTAAGTAGGAGAAAATAGCGATCACTTTTTTTGTTTGTATAATAAAATTAGATCCCACTTAGGAAGAGCCCTGGAAAATCATATTTTTGCAACATAGAATGCCACTTTGAGCAAGTTTAATGGGTACATATACTTGAACAAACACACATACATATTACTTAAATATGCCTTAAAATAGAAAATTTTATTGTTCAGAATGTATTTTCTAATGTTTCTAAACTATAGTTCAGTTTTAAAATAAAATACATTCATTACAGATCTATGATTCCTCTCTAATTTAGCATTTTTGGGCTTTATATGATCTGCACTTCAACTAATGCCAACTGTGGGAAAAGCAGAGGAAAAATTATATGCAAAAGTATCATTTTTTAATCAGCTAACATAGAACTAAGAATGAATTTTCACTTTATTTTATTGAGTTAAAAATGCCAAAATTAAAAAGAATCAGATAATGTAAATTGGATTAATTAAATTAGTTATATTAATTAAATTTCTTTTTAATTTAGAAATTATAATTGACATTTTAGATCATCTTTCACTGTTGTGTGAACTTCCAAGTAAAAAAAATGACTTGTTAATAAAGACAAAATTATTGGTAAAAGATACCATTGAATAAACTTGAATAACTTTCAAAATTAAATCAAGTATGAAATTGAGGCTGAAAGTGTAACATTCAAAGTAACTCTTCTGTGGCTATACATAAAATAGAATAACAGTATTAACTTTAAAAACTAATAATAAATTTCACAGGTATTAGCATTCTAAAAGAATCCGCAAACATTACAACCATTTAAAATTTCTCTTCTTTCAGAACTGAAAGAAATATAATTTAAAATTCAGTCTTTAAACTAGTTCATAGAATAGCTTGATATGGGAAAACTATGAAACTAAACTATTGATTAGGTTCAGATGTAATGCAAAGTATATTTGTAACTATTATCTACATTTTTTAAAATACTAAGAAGTAAGCTAAAATGTGTTTTATGTAACTGACCCAGATAAATTAACATGTTTATTATAGTAATTTTAAGCTTTACTATACTAGAGGAAATTTGCCTCAACATCCTCTGCTAAAGATATATCATTTGTAAGGACTGGTAAATTATTTTGCAATTTTAAATTCAAATGGGTCTAATAAATATTGTTTTCTCATAATTTATAGGGAATATTTTTAATATGTGAGTGAGAGCCAGGAAGTTTAAAAATTATATAAAAATATTTTTATAATTATTATTTGTGGTGAAATTTTAAATTGGTAAAAAGAGTTAAACAAGTCACACTATTGCTTAAAATCTCATACTTTTGTTTGTGTGAATAATTTTCTTCTTACAATTGATTAATGTATAATTTAAACGATTTTGTGTAAAGTATTTGGAATGAGGTATCGGCATTATGATAATTTAGCATATAATTATTTGTATTAAATCTGTGATTTTTATAACTTAAAATGATAATGTAGAACTGTGGAAATGGGAAGTCTTTTAAAGTTTTGACTTCTAAAATTTTTTGTAACCTCTAATCAACATCGGCAAAGTTTATTTAAATGGGTTATTCAAGTATTGTATAAAACTCAAAGATTGTTGTTATTTTTATCCTTGTTTATTCAGCTTTACATTTATTAATGTCTATGTAATAAATAATGATAAATATAGCAATACATAAAGTGTTCAGTAACAATTTTAATATGATCATTTTTATAATGTTTCTGGCTGGCAACCAGAGAAATGAGTATAGATTTGAAGAGTTTTAGCAAAATTAGTGATAGTTGGGGATTATGGATATATTACTGATATTAACCTTGGTAAAACTATAACTTTTAATTGTGCTGAAGTTCTAGTTATAGTTTGATTGATATGGAATTAACATAATTGATGTTAATTTTATCAGAACATTTCTTTTTGGTTAATAAATCATTAGTTATATTACATTCTTAAAATCTACATTTTTTAATTAATTTTTAAATTTTAATTTCCAAGTAAATGTAAAATTAATGTTAAGTAATTAAATGAATTAAAAATTGAAATAAGAAAACATTTGGTATACTTGCTTTATTTAAACACATGAAAAATGTTACAGTAGCACTTTTTCTATAATTAGCACGTATGTCTTATACTTAATTATTGCTTAAAAGTAAAATAAGTAATTTATTAAAATTTCTAGTCCAGTGAATGAAAATATGTTGATAATATGGGATATTTTTTTAATGCCTTTTTATAAATAAAGTAACATCAGTGTCTCATTATTTTAATTTGTACTAGCTGATGTCTATAATTTGCTTCAATGTTCCATAGTTTAATGTTTTTTATATTTTTTTTAGATGTCTGAGATCTTGACACTTGTTTATCTTGCTGTTCTAAAGCCAGTGGTGATTGGTGATAAATATGCCTGCGAAAATAATTTTTTATGAAAAAAAAATTTATTTATGAAGAAATTTGATTTTACAAAATTGAAAACATTTTTATTTTTGAATATAATAACTTATTGTGCTTTTAGAAGTTACACCTAATTTATTGATTCGTTTTTTAATTGTTATGAATAAAATGGAAGCTAAACATGATTTCTATGAGAAAACTTCGAACGTAAAGTATTATACTTGTGAAATTTGTAATAGTAGTTTCACTATCAAAAGCAGTCTTAAAACTCATTACCTTATTCACACTAAAGAAAGACCCCATGCTTGTAAAGTATGCAATAAACGTTTCGGTAAAAGAAGTAATCTTATAGTACATTATCGTATTCATACAAATGAGAAACCTTTTCAGTGCAATATATGTAATAAATGCTTTAGTGCAAGATACAATCTTAAAATTCATTTCTTGACTCATGTCAGAGAAAAGCCTCATGAATGTCAAGTATGTCACAAAACTTTCTTACAGAAATGTCACTTAAAGAGACACTTTCGTACTCATACCAATGAAAAGCCATATGTCTGTGATGTTTGCACTACTGCCTTCAGTCGTAAGGAAACTCTCAAGACACATCTTCAAATTCATTCAAGAAAAAAATGATGATTATGTACTGCTTACATGAAAGAAGTCAAAAGAAAAGGGACTACCTTTTTAAATATAAACTGTTGATATATTTGAAATTTGACATCACATATTTGCACACATATATTTTATGTATGGATGCCCTGTATAGTTTCTTGAACTATTAAATCATAACTTTTATACATGCTACATTTGAAATGAAAATTTATTTTTCAAATTGCAAAATGTAATGTCTATTTTCTTTATACTTTACTAGTAGAAAAATAATTTCCATGATTACATATAAAGTAAGTTTGTAAACAAAAATAAACATTGTTTGAAATATACAGTTGTAAGTTTGCAAGTATGGTTTTCTTTATGTCATTGCACATATTAAATATAAAATTCAGTTTTTTATGGAAAATTTGTGAAATGCGTATCAAATTATTAAAAAAGAGCTGAATATGCTCCTGGACTGTAAAAAGTCAAAACTGTAAATAAAAACTGAAATTTAGAAAAACTGACGAAAAAATATTCGTGATTTGTTTTGAGAATGATTTTCTTGTAAGTTATTTAAATTTGCTTACAATTTTCTCTATTACTATTAGGAAGACATGATAGCAATTATTTTTTGCTTTGTGTTCAGGTTTCTTTTTTAATTTTGGGAAAATTATTTAGTAATTTTTATCCTTTATAAATATACTTTCATTAGGGTTTATCAAGGTATGTAAATTGTTTCTATTATTTGTGATCATGCTCGTTTAGCATTAGTAAAGCAAAATATTTGTAAAATTGTATTCCTTTCATTTTTTTCTTTTTGCATTCTTTTACATTTATGTGTTTGTTTTATAATTGATTTGTTTTTATATATTTTGGGTTATGGTTTACTTATGTTTTTTTAATATTAGTTATTCTGATTTTTATGTTTTACTGCATTTTGCTATTAATATTTTTTAAATAAAAGGATACTTCTCTTCAAAATAAATATTTAAGTATAACAGTTCAAATGCCTTTAGAGAATTTTTTTAATCTACAATTGCATTTCTTTGTATCGAGGCTGTTGTATATTGATGTCACTTTTTAACTATCAATGTAAGGAATTATGAAAAGATACTTGTTTGTTAATTCTTTAATAAAGAAATTATTTATATTCTTTATTTCTATTGTATCCAGTTTTTAAATGAAGTATATGTATTAAAATCACTGACTATAACAAACTTACTAAAAACAAATATTATATAAAGACTTGATTTAATTTCAATTTGGATGAAGAGGCATACTTTTATAATTAATTTTTATTTCCATCTAGGTAAACATGTTTTTAGTACTTAATTGCAGTTTGCTATATATATATATCCAGATATAGTATTGAATACATAAAATTGAAATTCCACCTGAATGCTATTGGTTTGATCTCGACTATTAAATAAAGCGAAATACATATTTTGGATTTTGCTTTAAGAATAAACAATTATTGAGGTGAGTGAGTAGGAATTTGCCAAGGTTTTTTTTTTTCTCCTCCTTTCTATCTTGCCACACACTTGAATACAGCCCAAACACGATAAGCTTTCCGAGAGTTTCCCCACCCATCAGAAAGTTTACCTTTTGGTAAACACAGGTATCCCAGTCCCAAAGTATCCTATGATCTCTCCTCTTCTGCTTTTACTCTTTTTTCTCCCTCGTTGTGGTTGGAAATTGAGGACTCCTTGAGTAGCTATCGCTGCTATGTTGCTATTATCTTCTCTTGGGCACTAAATCACCCACATGTGTGCCGCGCGTGGAGACCAGTGTCAAGGTAATTGAGGCCCCCAGAGACCAACACATTACTTTGGCCTCTGCTTCAGATAAATAAGACGTGTGCTGATGTCCTCAGCAAACGATTGGTACATCTACTGGATGACTCGTTAAAAGTGAAGGCCACCTCAGGGATGTACTGTAAGCGTATAGGACCTGGATGGTAATGGTGCAGCTCGTCTGCATCACTGTTGGACTCGATGATGCTGTCGGACCGCGAAATTTTAATATATATATATATAATACATGGTAAAACGAGAATTATTTCTCTCGCTGGAGTAACATTTGTATATGAATAATGCAAAATTTTTTTGGATAAAAGAACTGAAGGCATCATTTCGTCGGTATATCCTTTCCTTAGTTCTAAGGGAATATCTAGTTTTGTTTGGGAAGTTAGGAAAGTACGCTGTAGTGAGTTTCTAATAGGGGTCGCATCAGAAAAGCAAGTAGCCGTAATTGAAAATATGAAATTACTGGCCAACATGTAAGTTAGTCTCTTCTCATGAAAGTCTAAATTTTTGTCGTGGTGTTGTATCATCCAGTGATTTGTTGAATACGCTGACAGATGCGATTCTGGAGAACCTGCTGAATCAGAAGGTCTGGTGTTGAACTCATCGCAGTCAGAAGATATGGTGTGTATATCACATTGAGATGTTTATTAGTGACAAATGTCTCTGTCACAGTTGTCACTAATAAACTGCTCTATGTGACGACCGCGAGAATTAGTATTATTAGTTCCTCACAAAAAGTTATGGCTGATAGAGTCATCGAGTAACAAAAATGGTGCATCCAGCTGATCAACTAATGCATCGAGTTTCTCTTGGCGGATGCCATTATGTGATGGTAAATATAAACTACAAACTATAATCAAGCGTGTTCTGTGAATTTTCACAGCTACAGGCTGTAAAGTAGTATGTATTAGACAGAGCTGTGAAAGTACGTCTTCTCGTCGGTATTAATCAGACAGATTTAAATTTAACAATTGGAGATGATCAATACAAGAGTGATCATTTTCCTCTTGTCATCTCCTAGACTTGTGGTGTACAATTGGGAGGATTAGACGGTGTTTTTACAATTGGCAGTTGTTGATAATGAAAGGGCCTTGATTAAAGATGTTAATAATGTCGATTCTAAAGTCACTGAAACATATCAACGCAGCTGGTGCTTCAATACCCAAGAATTCTCCTACATCACAAAGGCGTTGCAAGCTTTGGTGGAATAATGAATGTCAAAACACCTATTAGAAACAGGAAATTGTTGGGAATATTTCGGAGATACCCCACCACGGAAAATCTCATCTTTAAGAAAGCATTAGCTCGCCGTCAAAGTCAAAAGGGATCTTTTGGTCTCGCTATGTTACTTTAATAACTTCTTCTACATTCAGTAAGCAGTTCTAGAGGAAAGTGAAAGAAGCCATTGAAATTTATAAGGAATTTTCCATTCCTATATTGAAAACCGGAGCTGCTGTATATTCTTATCCTAAGGCTCGCCGCAAAGTACAAGCGAATTCGTCGGTGAAACCTAGCCCCGGTAATTCACACTAAATTCTCCGAGAAGAAGCTATGACATCTTTCTTGTAATTAACCAATGTAACTGTTTACATCATATTGCATTCTGATTTACGTTTTGACTGATGGGCAATATAAGTTTTGTGAAATCATGTTTGTTTATTTATCGAAACATCTGATATATATATATATATATATATATATATATATATATATATATGGAAACTCAGAATGCGTAATTTCTTGACATATTTTTATATTTTGATAGTTTTCTATATTAAAAAAATTATCGTGTCATTCAATAAAACTAGTGTATATTTCATTTTCTAAATGTAGTCAAACTCATTGAATTGCATCATTGCTTTAAACATAATAATATATTTTTAAAATAAATATTTGAGATAATTCTTTATAGTAACTATAAATCTTTAAATACAATAACTATAAGTCTTTAAATAAATGGTAAGCAAATTATGTTCACAATTCAAATAGTATTAAAATATTTTTCATGTAAATTATTTTATGAAATACAAAAAATATAATAATGCATTCCTAAATCTTTAAAAATTTAAGCTAATTCTGCAAGGATAATTATTTTTTTATAAGGTAACTATATATACACATACAAATGCAAAATTTGCTTTCTAAAACCTTAATCCTAAATAAAAAAATGTTTACATTATTTTATCATTATATTTAATTTTAATTTGGCTCAGCAATATAAACATGAATTGTAAATAAATATTACTTTAATTATTCCAAACTTTTTAAAATTTATTATTGAAATTTTATTGAATATCTATAACACTTAAACAACCTCAACAACATAAAATATGTAGCAAAATTATTATTTGTTTTATATATTAAACACAAGAATCAATATGTTTTCAATAATATTAAATATATATTTAAATATAAAATGTGTTCTTTTGTGTATTTTATCTAAATTAATTTAAAGATATATTTAAATGTAAAATAATAAAGTTTTGAATTTCCACTTATTTCCTTATAAAAAAATCTATGTGTAATATTAAATCAAATTATAACCCATCTCAGATTTTTCAAGTGTTTTGTAAAACATGACATATTTCCTGGAATGTGAACCATTTTTTATGTTTGTCTCAAAATAATTTCTATCTTTTGAATCCCACTGATATCTTCGATCCATATAGTTTCATAAAATTAATAAACTTTCTAAAATTTTATAAAAATGTTAATTTTTATAAAATAAAAAATTTAATTATTTTATCGTCATTAATAAATTTAATTAATTTTAATTAGTAATTTAATAAAAAGGTAATATTTAATATTCAAAAATTATTTTAACGACTTTCGTGAAAATTTTTCGTGAATTAATCTTCATCATAAAAATATTGACGACAGTTAATCACAAACATATTTTATTTATTGCATTGCATATATTCAGACTTGTATGCTTGATTCTTGAGATCCGCTTGTAAGTCTTCGTCGATAATAGGACAAATAACACAATGACAGATGTACAACCACACAAGATAACAAAGAAAACACCCAGTGCCACGGGGGAATCGAACCCACACACCTACGCTCTCGAGCGATTAGCGGAGTGATGCTTTTGACCACTCAGTCACGGAGCGCCCACAAACATTATAAGGGAGAAAAAAGTAAATAATTTGATTTGTGGCCGGTGCCCTGCCAGATGTTTCTAACTTTCTGAAAAACTTAAAATTTCGCTCGGAATGCTATTTTGTGACGTTTCCTGACGTCCCTCGTTCGCCTGTGTTTTGTCAGCGAATTCTTCCTCTCGTTTGCTCCTAAAGGACGTCGTTAACGTCTGTGTTAAAACTTTTGCTAGTGTCTCAAGTCGCGACTCATAATCCTTCGATATTAAGGACAAAGAGTCGTGTTGTGAGCAAATACTTATTCGTATTATGCCTGAAAGGGAGGGGAAAGGAACAAGGATTATAATCAAAGGTGAATTTTTTTTCCAGTCTTCTATAAAATTCATCGTAATCTCTTTAGAAATAAAATTCTATTATCAAAAGTAATTCGTGCTTCTGTAATATGGCATAAATATCTAAAATACCAGAATACTTTATAAAGTTCTAATAAAGATGTAACGAAAAGATGCCAAATATATTAGGCATCTTTTCATTATATCCGTTTTTTTCTTTAATCGACATTTGCATTAAATTCGGAAGCAAACTACCTATCGGTAAATATTTTAAAATTTAACTTTTTATTCACCTTTGAAAATTTAATTATAAATATCCACAGAAATCATGCTAATAAAAACTATGAAATATTTTTTGCTTAAATGTAATTTATTCATGAAACATGGAAAAAAAATTTGAAATTTTATTGCGTATCATATTCTTATATTAAATGTGAAACATTGCGTTGCTACATCTTTATAAAAGCAAGTATATAAAATCTACTCATCAAATGATATTAAATGTGTGATTTACAAGTTTGTAAATATTTTCGAGTCTACACATGGAAAATCTACAATTTCAGGACCAATGGGTTTTATTTTCACAGCTGTTAATTATAAATTAACGAAACTTTTTACAAAGATTGTTAAAGACGAACTTAAAGATTAAAAATTTAAAGACGAAATTGATAAGACGAACTATTGTTAAAGGTTCATTAGATCATTTCGAACTTTTTAAAAATGCTTCAAATGATCTAACCTTTCAAATACCCCTTATCATCAGGTTTAAAACTTGATATTCCACGTCAAATAAAAAAAAAAACATTCAAGATATTGTGATGGGTGTTTGTGTAATTGGATAGGATTTTTATAGGTGTGATGGTGTAAAGAATAGCATTATCATAAAAACCGCCTATGATAAAAGTTTACTTTCAATACTTCACAGTATTGAAAGTTCAACACTATATTATAAAGAGTAGTCAAGAAGTGATAAAACTCGGCAAACAGCAAAAGATGACAATGAACAATAAGTTCTTAATTTTGAAATGATATTCATAATACAGAGCGAGAGCAGAGTGGACCACGATATATGAAGCAAGATGTCTTGGTAGGCTCAGCTCAAATATTGATGGAATCCTGAGGAATGGCAAATCATTTCTTTTCAAAAGTTAGCCACAGTTTATCTTCCGAAGCTGTTTGCAAATGATATCCAATCACATCCCAAATGTGTTCGATTGGTTTAGTTGCATCAGCATACTTCCCTGTACCTAGCCGCTAGTTTGGCTCTACCAGTTAGATGGAAACAGCCTTCGTGATTTTGAAGCAAGGATCTAGCAAAAGAACCCCAATACATGGCTTACCATCTCCAGAGGTATAATTTCACGTGGACATTGTGACCACGCCGAATTTTAAAGTGCCTCAGCAGTAGTGAATCTTCGGTCAAGCTGGGATTCGAACTCACTAATATTTGATAATGCGAATGACCAACCAGTTCATCGCGGGCTCTGTGTTGTGTTAAAGAGAATGTATATCGGCCAGTTAAGTATCTGTACACCTTGCAGAACACGTTGGCTGATGTTAACAGTATGCGGTCGGGCGATTTCCTGTTGATATGCTCCTATGGCTCACTCTGCTTCCCGTTAAGATCAGCAATCATTTGCCACGAGCAGGGATTGGGAGAGTGACCACATTCCCCCTTACTGGATTTCTGGAGCTCCGTGGGTTGGGGACGTGTCCACGTTAATATGTGATGTCCAAAGTCCTTCCTCTAGTGTATTGTGGAGCGAAGAGTGCCAGCTTAGGTGTGAATTCGTCATCTGCCGGTCGTTCAAAATTACGCTGCACTTGGTGATAGGTGAATATTCCGAACCCGTTAACTTTAAAAGTTCAGTTTGGGGCTCGCCTGCACCGGTATGCATGTATGTTGATGTGACAGGCAATTATTGAAAGTAAGGGAATATCACTAGCCGTAGCACGAACTAAAAGTGATCTACAGTCATATCGAATTGCTTCCTATCCATGAGTCATGAATTCTCAATGCTATCAACTGTTGCATTTTTTTAAAGCTGATTGATTTTCCTGACCTCTGACTAGACCTGTCTGGGACAATAGCAGTGAACAAAGAAATAATACAACCTTATGAATTCCATAAGTAATAAATAATACAATTCAATACATTTAATAATACATTCAATAAATAATACAATATTATGAATTCCTGATACAATCACGCCTCGGAAATCCATTTGAAGCAACTATTGGAAATCAAAATTGCTCTACTGGATAGGGATGGGAAGAAATACCTGTAATTAGTATTTTGTAATCAGTATTTGAATGTAACAACCTGTAATCAGTACATTTTTTCCAAATACTCAGTACTTCTAGTAACAAAGTCAGCGTGAGTTCGAGTATCCTCAGACAGTTGCAGGTACAATGTACTTGACCAGTTTCAAAGACAGAGCGAGTACGTGAGTACGTACTTGTTACAAAGTAATCAGTGTACTTGGCTGAATGTAACAAGTACAGAAGAGCCAATGACAGAGCGAGTACAAGTAACAATGTCATCGATATATCGATACAGACGGATGAATTATGAGATTGTGGTAGCTGCTTATGATAGGTAGGCTGGGGGGGGGGAGAAGGAAAATGACAGACACCGTTGATCTAGAGTTTGATGGGTCTCTAGCCTTCCGGCCATTTACCCTTTATTCCTAAAGAAAATACTCATAGCATGATGGGTAAATTATTAATTTGCATAATGATTAAGTGATACATTTTATGGACATAAAGGAAGTGCTCCCCAAATGGCAGTACTTTGCATGGCTAGTACTTAAGGAGGAAGTCTTAAGTTAAAGCTTAAGTTAATTTAATTATCAAATCAAAATGTGATAATACAGGAATAAAATACAAAAATATGAAAAAAAAAAAACATTATAACAATGGAAAAAGGATTCTTGAGTAATACAAAATAGGCACAATAAAAATAGGAGCAGAAATTTTCTAGAACAAAATAAAGATTTTTTTTTCCTTTCTCTTTCTTTTTTTTAATATTTTAATTATTTTATTTTATACACAAAAGAACAAAAGTTAGGATTACAAAATCAATAGGATACACAGTAGGTTAAACAAATATATATATATATATATATATATATATATATATATATATATATATATATATATATATATATATATATATATATATATATATATATATATATATATTTACAAAGAGGAAAGTTTATTTACAAAAATGAGAGTATTTGTAGGTGATTGGTGCTGTCAACTTGAGGGTTTTCTTTTTGTTTTGCATCGTGGGTAGAGGGTAGGGCTGTTTGTGAGCGGTTTGATCCGTAGAACTGACCTTGGTCTGTGAAAATTTTGAATCTCGTATGGGGAGTAATTTTCAATTTTGTTAATTTCTGTATTGTTGGTTTTATAGAGGCTATCATAAAACCGAAAAGCGAGATATTTGATATATCTCTCAAGCGATAATATTCCCAGGTTGTCCCGAATTAGGGAGTTCCTGAAGTAGTATTCCGCTTGAGAGATCATCCTTAAAATATTACTTTGTTGTGCCTCTAATGTATTAAAATTTGTTGGAGCAGCACCGCCCCAGATTGGAGCAGCATATGTGATAATGGGCCGAAGATTGGCTTTATAGATAATGATTTTGTTAGAAAGGGAGAGTTTGGAGTTGTATGCAATTAGGGGGTAGAGAAGTGATTTTGCTGCAATGAATTTCCTTTTAATTTTTTCAATGTGGAATTTCCACGTTAGTTTTTTATCAATAGCCAGACCAAGGTAGTCTATCTTATTTTTCCACGGAATTTCTATTCCACCTAGTTTGATTTAGGGAGGGTGGGTTATTTTTCTAGAGACGAATACTGCCTGTGATTTAATAACATTTAACTTGATCTTCCAGAACTTTAACCGCTCCTCTATGGCCGTTCTATGTTCGGTTAGATTTTCATATATGTTAAATAATTTAGAACTCGTGGAGAGAATAGCAGTGTCGTCCACAAACAGGCAAAGCATAGTTTTGGGGTGCTTGGGGATGTCATTAATAAATATGTTAAATAAGAAAGGACTCAGCAGGGATCCTTGTGGGACGCCTGCAAGAATGGGTTTATCCTCAGAATAATTGTTGTCTAGCCTTACGGCAAAAGTTCTATTTGATAAATAATTTTGAATTAGTTTGATAAGATATGATGGGAATTTGTTAGAAATAAGTTTAAAAATCAGCCCATTGTGCGAAACTCTGTCGAATGCTTTTTCTATGTCGAGAAAAATACCTCCGGTTGACTTTTTGCTAGTGATACCTTTAGATATTTTCTCGACTGCTCTTAAAAGCTGGTGGGTTGTCGACAGCTGTTTCCTGAATCCAAATTGAGCTGGTATAATAATTTTGTGGCGAGATTCGAATTCATTTAGTTTTACTAGTATGATTTTTTCGGCAACGTTGGCAAGAGGGAAATGATACTTGTAAATAAAAGAGCGATACTTGGGAGGGCGCTCCGTGGCTGAGTGGTCTAAAGCATCACCGCTAATCGCTTGAGAGCGTACGAGTGTGGGTTCGATTCCCACCATGGCCCTGGGTGTTTTCTTCGTTATTCTTCTGTGGTTGTACATCTGTCATTGTGCTATTTGTCCTATTATCGACGAAGACTTACAAGCGGATCTCAAGAATCAAGCATACAAGTCTGAATATATGTAATGTAACAAAATAAATAAATAGATACTTGGGAATTGAAAGATCTCTTTGGGTTGGAGAGGGATACATTATGAATTTACATTGCGAAATAAAATACGCATGGACATCTGTTTCGTTTCGGTTAATAAAATAAATGAGTTGAGAAAACCAATAATCGCGGCACATCTATTATCGTTCTTTTTGAAATATATGACGTTTTTTTAAATATAAGGAAAGCAAGATATTCTTGTTGCGTATTTAGCAATTATATTAACTTTTATTTTTGTTATTATTTCTTTTAAAAATTGAATTTAATTTTATGAACATATATAACATATTTATGTGAACCTTAAATTAGGTCAGATTTCTTAAATTAAAATAAAATATTTAAATTAAATCTACATTACATACTTCCATTGTTATCTTTTTTACTATGCATATTTTTTATTATAATTCCATATAAATATGCTTATTTTTTATTCAACCATGTTTTAGTTTCACTATATTTTACTGTAAATATTAGAATTTAAACTTTTAGAAAAAATGTTCTTTTGTGTATTTTTTACCATACGATTTATTTTTATTCAGATAATGAGAATGTTGATTAAAACCTAATAAAGGTAGTTTATTCATTTTAGTTTAAAGTTTCGAAATGAAAAATGCTGTAAGCTAATTTTTACCTTATCTTTATTTATACCATCATGTGTTACTGTCATGTTTAAGATTGATGTAAATAAAATTTATGTATTTCTGTTCCTCCATTTTTTATTAAACGTTGTTTCTCAATATTTTACCTCAAAACATTATAAAATTTAGATTATTGGTAAAACTATTTTATATTTTTTAATAGTTATTGAAAATTTTATGCAACTATATCTAATATAAAATGATTATGTTTACTTAAACATTATTAATACAGTTTTAATTGCAAAGCTACTTTATTTAACCATAAATTGATTAAGTTTCATGAAACTGAAACAAGATATGTGAGTTAATGCAATTTTTTATTTTAGAAAAAACTGGTTTATATACTACATAAAATACAAACAAGTAAACGTCTTTTATAGTAAAAATTACTATCTATTGTACATAAAAATTTTTACTATATTTGTCTCATTAATGTTTAATTATAGAAAAAAAGGAAATTAAATTTAAGTTAATTTTTCTGATTAATTGCTGTATTTTTGTAAGTAAATGTAAAATAAAACCTCTTTGTAATTAACTAAACCTCCCACTTGACAATTCTTTGCAAAATATTTACCAGTTAATTATAAAAACTCATTTACATAATTGGAAAGTCTTACTAAATTCTAATAAAAAATTAAGCAGATTAGGTTGAAAAATTGAAATTATATTATCTCATCTATAAATATACATTTTAATTAAAATTGGAAATCTTTGAAAATTACGATTGAGTTATTAGAAAATTTACTTAGAACAGATATAAATTCTGAATATAAATAATAAAATGTCACGATTTTTATATAGAATGGATTACGTTTAACAAAATTTAGAAATTTATAATTTTTTACAAAAAAACAGTTTGTAGATAAATAACTTCTATTTCTTTGCCTCCTACTAGAAATTAAAGCATTACAGGAAAAACAAAAACTTGCAATTAATGAAATGTTGCATAAATAATAAGAATTATTTTTTTACAGATCTTTTTATTAATATTTAAGTGAATGCTTATTAAGTGAATCTTGTAAAAAAATTAAAATTATTTTTTAATTCAATGCATCTTGCTTTTCATAAAAAGGCTGAAATGTGTTTTTCTTTTCAAAAGAAGATTTTTGGTTAAAATACTAGCTCTAAAAATATTAATGCCAGTTTTTGATATAAGAAAATAGGTACATTATTTTTCAATAATCTTGCTATGAAAACTTATATTTTTTAAAGTTAGTTCAGCTTGAGTTTTTACACACAAGTATAAATTTGTACATAATACAAAACATTTAGGACTATTGACAAATCTGTAATTTTGTGAATTGTATATTTCCAATACAAAAACTTGAAGTAACAATAAACAATTTGTTCAGAAAGGATTTTAAAAATTGTACAGATGCATTTAGAAATCTGCACAATAAAAAGATCCCATCTAAATATGTTTTTACCTGTTACTTTGTGAAATAAAAATAGGTATTATTTCTATGGTAGAAAATATCTAATATTTACAAATATTGCTTAATAAATACTAATTGATTTTTATGAATATAGTTGTTCAACATGACAACTGAAGTGGATATAACAAAAATTGTTGTAATAAAAATGTATTAAATTAAAGCTACCTATTTTACTGTAACAACACTAATACTATATTTAAAACAAGCAAATTACACTACATATCATAAATAAAAGTTTAAAAATATTAGTTTTTCAATGTTTATACTACTACTTTCATGATGGAAAACCAACTTGATGCCCAATGATATAAATCTGCCAAAACTTAAGCCCTTGTAATGCTGAAAGGTGAAAATCTTTGTAGCGAGGTATAAGAAACAATATCCTATCTCCTTTCTGGCTTCATAAAATTAATTGCTCATTTTAAAATAGGAAGCTTTGAGCATTTTAAATGCATTGTAAATTAATGCATGTCTGTCATAGATATACTGTCAGAAGGAAGACTTGTGAACTTCAGCTCACTTTAAAAAATTTCAATTACATAGATGAAAACTGTTTTTCTGAGATAAATGTAAAATACAATGAAATTTAGAATTTTTAAAAAACTCTTATAAGAAGAAACATTTAACACACCCATCAACATTTTATTATTTACAATCTCATATAAGTTTGTCATTACCAACCATCAACATATTCTGTATAATAGTTTATAATTATAGTGAAAATATACAAGACATATTTTTAATTGAGAAACAATCTTGATTCACTAAGCCCCTGATTATGTTATGTGTGTATACATATTTAAAATTATGTAATCTGCATATATATATATATATATATATATATATATATATATATATATATATATATATATATATATATATATATATATATATATATATATATATATATATATATATATATGTAAACATCTCTATGTGACATAATCCTTAACTAAGCAGAACTTTTAGAAGCACTTTTCAGCTCACATAAATTAATCAAAATGAAATTGGTAAAAATCAAAAGTTTTATATATTATCTAGTTCATTTTAAACTATAATGTAACAAACACAAAAGCTATATCCAGGAAACTTGGAATAATTTATATACGATTACAAATACTATCCAACCAATCTAGGAAATTTAACTTTTTCCAAATTATTGAAAAAATCCTCAGAAATACCACCTAAAAGATGGAACCGGAAATAAACCGGAATTTTTCACATCCTTGCAACACTACTTTTAACAAGAAGCAGTGTGAAACTATTGAGCCACTGAAGCTCTTCCTAGCCGATATAATGGCGTGAAAATTTCAGATTCTACAGTTTCTTTTCTTACATCTTATTCGACATGTGCTAGAGAACAGGGCATTTTACATCTCTGGCGAAACTCAATTAGTAATTTCAAACCGGAAATTTGCATACTTTTCTTCCACCTCCTTTTGGTGTTGTATTTTCAATGGTCATCGTGTAACCTAAAAGATCCATAATTTCAAAATTATATATATATATATAACTCATAGAATCCATTTTTGAGAAGAAAATCAATATTTGTAGTAAAATTGTTTAAATTGATATCATAGAATACAATTTACTTCTGAGATAGAAATATTTTTCTGTCGTTTAAATTCTCTGCTGGATCTAACACTTTTTTCACTACGAATATAATAGCCATTGAATCACTTCTAGAAGCCCATCATTAAATTAAGTGCCGAATATATAACTACCGCTAAGAAGCACAATGCTTGGCAAGAGTCTCCTTCAAGAATAACTTCAACTCTATAATCGGACAATAGTCAATGCTGTAAATCTGAAATGTGAGAAGATATGGTGGAGCAGAGTGCGACATTTGGGAGCTGAAAACAATTAGAACATGGGACGAACTTTGTAGACTTTTTACTTGAAATTTCCTAATAGGATCTGATGAATTGCACCTTTGCTAATGTTTTGTGATATCTGGGAACTGTCGGGCAGATATTCATTATTAGATTTTTAGAAGTTTTCTTACTAACAAGATACATTGGATGGCCAACCATTTCTTGGCTGATCCTTTTGGGGGCAGTAGTCAAGGCAATAAATCTGAAGAGTGAAAAGGGGTGATAAAGTTGAACGATACCTTTAGAAGCCAGAAACTCCTAGATTATGAGGAACTAACTTTGAACACAGACCTTTTTCTTGAAATCTTCCTTATGGATTTGATGTATTTTATATTTGCTGATGTTTGTGAAGTCTTGGAATTGTTTGTTTGAGATTCAATATTAGTTTTTTGTAAGTTTCCTCAGTTTCAAGATTTCTTGGGATGGCTTACCTCTTGGATCACCGATGTGTTTATCGTCTTCTTCAATACCTTAAATTTTTAAAAACCTTATACCAAAATCAAGGAAGGGCGTATGAGGTAAGTTATCATCGCCATTTATTTGTTCTAATATTTTTAAAATTTTGCTTTTTGTTTCTCCATTTGTAAAACTTGATAATAAAAGTTGAATTATACTTTTATAAACACAAAAGTTTTTCTGCTCAAGTGGAAAAGGACAGCATATTTGTTAGTCCAATATCCTGGACTTTTATACTTTTGCAGCACACATCCAGCTGAAATATAAGTTAAAATGTCCTCCGAGGCAAAGAATTTATTCAAGAAACTTGGAAAATAATCATACTTTATTTCTACAATGCTACTCTGCACCAGCTCAAGGTAAATAAGAAGCATCTCTTTGTACAGCTGACTGTGCATGCGCAGTAGAAAACTTATGGTTTATGCGGCGATTAGTAGCCAAATATAGAAAACTGTTTCGCCAACCATGTTAGGCGGGAATATTTGTTCCAAAATCATTCCGCTGGTGTGCGACGGTGTTGCTGGTTGAAGTTCTGCTAGTTGTTTACATATTCTATTCTTAAGCCTAAGAGGGGATTACCACGTGTTGGCAATTTTTCCAAGTTAAGGAACGCAATTATTTTATTAATTTTGAAGAAATTTATTTTGTTTTATTGAATCTCTGTAATCATGAGTTCTACTAGTAGCTTTGCTTGCGAATATTGCGACAGGAAATTTACTCGAAAATGTAATTTATACGCTCTTGTTAGGCAACTTCATCCAGATGTGAAGTTAAATATTTCTGGTTTATTACTTTGTGGCTTATGCCCTGAAAATGCAAGGTCTTATGAAGATTTACACACGCACTATTCTTTACACCACACTGAAATTAATATGACATTTGAAAAGCATTCGTTTGATTCAGTTGAATGTTATGAATCTTGGAAAAAGGAACTTGAAGAGAACACCATCGCTCATTTTGTGCAGAGAAGTTTGAAAAAGTTATCAGATGATGCAGTTGTAAGATATTTCATTTGCCATCGAAGTGGGAATAAACGAACTGTTAAGGATAGAAAAGACATGTCAAATGTGGTGGCTCAAATAAAGTTTCTGGAACTTGTCCAGCTACAATTAAAGCAGTTATTAGAGGTAATAATGTAGATGTTGAGGTTCAAGCAACTCATTTTGGACATTTAAATGAAGTAGGTAGACTTCCTCTACATAAAGAAGATAGGCGAAATATTGCAGTACAATTGGATCAAGGAATTCCGAAACCTAGGATTTTAAGCAATATACTCGCTGATTATTCTCCAACTAAAAGATTATCTTTCACCACTAAAATGACTTGCATAATATTTGTAGAGATTTTAAATTACAGAATAATGTTATTCTTGATAAAAATGATGCTTTGTCTGTTGATCTTAAAGTTCGTAAAATGAGGAGTGAACTTGGTAATTACATTTTAATTTATAAGCCTGTGACAGAAACGAATGAAGATTTTATGCTTGGTATAATGAGTAATGCTCAACAGAAGATGTTAGAATTACATGGAAATGAATGTATTATGATTGATTCAACACATGGTTTTAATCAGTATGGTTTCCAATTGACTACTGTAATGGTAAATGATAGTAATCATGAAGGATTCCCAGTTGCAGTATTTTATTCATCTAGGGAGAATGCTGAAACGTTTGAGGTTTTTTTCTCTGCAATTAAGGAATGGGTCTCAATTAAGCCAGCTGTGTTTATGTCGGATGATGCCCCTGCTTTCTATAATGCATGGGTGAAGGTCTTTGGTGAATGTAGATTTAGACTACTTTGTAGTTGGCACATTAAAAAAGCTATGAAAACAAATTTAAAATCTAAGGTTAAAGATATTGAGTTGAGAAATTTAATTCAAACTGATTTGTTTAAAATTATTGAAGAAGTTGATCTTGCTACTTTTAATAGCCTTTGTAAATCATTTTTTGAGAAGTATGAATTAGTCGAAAATGCTAAGTTGTTTGTAGAATATTTCAAAAGTCAGTATATGCAGAGAGTTGATCAGTGGGCTTATTGTTACCGCGTAGGATGCAAAATTAACACAAATATGAAGTTAGAAAGGTGGCATCGATATTTGAAATATGAAGAAGCTGGTGGTAGGATTGTGAAGCGATTAGATCATTCTCTTTCCATCGTATTAAGTGCAATTACAAAAAAGCTTGTAGGCAGCTTAAAATTCTTGCCATTCAACTGTACATTTAAGAATAAAATGATAATTAATAATAAATTTATCACTAAAATACTACAATAGAATTATCAAAAGAAAAATTAAGCACTCTTTTTGCTTTTAACAGAGCTCTTAATATAGTGAATAAGTGTGTGCCAGCCGGTTGTGCATTAGTTTTCTTTTATTGTAAAGCAAATAATAATTGAAGTTTGACAATTGTATAATTCACTAAAGTACTTTAAAAATAAGCTTATTGTATTGAAGATATTTTTTTCGTTTTAAAGCCATCTTATATAAATTTGCAAAGTTTACATAACTTTAAAAACCATAAAATGCGCTCCCCAGTTGGTTGTATAATACTGTATATATTCCGCCAGTCGGTTGTGCACATAAAATTTAGAAGGATATATAGCAAATTTGTATACATCCGCGCCAGTCGGTTGTCCACGAAATTCTTCCTTATCAAAGGCAGTTGGTTGTACAATTCTGTATACATCCGCGCCAGGCGGTTGTACAGATAACAGGGTTGTTTTTCAAAACTGAAACAGAATTTCAGCCAAAAATGCCATTTTGTGGTTTGCGCATGCGCAAATCTTCCAGTCGGTTGTGCGAAGAGATGTGAGTAGGTAAATACAGTTATTTATAAAGTTACAGTTAAAATTTACATTTCACAGTTACCAATATTATTATACGAAATAGAAATTCTGGAAAAATAATACAAAAGATAATAACACATATTTTGTTGTTTAAAATATTGCTTACAGTTAATAACATATTTACGTGCATTTTTATTTATTTTCAGTTACGTAAATCTTATTCCAATTTTATAATGTTATTTTTACGACATTAATTACAACTGACTCATGCTGCTATCTAGTGTTAAAAAACTAAGATACTTGTCCTAACATTTTTATCTCTCGATGCTTCGATAACACATTCGCTGTCTCCAACATAGTTGAGATATATTTCAAAAATCAGAATGTCCCTAGGTATGCAATTTTACTACATTAAAACACAAAATTACTTGCTGACACAGTGACTCGGCTTATAAATTATGAGAAAGATAAGCTGAACCTTTGTTTCACAATGATACACTGATGTGATTCGATTAGTAAAAAATCTAATCTAGTTAGTTTTGGGGTCTATTTTATATCCAATTTAATAAAATTTTGGTAGGGAAACTAGTGCAGGGAGTTACTAGATATAATAAAATATATAATATAAATAAATGAATAAATCTTTAAATATTGATTTATTGACCCACTTTCAGTCTTGAAAGTGAGACTTATTATTATAATAAATTTGATATACATTTAATTGCGTATAAAGTACTTAAAAAGTTATGCAACAAAATCAAACACTAGTTATATCGTGAAATGCACAAATTCAGAATGAATTTGTATCTTTCCGTTATTCAGTGCTACCATCTAGAGGTTTTGAATGGAAATGCTTAAAAAATGATTTTATTATTGAATGTTGTGCAAAAAAAATAAAAATATTTTTGAAAAAAAAGGAAACTTTAAAGAAGAATTTTTTGTGACTTCTCATTATATTGGTGAGAATGTTGCAGGAACAGCAATGTAGTAACGAATAAATTACTAAGAATGAATAAATAATAAAATATTCTCTAATGTTATATAATTCTCTGAAATGAATGCAGCTTTCTGCATTTTTTAGCTAAAATTTATTTATAAATAAGTTTGAATAATTAAAGGAAAAGCTTGATATAATAAAAATTGTCAACACACACAAAAATAAACGTAAAACCTCTTTCTCTTTTCTGATGAACAAGAAATTAATTATTCTTATAGTGCTGCCATCTATTGTATAACAAATCAACTGCAAAAGTTATTTATATCTCTATTTACATAATTCTTAAAAATGATAATTTTCCCTAATAAAGAAAAAAATAACGAATCCTCATTAAGAAAATAACATAACTATGCTTTTCTCTAATAGATCAATCATGGCTTGTAATGTAACTATTTAATTTTTTCTTTGAAAATATGTTTATAAAAAGGAATTGAAGTGTTGCTGTCAGATGATTTAAATGAAGATTAAAGTACAAATTTCCTAAAATTTAAAGAATCAGGACTTTTTCATTTAATGAAAAATATATTTTAAAGAAAAATTGTATGCTAAACAGTGGAATTGAATTTTTTAAACATTTTTAATTTTTATAAAAGATTGGTGAATGATAAGTGACAATTTTATTGTTAATATTATTTTATTGAAAGCAATCATAATCTTTTTATTCTTTTCAATAAAATTTCCACCTTAATTATTATCTTACGATTACTAATTTTTTTTTTAAAGTGGTGCTATTTATTAAACCTGCATGGACCGTGTTCGAATCCGGAGATGGCGTTTGAAATTGAAATAAATCTATCCAAATCTAAATGATGGCATTTCATGATTCCATTTAGGGGTGCGAGTTTTAAAATTAGAATTTAACAACAATCCGGAAGGAATTCAATGATTCCAAGCGTGCCCATGTGTAGGTACGTTGGGGAGGGGGGATTTCAAAACTGAAAATCATAGCTAACACCGTTGAATTAACTTTGTGATTTTTTAGACAAAAATCAACGAAATGCAACTACCTGTGGCGGTTAAGTGGGGAGATGAAATTGCAATTTCCGGCTCTTTAACATATTTTATGAGGGCTTAACATCATAGAAACAAATACTTTTTGTTAAATTTAAAAAATAGATACATTACCTTATTCTAGAATCTTATGGGTTTGTTGCCAAATTGTGGAAAAAACGAAAAGTTTGTTATAATATATTACCAAGATGTAAGGGATTTCAGTTGCTAAGATAGCTAAAGTACTTCGAAGTTCTCGAAGTACATTCAATGTACTTCAGAGTTTTCAATCTTCTGAGACACGAAAAGATCATTCACTGCTCACAGTAAAAACAAGTTATTAGCACAGTAAAAAAAAATCTATAAATAATCTTATTATAGAAAATGTATCTTGTCGATGTTTTCCCTAAAATATTCAAGCTGTTTTCAAAATTGCAAGTTTATATGTTAGAAGATTTTATAATTGCATAAAATTGCCTTAGCTCCCACCGCAGATCTTTCTGCAAGTTATAGAAATTTCAAAGATTTGAAACATTCTGTTCATCTTGGTGTACATTTGCGAACGCAGACAATATAGAATGAATGAGGATTTAAATAGATAAATCATTCTTTTAAAACCTTGATTGAATTTCGTTAGATACTGAATCATACTATAATTTCATTTAGAATTGTTATTCTGTAATAAGATTCAGCATCATCGTGTGCATTTTTTTCACCACCGCCCTGTTTGCTCTGAATTTTATTTCGTCTCTTTGTTTTTGGTCCAGAGTAAGAATTTTTTTTTCATTAAGTTCGATCACACACACATATAACTCTGCACTTTATTGAAATAGTTATTATTTACTGTGGAATGAATCAAAATTTTCTAATAGTAGCTTTAGGTAACATTTTCACAACATCGAAGGTAAGATCAGAATTTCTAAGTTATCTACGTAACGGAAAAACCGCAGGCTCATGATGGGAGATGTCTTATGTTGTATCAACCTTTGAAGAAAAATAGCACGAATCTTATTTTATTTTGAATACAGTTTCAAATTTGCGATTTGTATACATTAAAAATATGATGATCTTTGTGTACATAAAAATGAGATTTCTCGTTATTTTTTTAAAAATTTTTCAATGAATGGTCAGTATATAACTCTCAATATCCCTTCTAATCGGAATCGATTCTCTCAATTAAATATCAAAAAATATTTATTTAAGACCTTAAGCGAGTTCAGAAAATCTGATCGAGTATCAATTTTGAATCAATAAATATTCAAAATAAAAGTTGCATTGTGCATCTCATGATATAAAACTGAAATATTTAGAAAACTACAAATTCCATCTTAATATGATTCAAGAGTAAATGAAAATCGCAAGCTTTGGAAAATGTAATAAAATACAATATGGTTTACATTCATTTACTTTATTTAATATAAACAATAAATTATTTACTGTAAAATATATTGTATATGCTTTCAATAATATTATGGAATATAGGGATTTATTATTCTAAACCATTATCAAAATTAATGAGGTTGACAACTTAAAGATTTCTCTTCCAGCTTAATACTATATATTTCTAATTATTAAATATTTGTAAGATTATCTAAATTTAATAAATTAGTTGAAACACGTTTTACAATTATTTTTGTTTTAGAGACTTTTCGACTTAAATATTAAAAAGCCAATGCTTTTTATTATATTTTTTCATATTTCATTTAAGTTATAAACAAGGTTGTTAAAAAAATCTAAACTATGATTATGCGAGACATGTTTCATTTAGCTGAGAGATAAATACATTGTGATTTTATTTACAAATAATAAATATTGGTTATTATATTTAATTATTACATTTATTTGCAAAAACAAATTAAAATATTTATAAGAATTCATTACAGCCAAAGTTCAGAAGTTCAGATTTTCACGTCGCGGATATTTATGTTCATTATTTGAATCAATATCAAAAATCCAAATGATATTTTACTGAATAAACGTAAAGAAATTAGAGATTTTCTTAAAATCGTTACTATAACTGTTTTGTAACCGTTTTGTTACTATAACTGTACAGGTTTATGTTGTAGCTTAATGCGTTACCACATTTTAATTGGAAATTTGTGTATTACTATTTTATTTTAAATAAAATTTATAAAGGTAAATAAAATATTATTTGAAATTTCTCTCTGTAGCAGTTCAAAATATAGACAGACATGCCCACTTTCTTATTTTTTCCACCTGGACGAATACATTATTCAGCATACAAATTTTTAAAAACTTTTGGAGAAATGCAGTGAAACGTCATATCTTGTCAAATAACTCCTACAAAATCCAATCACTCATGAATTTTTTCTCAGTATTCTACTCATTATAAAATAAATATTTTATTTTCTAATGTTTTCTTAAAAAGTTCAATAAGGAACACTAAAGCAGCTAACGGGTTTACCCACATCATAGAAGAAGAAAATTCTCCGTAATTTGTATTCAGTAAATCCACAACATACGGAAATTTCTTTTCACGAAAATTTATTCTCTATATTTCTCAAAATGAAAATTTTTAATATTACTTTCCCCATTTAATTTATTTCTTATGTGATTGTCATTCCAGTTCTGACAAATGAAAAGTTTTGTTGCTAACAGCTTTGAAATTAAGATGAAGTCTGATTATATCCACTTCATAATGAATGCATAATCTAACTCTATCATTTTGACTGTATTTTAAATTGTAGCAAATATATTTCCTTAATATGCCGCGTGATTAATGACCTCAGATGGATACTTTTGATTGAATCGGTTGATTATAATTAATTTAAGAATGAAAATTAGGGCAATTTTAGACAATTTCGGATCAATGAATTCAAGAGAAGAGCTCTTTCATACGGGTTCTTCAGGCTATATCATATAACCTTATCGGGCTCTTATTAGCTGTCACTGATCTTCCAGCAGATACGGAATTGTTTCGAATAAAGTTGGCTGTTACTTTAGGTGGGATAGATGCTAAGATGAGCTTGCCTGGAAATGATATAATTAGGAAGCAGAAGAGAATTGTTAATGAAATTAAGCCGAAATAAGGATCCCATTATTCATTTTAAGCTATAATCTTCATTCTAATTTAAGTCAAAATCTATAATATCGCTCTTTTTTGAATTTCCATATTTTTACCATTATAGTGTTATGCTATTTCATTTTTAAGCATCTGTCTGATTCTTAAGCTGTTATTAGATGTACATTTTATAGGATTTATTGATTTAATACTTTCGATATGAACACTGGAAAAGTATGATTATTCATTACAGACATAAATTATGCGCACAGAATATGTTGCTAAGCCTTTCAATAAATGCATTAAAAATCACGTGGTAGTATTTTTCTAAAAAATTCTCTTGTATAAAAATCAAAATGAATTTTATGAAAAAGCAAGTTTTATGAAAATTTAAGGCACTTATGCCACTAATTTTTCGTCTTTTTAAGATGTTATCGTGCTGTTTTCACCTTGCTTCTTATTTGACTCCTTTCATAGTAATCACTGTCTCAAGAATTATATAACCAGAAGCGATTTAAACATCTTATTAACACACACACACACACACACACACACACACACACACACACACACACACACACACACACACACACACACACACACACACACACACACACACACACACACACACACACACACACACACACACACACACACACACACACACACACACACACACACACACACACACACACACGTGTGTGTGTGTGTTATTACATTATTTTTTATGTGTATGTACATAAACACATTATTCTTTATGCACATTATTTTTTATGTGCATGTACATAAATTTGATTAATTCAAAGAATATTAAAAAATTTTGCTAAGGAAAATCTGTATGATATCTAATCTACTAAATTCCTTAAAAATCCTTTATTGGCACATTTTACACCAAAATTTCATAAATTATTTTATTTTGTAGTCATTCTGTCTCTCACTCCACTTACTAGCTCATAAATGTAAAATCGCTCTGTAAAGGAACCAAATATCTTGCTTATTTATCTTGGACGAATTAAGCATATTAAGATTTATATGATTAGTTTATAGTCCACGAAAAAATAAAATAAATAAAGCAGTTTGTGACAATCTGGTGTGGAGTTCTGAAAAAAATCTGATTAGCACTCATATCTTTTGTCTGTAATTTGAAACGAAACAGACGGCTGGAAACGAGGATCTATAATGATGAAAACAAATTTTTGTTCATTGAATTCCTTTCTAATTAGCTATTTGGTGTTAGATTGAATTGCAGTTTTTTGTACATAAAATTTTATCGAAGTTCTATATTATAGAGTGCTTATTAATAGAGTGTTTAAAATCCATTTAAGCAGGGACGCTATAGTCCGTTGAGAGAAAACAAACACTTTCGTGTCTGGGAGGTATCTGGTTCAACTGAAGAGCATCGTGTTGAGACAGTCTGTTCAGGTTGAATATTTGTCAGGTGTGTAATTTCCCGTCGGTGTGGAAGTTAAGAAACGCGAGCTCCGGTTTCGATCTTGTTTCTTAGGCATGGTTGAAAATTAGAGGTGGTTGTCTGTGTGTGTAGTGGCTTCGGTCTTTAGAAGTAGGTAGTCGTGTAGTCATAAGGAAACTATACTATAAAATCATTTTGAGATTATTTTAGTTGCTATAAATTAACATTTGGATTTTTGCATTCAAGTCATTATATACAAAGCAATGAACCAATTTAACGTAGTTCACAACAATGAATGAATTTTTGTTTGATAAAAATACCACAACTCAATTTTTTATGTAACCAGTTAATTGTTATTTCTATTACCAAAAAAATTCATTAAATATTTTTCTCTATAGAAAGTTTTAGTTTTATTTACATTAAATTATAAAATATATTGAAATTCGTTAATTTGATTATTTTTGTTTATTCTTTAAAAATTTAAAACTAATTTTTTCTAAGTTTGTTTACAAACTGATTTAGTAGTTATTGTCAGTTGATATGCAATTATAATATTAATAATACATTAATTATTAGTTTAAAGTAGGAGGGCAGACTATTTTAAGACATGAGCTACTTTTATTTTTTATTTGTCTCACTATCACCTTCAATGTCTACCGGGAGTTAATTGTTAGGTATATGTGGATCATAAAAAAAAAATCAGCTTTATAACAATCAACTCAAAATGTATTGGGATGGTTTACTGGTCAATCACGGCTCCCTTAATAATCACCACTGCTTGAAAGAGAGATAGGCTATAGAAATAATTCCCATTTCCCTCCTTGTTATGAAGTATTAGGAAAGAAGCTTTTTTTGTAAGTTATAGATTTAGAATTTAATCGAAATAGATTGAAAATTTACTAGTTCTCTTTGATATCACTATATATTTTTAGGAAGAATTTTCTATGGTTTGAATCCCGCAAGCTCAAAAATTCATGAAATATTTAAGATCCTATTTCAATATGTTTCCATGGACAAAAAGCGTGTTCAATTCGCCTTAAATTATTCACGTACAATAGTAAGATTTCATACTTTATATTTTAATTTCTGTAAAGTTTGGAGATAACATTTGCCAAATTTCTCCGAATTTAAGAAAGAGGAAAGACGCATTTGAAACTACTTTCTTATTTTCTTAGATTACAAATGTTATTTTAATAGATATTCCTGCTTTTTATTCCTTGCCGATTACCTGAAAATAATATTTGTAGTACTCATCTAATTAATTTTCACAATAGCTTTAAACTGATTCTTTGCATTATACATATTCAAAGGAGAAATGATATCTATATTAACTTTTATAGAAAATTATTTGTATTTGGAATTTAATTTAAAATTAATGTTTGTTTAAACTGGAAATTAATGCGTATTTCTTAAATGTATTTATTATTTTATTATTCAAGACGTTTAGTAGAAAAAAATGTGCAAGTATTATGAATTGAATTGTGAGCGGGTAGTTAATTTGATTTAATCAAAGAACTTTCTCCAAAATGCGAATAAAACATTAACTGCTGTTTTAAGTACCAAAAATTTTAGAATTATTTTGTCAAAAAGTCTTATTTTAATTTATGTGTTTTTCACACGAGATTAAAATGTTATAAGTTATTTTTTCTTTTAAATAATTATAAATAAAATTATAAAGAAAGAGACCATAAATTATTAAGACTGAAATATTTTTTTCAAAATATATTACTGTTGACTACTGCGCAGACTGAAAACAAAATAAAAAATATAAATTAAAAGAAAATTAATCCTAATAATCTATTTTTCCAAAGAAATTATTGGAAAACATTAATATTAAATTTCTTTAAAAATTTAAAATAAAAAAATTAATTACAAAAATGAAAATTTTAGCGTATCGATTTCTTGAGAAAACTGAACATGAGAAAGAAATTACTATTCTTAAGTTATATCAAATAATTTTCTCAAAATTTATTCTGATATTTACGCAGAAAAAAATGTGAATACATAGAAAGTGAGTTAATTGAAGCTGTTTTTTTGGAATTTATTATAAATTCCAAGGTTACAAAAAATTTAAGTAAATAGTTTCTTATTTAAATCTTTTATTTATATTAAAATGAAAAAAAATCATACAAACATTTTAACAGATAAGTTTTCAGAAGAAAATTATTAAAAATGTTAAAAGTTTTATTTTTATATTTGAAATTAAAAACTGTTATGATGGCGAGAGAGAATGCGTTTTATTAATTTAGTATTGTTTATTTTCAAATTTATTTAGATACAAAATATTTGAAAAGTATATATTATATATCTTCATATAGGATATTTAATACAAGGTATTCAAAATATGCTTTTAAAAAAATTAATAATTTTAGCTCATACTAAATAAAATAAAGTGAATTTTTTTATTTATTAGACATCATTTTTAGTTTAATTTTACCCTCCATTATGATTAAAAGGTTTGTCTTTTTCTTTCTTTTATGGGTTAAAATTTCATTGAATTCAATTTTCTTCTTTGACATTTCTTGAAGCAAATTTCGAACCGCTCGAGGCCTTACAGGATTAGAGAACAATTACTAATCTCATTACCTAAACTATAGATCATGTACAGGGTGATCTTTTTTAAAGTGACAGTGTTTAGAGATCCCTGTAGCGCGATCTAATAGCCGAAATGACACCAAACTTGGTATTTAGACTAATCAAAACATGGGAGAAAGGATTCCGTTTGTAAAATTTTAGTTCCAAAAATCACCGCTTGAGCATTTTGTGGCCCTTTACAATGTATAAAATGTGAGAAAAGAAAAATACTAACACATACAACCGTACAGTTAAATTAAATTAGGCTGAATTCCATGTTATTCCAAAAGAGGTACATGGCTGAGTAGGCTAAGTACCTCAAATCAAAACTAGACCGAAAAAAAACTGATGAAGTGTACCACATCCAATGTGAGCACCGTTTTGCAGAAATAACACCATGCATTCTGATAAAACTTCACTGATCATAGAGTCATAAGTCGCAATTTTCCAGTTGCATGGCCGCCTCGTTTTTCTGACTTCACGCCATGCGATCTTTGGCTCTGGGATTATTTGAAATCGCAAGTTTATGTTGGTGAAGTATCAAATTTGTTTATTCTAAAGGACAGCATAGCAAAGAAAGTACGGAATATTCCTCGTGATATGTTGGCTGTGGAGAACGTTGTGCACAGAATGCTCGGTGTTATTTCTGAGAACGATGAATGTGGTCTAATTCTTCACTGGGGAAGTTAATGTAGTAAATAAACATTAATAATTTAACTGTACGATTGTATGAGTTAGTATTTTTCTTTCCTCACATTTTATAGATCGTAAAGCGCTACAAATTATCCAAGCGGCGATTATTGGAACTAAAAATGTTTTTACGGAATCGTTTTTCCCATGTTTTGATTAGTCTAAATACCAAGTTTGGTATCATTTCGGCTATTAGATCGTGCTACAGGGCGCTCCAAACACTGTCACTTTAAAAAAAGATCACCCTGTATATTGTTATACTTTTAGAAAAATACTAACACATACCCTGATCATATCAGATCTAACACATACCAGATCACCCTGTATATTGTTATACTTTTTATGAAAAAAATATTAAACTTACTTTAAAGAATAGTTGTTTATTGAAAAAAAATGACGTTTGAATAGGAATATTATGACTTTCAAGGTATTCTTAAATAAAAAGAGTTTATATTCAACATTTGAATAAAAACTTAATATGAAATTTAAAAAATATGTTATTAATATGTACTATAACAAAATAATGTTGAAAATACCATACAATTTCTGAGTGGCCTGGAAAGAAAAGGTGTTTGAGAGCCTTCTAGTTTGTTTGTCGATCAACTGCCATTTCTTAAAATTCACGACTGCTATTTCGGAGCCACTAGAAGCATTCAAACTCGAATTGGGACTATTCTGTCCACCACCTGTTGAATTGAAGACATTACCCTTTCGGCTGCTAACTCCGTGTCCCAGTATGTCAATTATTGTAGGGGATCCCTTGATGTGGAGATAGGATCACTCTCGTCAGAGCAGAGGTTTATTGGTTCGATTCAGATCCATATCAAGACACAGAAGAGAAGGAATGCACCAGTTATAGTTTCCAAAGCGTCAACAAGTGTGACATGATTTTGTGAGAACAGGGAGCCCCTTATCTCTCATTGAACATAAGAATAAGCAGATCTAACAACGGTAATACATAATTTTCTACATTTTGTCGCAATTAAGAAAAATAAGATATCTTTAAATGTCTTTCAGTTGAAACTTAAATCATTCAATGAATTCCTTATTTAAATTTAAAATATGATCAAATATGAAAGATAAAAATTTTCAAGTTAATTTAATTACAATACAATTAATTTTCTATGATGTATATTTCAGTAGAAAGAAGAACTTATAAGTCTTAAATGACTTAGATTGTCTTGTTCTATTAAATGTGAGAAACAATTATCATGCCACAAGAAATAGTATAGCTTAGTTTTGCTCTTAAATAACAATATGAATATTATTTAAAACTTAACATGATTTTCGAGTTTAATTGAGTAATTTTGTTAAAAAATGGAATTTAATAATATAAGGTGGGGCTATAATAACTGTTCCTCATTTTCTATGGAAAGTAAGAAGAAAAGGAACGAATAAAAAATTTCGACATTGATTATAGTAATATAGAAAGTGATTGAATGAAGTTATGAAACTTGTGAATACGTCATCACACGGAAACTATCTTACACAAAAAAA
Organism: Latrodectus hesperus; assembly: GCA_037975125.1. Taxonomy (NCBI): domain Eukaryota; kingdom Metazoa; phylum Arthropoda; class Arachnida; order Araneae; family Theridiidae; genus Latrodectus; species Latrodectus hesperus. The sequence continues at coordinate 5,393,644 of CM075856.1, forward strand.
AGTGGAGACTTTTTAAAGGATAATATTACTCTCTAATACAAATACGTATTGATTAAGTCAATAACTGCATTTTTTTGCACTCTTCTAGATCAATAAAAAACACAACTTTGAAATAAACCTGATCATAACGCACTTTGTTTACAAATAATTTCCATGTGAACTATTCATCACATACTAAATTTTTTATCACTTACTGTACTATTTTTACAGAATTTTACTTTATATTTGTATTTATATTTTGAATAAATACGCATTACATATGAAAAATATCTATAAACTTAAATTTAAGAAAATTTTTTGATGACTGAATGAAAACGAGTGAGAGGAAAAAGTAAATATACGTGAAACAGAGAGCAGATATTAAATATCGAAGGCTCCAAATCGAAAGCAACTCGCCATAAAAATTTTGGTTGAATGCCTTAGATTCCGACATCTCGTAAGAATGCAACAGGAAACCTTTAGACACAATGTCAAAATTGCCGAATTTCTTTTCTATTTTTCCCGTTCAAACTTCTGCGATCGAGCTTCTTTTCCCCAACGGTCGGGTCGTTCACTTCTTTTTGCTTTTCTTCTCTGTTTTTTCCGTTCTCTTGTCACCCATAAAGTAATGGCATCGCCTTTTTTCTTCTGAACACTCTTTTGCACGGAAAAGAGTCATAAGAAGCGAAGATGGATGCTTACGACCCTCGTTTCACTTTACGTCGTTTCTGATCAGGCGATCCCCCGCTGGTGTCCGAAAAGCAATGACCTTGCTGAATCTCAATGCAACAAGAAACAAGAACAGTGTACGGTGGAAATAGCTAATTTAACTGAAAATACTGCTTTTATGTCCCACCCGATGCCGAATCTTATGTTGAAAATGCTGCATGGTGGTATATTTAGAAAACGAAGATTAAAAAAAAATTTTTCTATTCTATTTTGTGTTAGAATTTCAAATACTGAGGTTAAAGTTTTTATAGCTTGACAAAAATATATGCATGTATATATACATACACATAAAAGCCAGGAATAAAGGGGGTAGGAGATAAATATTTCTGATAAGTACTTCTTGGAAACGATGAGGGCAATATTATGCAAATTGTATTTTTTATTTAAATATCTCAAATAACTGCTACACGCGTTATAAAATCTAAAGACATATCTTTTTCTCTTCCTAGGAAAATAGGAAGTATACGCTATACTTATTATATTCTTTACGCTTTACTCTACTTTTTATTTATTCTAAGTTTTCACTAGTTTTACTAAATGCAGATATTTGCTTAGGAGCGCAGTTCGGAGAGCAAAAGCAAGTTTAAGTATCTTTACACAGATTTTGACGAGAACAATTGGTATGTAAACTGATGAAGTTAAACAGAAAGTAATCATATTTTAATGGAGTAATTTCGCTCTGATCTATTGAGAATTTTTTTTTGTGACAATTTCACGAAAGAATTTATGCATCAGGAAATGGTCATTCAATAGTGTAACCGTTGAAAATTTTACCGCTTTTTTAATTTCTACTTTTTATCAATAATCCGAAAAAGTAATAATTATTTCAATGTGTGTGGGTGTGTGTAGCGCTTAATTATTTAATTCTTAGTTATATTAGCTATTTGGGCGTGGCATTGTTTTATTACGTATATGTTTTTTCTCTTTGATACCGTTTTTCAAATTTCATTTAAATTAATATATTGACAAATTTCATTATATTATACATATTTTTTGATCTAACTTGGAATTTCAAAATCCTTCGTATATATTTTGAATGATTTTTGAAAATTTTGGAAAATGAAAATGCTAAGTCTATTAATTTTACTGAAACATGATCATTTTATCGATAATTAACACCTTAGTCTTCAATTGTTCAGCCTTTCATCTTATCAATGCCACTGAACTTAAAGTTTAGTTACTTGAAATTAATTTTATCCCTTATTTGTCTAATGTGGAGTGCATTTAGAGAGAAAATTTAAAATTCATCAACATTTATGATATTCGTTACCTCAGTAGCTTCTTTGTGGGTCTTAATTCTGGATATCATTTCTTTTGTAATTCATTACCCATCAAGGAATTTATTCCTCAATAAATATCTTCATATTTTAAATACAGGATATATTTATAAAAATATTTGAGCTATAGGAATTACATGGAAATAAAGAAACTTTTCTTAAAGTGAACTTTTATTAAGTGAAACTTTTCATAAGCATTTATTGGAACTTATCATGGGCTAGCTGCAGAATTCCATGTTAAAATTCATACTGTTTCGAATAACGAAAACAGATATTGTGTTTCAGCTTTATGTTGCAAAAGAGTGCTTATCGAATTTCTTTTCTTACAACAGGTGAATTACCATTCAGAAGACACCTCCCTAGAAGTAAGAGGAAAGGCCTTTAAAAGAGTTTTCTCTGGACGCCAGTAAAGGATTTTTTATTCGCTTAAAATGTTATCTTTATTCCTAAAATTTCTATTCAAGCAGTAATTTATTTTTGAACATCATGGTTTCCAAAGAAAAATAATAGCTTATTGTGTCAGATGAAACAGTTTTTTGCCCTCTTATAAGAAAATATCCATTTATAAAATAGACTTCAAAATTAAAATCCCTAAATTTTCCTTTTTGATTTAGGTGTCATTTACTTTTTAAACAGGCTTATTGAATTGGAATATATTTTTACGAAACATTTTTTTAAGCATTTGTTTGCTTAAAATTGTTTATTTCGATTTATATCTTATATTTGTACAATATCTTAAAAATTCTTAATATTAAACAAAAGTACTTAAATAAATTAAAAAGCAATGCATTTTTCAATATTATGATCATTCATTGAAAAACAAGAACTTATTGCACCTGATAACCGCAATTTTTTGCACACGAAATATAAGAAAACTATTAATTTTTAGTGTTAATCTATAAGTAAGGTTTCGAAATTAAGATTACTAAAGAAGACTTTTCTTTCTCACTTAAGACAAGAGCTTTTTTCTCGCTCTTCACTCGCTCTCTTTTATTTATCAATTTCACAGCATTGGGTTGCAATAATTTCTTATATGATTGGCGAGAGAAATTTCAGCCTATTTGCTTTCGCTCTATATATTGCTTTGCCACTTCACTACTTCAATACGAGTTTTCATTCAGCTGGGTTGTAATGCATCTTCCAGGAAACTATTGCGATAGTTTGATGGAAATATTTTGCCGTATTTGGCCATTTATCAGTTTCTTTTTGAAGTTTCTTAACTACATTGTTTATCATAAAATAGAGTGTAGACATTTATTTGCATATATCTTCAAAAACATGGTTAAGAAAATAGTTACTAAATGAAAAACATTTTTCATTGAAATAACACACAATATGAAAAAGTGAATTTTAATAAAGAAATAATAATTTTTGAACATAAAAATTTAATTATAAAGAAATAATATTTAAAAGGTGAATGAAACTTGGAATGATGAAGCTTGAATGTTTTTGAAACCTAAAAAGTTTACTTTTCAGTGAAACTCACTCACACAAAAGTTTAGTTTTTAGAGTTTTCCATGGAAAAAATTGTTTTACAATCTACGTTTCTCAGAAACATGAAACTTTTTTTTTAATATATGTTTTTTTTACCGATAATGATTGAGAAATCAAATACGAAAGTAAATATATTTAATCATAATTTCCGATGATAAATGAAAAGTAAGCCAAAGAAATGTAAAAATATTTTTTCACTTTAAAATTTTAAGTAGTTAGAGAAATACATATGTAGTTAAGATAAAAATCTTATCATAAAGTCTTCAAAAATAATTATAAATGACCCTTGGAAATGTTATTTTTGACAGTTAAAAAAAAAAGAAGTATGAGTTTAAAAATCGAGGACAATAATATCTCATCAATTTCTAAAATTAATTCCTCAAAGATTTAGATAAGAGGGAAAGAACCCCCTTTGCGTACATTTTCCTTGCTGAAGAAAATTTAATATATCACAATGAAATTTTCAAATGAATAAATGAAAATTTAGCAGTATTGCTGTAGAGAAATCAATATTTTTTTCACTTTTATTAAACATGCGTGTCAGAATTGCCAAAATTTTCTTCATAATTGTATTTATAATTTTTGTAAAAAGAGATAGTGATAATAAGAATTCCTTTATTATATTTTGATGCACTTCACTTCCAGTGTTATTCACTGCCGAATAGAAGTGAGTTCCTTCAGCAATGTAAAACGGAAAAATGTTGGTATTTTAATAAATTTTATAGAGAAGCGGTTAACTAAGAGAGAGATGAAGGAGTTATTCTTGTGTGCAGAAGGTATAGGATTCAATAACTGATACAAGCCATCATGTTGAAAGAGCCTATATATGCTAAAAATTCCTTAGGATTCAATAAACTTCCGTTTGCGAGGAGAGTAAGATATCAACTCAGAAGACGATCGTCTGATCGTGTTACAAAATTAGGAGGCGTTTGATAGTGTTTACTATTTTGGAGCAGTAAAAATATGCAGCCAAAAATGTGTTGCCAAAACCAAGTCTAATAGATTTATTTACTATCATTCTTCAGTATATCCGATATATTTCATGTAGTAATCAAGTATTTTGTGCTTGATAGTTTTTTAAAGTTTTATTCTGTATAACTATTCAAATTTGAACGTAAAGCGCAATATTTTCATTTCAATAAACTAGTTAGATTTAATAATCTGAAATTACTCCCATTATGATTTATCTTGCAACTTATTTGCTTGCTCATTGTTTTTTTGTTGTCGTGTGCCAGCTAGGCTGGCAATCTGGGGTGCGCTGCTCCACTTTCCCAACTGAACCATATTTTGGTGTGGAGTCCGACTTCTTCAATACACACATGCCATAGGTACCCGTTTATAGGGTAGGCAACCATTCACACCTCATTCATACAAGGAAGGGACAAAGACAGAATAGATAGAGAGAGAAAGTACATCCATGCCCGAACCGTGATTCGAACCCAAGACCTCCTTATCCGCAGTAAGGCACACTGACCACTAGACAAGATGTGCGGCTGCTTGCTCGTTAATACACTTATTAATATAACTTACAATAAAATAAAAAATCTCATTTATTTAATGATTATATGGGGTATTTAATATCTAGGAAAAGTCTTACGGATTAAAGTAAGGGTTTGTAGGTGAAGGAAAATAAATTTAGATCTAAGCACTGCTGGTTATTAAAGTTACATCAAGAAGAAAACACTCTACACACAGGATAGTACGACAAAAAAGGCTGCAACATGCAGTAGACTAACTTTTCAACGCATTCAGGTAAGATAGGACACTCACAATGTGTTTAAATGAAGAAACTGTACAGTGGGTTTCTGATACACAAATTATATTTGAACATTGTTGCTAGGTAAAAAGTTGTTGTGATGCCCCATGTAAGAAGGAGAAATGCTTACCAGTACGTTTCTGGCTTTGATAGAAGTCAAATTGTAACTTACCGGTGCTAACAGCCGGGAAAATAGATCTGTGATAAATGCCAGTCACCAGAGTCACTTTAGCAATGCAGCAACACTTTTGTTCCATTATACCAAATGATGTGCTAACACAAAGGTATTTTTTTTAAGATTCAAACTCTCAGAATATCCAGACGTAACAAAATTATACCCAAAAATAACAAAATATATTGCTATTTTTTAAATATAAAGATTTTCATATAACAGTATTTTTAATGAAATGATTTAAAATGAAAAAAGCCTCTGAAAGGACACCGGCGAAGGATTCCGAGGGATTTTCTACCAGGAAAAATTTATATAAAGAATGGAAATAATATTTCCATTCTTTATATAATCTTAAAATTTATAGTACAGTCGTAGTAATCTTAATACTATCGTTAAAATAGATTTTGGATTTCAGTCAAATCCATATTTTAGCCTTTCTTGAAAGCTAGACTTTACGCTCTAGAAAACCATAACTAACTGATAGTATCCAGAAGAAAAATAATAAGCAACACATGAAGAAATATTTAAGAATCTTTTCGAATGATAGGAACAAACCAGTACTAAATATAAAATCAGTTCTTAATAATTAACAAACCAGTACTAAATCAGTATAAAACCAGTACGTAGTAAGTACAAAACTAGTACTAAGTAAGTGTAAAACCAGTACTAAATAAGTATAAAACCGTGCTTACTAAGTAACAAATAAATTCTTCGTAAGTAAAGCAGTAAATCTGAAATCTTTGTGATTCACGTTAGTTATCATTCCTTATGTTTGTTTGGTTCCAAATCAATTGTTTTTAATGTGAAATAACCATTTATTTTACACTCTAATGGAATATGGTTTGCTATTTTATGAAATAACTAGTTAAAGAGCATGATACTAGTTTAATTTAACCTTCAATTGATAATATGTATTATGTTATGAATTATATAAGCATTTTTCACATTATGATGAATTTCTTTTTCATTAACATTAGTATGTATGGCGTTGTTGTTGTTGCTGATCCCTGTTGTCTAGCAGCGCTAGACCAAGTTTATGACATTGTACACTCTCAGGAAATCAATGACCAATAATGGTCGCTCCAGAAGATCTTCTTTATCGAGTCCCAAGCACTCAAGGATATGATCCGGAGTGGCTTGGCTTTTGAAACACTTTGCGCAAATTGGAAATTCCTTTTCTTTGTTGTTAAATGCCAATGATCTTCGGTGGCCACTTCGAAAACGAGTTATTGTAGTTTGTTCCAGTCTGCTGCACCGGAGGGATAGAGATCCGCCGGGACGATTACCCTGGTACCAATGGTGCACGGGGGGAATGGCAAATGCAGACCGAACAAGGCCTTTCTGTCTAGAGTATAGTTCAGAATAGGAAAGAGACGCCGGAGTAAGCAAAGGCTCGTCAGTACCTCTTTTTGCTAGGGCATCAGCCAATTCGTTACCCGCAAGGTCTACATGGGCACGAGATAAGGAGAGCCGTCTAAGTTCATAGATAGGGAAAAGGAACAGCTTCTGTTATCCAAGTGGACCGGAGCACCAAAGGTAGAAGGCTGACTTAGCTCCTTACGTGGGTTTGGATCGGAGTTTTCCTTCTCCTAGGTATCTCTTTTAGTCTGGCTCCTACCCAACGAAGACCTGTCCGGCATGGGAGACCCTACCAGTAGCTAAACTACCGCCGGCATAGCTCTCTGGGTTGCAGGAGCACGCAAGCCCGCCCACCACGTCAAGGTGAAGATACCATCGGGCGGGATGTATGGCGTAAAATAGTTTAGCATAAGCGTTTTCGTACTTTACTTTAAAAACTCTATCTAGTTTAGCTTTTTTATTTTTCGCTTTTAAGCATTATTTTGAAGATTTACCCAGAAAAAATATTTTTACTATCGTTAGATTTTAAGGTTTACTATGAACAATATCAATAATTTGGATGTAACATTGTATTATGGTTTGGTTTGTTTGTCGCTCAAAGATCATTTTTTGCACATGAAAGCTAATTAGACCGGGACCTACGGTTTAAATTGGATTCCGAACCACTACAAACATCCATACCCAAGGTGGGGTTCTAACCCACGAACTGTTGAACCAAAGGCAAGAGTGCTAACCAGTCGGCTGCCAGCTCGGCCATTGTATTATGAATTATGGTTTCATTTCTATGGTTTCGCATTTATGAAGAATTCACGCGCAACTCTCTCTGGTTGACGACAATCCTCAAACCCTCTTCGAAAATATCTGAATATCATTGACACTTTTAAAATCTTTGACCTTTAGATTCCCTAGATTTTATAATCTAGAGAATCTAAATGAATATATATATATATATATATATATATATATATATATATATATATATATATATATATATATATATATATATATATATATATATATATATATATATATATATATATATATGATCTGAAAATTGCAACTATACTAGCAGATTTAAGACACTTTTATAATCTCATTTTGAATAGCATTTATTAAAGTCTATCATTGGAAGTTCAGCCCTTTCGTCGAATAAAGTGAAAACATGCATTTTTCTCCAAGACACATTTCTTATAAATATACTACTCGACATTGAAAATGTAACACCAAGAAGGAGTAGCCAGAAAATTATGCAAATTTCAGGGTAGACGCATCTTACGAGTTATGAAATGATGGAAAATGCTCAGGCCAATATTTGCACTATTATTGCTGCTTGGAAAATAATCGCCGAAAAATTGTTTTTGTCCCAAAAGACGCCTGTAATTGCAGATAATGCCAGGCAATTGTGGATGGAGTCACTTTCAGGAAACAGATGAGTTTACGAGGAGCATGGTGATTGGATTGAGAAGAGCACGTTGGTCCGTACGGCAAATCACAGCTGACAGACACCTGGACGTGTCCATAGTACACCGGCTGTAGAGAAGATTGTTGGAGCAAGGAACTATGGAACATTTGTATTTTGCCAGTGCAGTTAGAGTGATGTCAGCACGCGTGGATGCACACGTCCGGCGGGAGGCAGTCCGCAAAGCACGTCTACCGAAGTTCTGCAGCATGCGCAAGACATCTGGGTGTTCTCACATATAGCAGAACCATTTGCCGTCGATTGAATGCTAGTGGCCTGCACTCATAGTGTCCGTTAATAAGACTGCCATTGACCCACAGCATAGATGTCAACGTCTGGAATGATGCTGGATTAGAGCAATGTGAGAGACGGAGTGGTACAGGCTCGTTTTCTCAGATGAATCACACTTCTGTTTCTTCAGTGATAGTCGCCGTTTATGAGTGTAGCATCGAAGTGGAGATAGGTCCAATCCTGCAACAATTGTGGAACGACCCACCGTGCGACAACGTGGGATCAAAGTTTGGGGCACTATTGCATACAATTTCAGGTCACTTCTAGTTCGCATTCACGGCACTGTGTATCACTTATTATGTACTATGTATCATTTATTATTACTATATATTCATGACCCAACGTTACTTGGTGATTCGTCACTGCCATACGCACAATTTGCCTGTCATCACGCGAAGTTATGCACTGAGGTAGATGGGATGAAACACGTCGGTCCGTCGTATCTTTCTGCATCCAACGATCCCATATCCACATTACAGTTGTTTGGTTTCGTTCAACACGACTACCGATTTCCCTGAAAGATAACCCACAATCTTGGTAGGCCACTATCCTTCCTCTGTCTAACTCGGATAGTTGATTGTAAAATGATCACATTTTTCTACAAGGCATAATTGATCGTATTTTGAAAAAAAAAACCGAGAAAAACTCAACTGCCGAACTTGAAATCGCCGAAATCTCCAAGCCTTAAATAGCGCTTTGAAGTGGTGCCACAGGCATACATGATGTGTGTCTGCATTGAAATTCTAATCATTTGTAAAATTCACATCCATTTATTTCATTTGTAAATTTCATTTTTTGCAGGTTTCCTTCAGGAACCTGCAAAAAATTTTTTGATGGACAGCAGTGTATATTCTTCCCATTTCCTTAAATGGAATTTCATAGGCATTTTTGCTGCAAAACGTGACAAATATATTAAATTTTTTAATCTTACAAAAGGTTTTTGCAGTATGATAGAAAGTGTTAATAAACATATGTTTCATAATTTACTTAAACTAAAATTAAACCGGGCTTAAACCAGGTTACCTTTGAAGCAATTATTTTTATGTTGATGATAATCAGCATAAAAGTAATTGTTTCAAAATTTTGATCAGTTTGTATAAAAAATACATGATTCGTGAATATGAAAAATTACAGAATATCCTATATATTATAAGATTTTAATTATATTTCAGGACAAAAATTAAAGTCTTACCTTATTTACTTCGATTGATCATTTATAAGGACTCGTGCTTTTAAAAGTTTATATTTATAGAAACTTTAAAACTTCCAATTCCACTTCATAAACAATTTTCTTATTATTCGTACTTTTATGAGTTTATATTGACATTAAAATTCTGTAATGGGAAATAAAATTTTTTTTTATTTCCAAATCATGCACAGTTGCCTTTAAAATACTAATTTTCAATATAGTTTTATATAACCGAAAATCTTAAAAGATTGGTTTTGAAAAATAATATAGCAAAGTAACAAAATTATTTGTAGCATTGCTACAAAACGGGTATTAATGATATGAAAAAATTGTTGAAATTGTGTAATATTGTGGAAAACAGATAGGTTTTAATAATCTTAATGAATGCATATCATCAAAAATAGATTGTTAAGAGTCCTATTTTTGTACAACTCTATGGATGTTACGAAATTGTGAGTTTATATAAACAGAATATTTAGCTAAATTTCATGAAAGCTTAAATAAATGTTTTTAATTCTTGTTATAAGAGAATTATAGGAAATGTTTTGGTAAGATTTTAATTTTTTAGATATAATCTTTATTATGAATAAATTATGAACACACCTTAATCTTTTCTTAATTGATATTTGCTTACAGAAAATTTTAACTTTTAGATGCTTAAGCTTATAAAAGTTAAAATATAAATTTGGAAACGTTTTCGAAAAAAATGCGTATAATTTCATCGCATACAAGGAATGTTTATGTAATTGAAGAGAAATTATGAACAATCAAAAATCATTTTATGAGAGCCTCATTTAAAATACATCATTCTTGATTTGAGAAATAGTTTTTAACATGTTTAAGGGCTATCATAATTTAAAAATTTATGCGATTGTTTAATTTTTATGTATTTTTGGAGAAATATGCAATATGAATGAATATTTAGAATATACGCGAATGTAACAGAAAATAATATTAATTGTCTATGTGTATACAAAATCGTATGGTATTTGTAATTAGAACAAGAAGATTGCATTCGTATTTTAATTTGTTTATCATCCCTTTTTAATACGATAACTAATAACATTATTCATACATTGAAGTAACCTTATTCACATAGATAAGAACATTAAAAGTATTTTTATCGTGGGAAGAATTAATAAACAAATAACATTATTCATATATTATTTGTTTATTACTCCTCCCTCGATAAAAATATTTTTATTATTTTTTATCTATCTGTAATTGTATTGGAATGAACTTTATTATTCTTTCAGAACTTTTTCATTAAAAAAAAAAAAAAAAAAAAACAACAGGAAATTGCTTTGTGTTATTTTCTCCTATTAAGTGGAGAAATTTTATTTGCTAGTATTGACATTAAATTCAACAACATGCTTTACAGATTTTATAAGCAAATAAAATCTTTTAAATTTTGATGTATTGTTAGATTAACCCCCTTCAAAAAACACATCGATATTAAATAGTTTAACGGATTAAATGTCCCCATTATCATTATTTTGAGACATTTTCAAATGACGAGTTTAAAACAGGAGCTTGATCCTTCTCCTTACATCAGGGTTCTTAAAATATTTTACGCGCTTATATCTTATCAACTTGTTTGACGATTTCGATTGAATCAATGCTGCAATTTAAAGCCTCATTTAGCATAATAAGGGAATAGAAGTTACCCTCACAAATACTCCGTTCAGGTAGTTATGTTTTGAAAGCTTGATTGGGATTTGTTGCTCCACAGTTACTTTTAAGGGTATGAATTATGACTACAAAAAGATCCAAACCAAGTTTGGAGTCGAATTCCCAAAATATTGAAGGGAAACCCAGAACAATAACTATTCAGCCAATAGTTGAGTAGTTTTGTTGGGGACCAAAACCAAGTTAACATGCTAATCGTGACACCCAATTCTATAAAAATTCATATTGATACCACGAAAAATAAGATTGCATTATTAAGTTATGTTTCCAGCAATCTTTCTACTAGCCCCCTCCAAATCTTTGTAACAAAGTCTACAGTATGTTAACCACAAAAATTGCCCCCGTCATTGTTTATGCTTGTATGCTGCCGTGGAAACAACGCACGCTTCTTTTTCAACATGAGGAGCCATAAGAAAGGCATTGATTTTGGATAACTGAACGAGAAAAAGATGAGGTACTATTCTCAATATCACCTCTATTCATAACACCCTTAATCCTCATTTGAAATAGATAGATTTTGTTACAATAGCAAGCGCCACTAACCAAAATAATTTGCTGAAGCTATTATTATGAAAGGCACACAGTAGTAACGAAATCCTCTGAGGATGAACTTTGACGTCCTTCTCTTCAAATTTCTACATCAAGAATGGTATAGAAAATCTCAAAACAATTTACCTGCGTAGGAGTTTTCTGATGACTTTATTCAGCTGGGCAAGAATCGAATTTGTTACTGTCAAAGTATGAAAGTGTTACTTCCTACCAATCTAGGACTGGCCCATTAAAATACAAGTTACAGAAATTTTATACATATCATCTATTTGCAAAGAGATTTGTTATGATTAACGGCATTTGCTGTAAGTGATTATTCGGTAAAATATTTCTTTAAAACTCTGTCTTTCTATTAAATTTAAACATAATAGTTTTCGGTAATATCATTAAAATCAATAATGTTAGACTAAAAGGAAAATATCATTTTTTGATAAGAAATCTATACAATAATTTATTTTTGAAGTACATTTAATAAGGTAAATCTATTGTGCTTAATCCTCGATGTTTTAACTATGCCTTTACAATATAATTTGGTTATATATTTTTATAACTATGCTTAACCGTAAAGTATAATTATAATTTGTTTAGCATAGTGTCTTATAAATAAGCTTAACCTGATTTTGATGAAAATTGTTCAGTGAAGCAAATAACAGAATTGATGCCCAGAACTAAATTAGAAATCTAACTTAGTTTAAACATACTTCGAGCAGGAAATGAATTTCTTATAACTGTACTTTTACATGCACAATAATTCACCTTTTCATTAAAATGACTGTTTAAAATAAATTACAGCCGTCTAAAATAGCAAAATTATGAAGTAAGGGAAATAAAAAGATATTTGTTGTTAACAAACAATGAAGACAAAAAGGGAAACATGTTAAAAGTTTGAGGATTTACAGGGGTGAGCGGAATTAGTAGGAACAATTGCCACTCATGGCAGCTAAAACGTCCTTTACTCGGTAAACATGGAGTAGATTTGGGCTTAGATAACAGAAACGGACAACTCCTCTCTTGCTTCTTCAAATTTCTGCCACACTTCATCAACCGTAGTAGAAGGGTTACGGACCAATTTCTGAACAAGCCATGACCAGATGTTGGGCAGAAGTCTGGAGATCGTGCATGTCAAGACAACAATCGTATATCCTCAGGATAGAGGAAAGTCAGAATTTGAGTAAAGTTAGTCATTTTTCTGAAAGATGGCGTTTCGTTGGTTTCGAAGATAGGTCACAGACTCTAGTTTTAAAATGTCTGAAATATGCGAATCACCCTTCACATTATAGTCAATTCATTTGAAAGATCTGAGTGTCATGTACACATTGGCTGCTTAAACCTTTAGATTAAATACGAAGTACATATGATGACATCGAAAGCAACCAGCCAACTGGCGTTTTTCTCGAAGCCGTCAGTCATGTAGACGAACCATCAGAATGCTCCTCGCAGAACCGGGACTCACCTGCCTCTTAGGTATTCAGTTTTGTCTTTGGATAACTAGAGTAGCTGTCAGTGAAATGAAACATTATCAAAGAAAACAGAAGTAATAATCACCATGCTGATAGTTCATGCTACTCCAAATGTCATCACCCTGGCCTACACGCAGAACACTATTCCTTAGAGAGAAAGTTCTATTGTAGTCACTGTTAAATAACGGGAGGTAGGCAATTTGTATGCACATCTTTCAGGTAATGCTTGGGGAGCTTTCGACTTTCCTCTCTTGTGACACATCAATACGGCCCACTATCAATGAAAAGTCTTCCCAAAAGGCAACTTACTCGATGGATATTAAATGCCTTGCAACAACCTTAGTCTGTTAGGTTGTTTTCTGAGCAGTGTCAAAACGTCATCACACTGGCTCAGCCGGGCATAGTAATAGGATAACGCTTTTCGAAGCGAGATTTTCCGTGTTCAAAGTGAGATCCAGTCAATGTTGAACAACGGTAAAAAGATGTCTTGTTTCTGCCTTTTGCATGCACGTTTGTTAGCTTGGGTGCTTGGGAATTTCCTGGGTTTTCTCCTTTGCGACAAATGAATACGTCCCACTAGTTGTGTGAAAAGTTTTCCAGAATGGATATTAAAATGTCTTATAGCATATTAAGGCTTTTAGGTTGTCCACTGCAGGTGGTCAAAACAACGTCTAACTGAAACTGACCGTAGTCCAGTGTTAAGGACACTGTTATTCAGAGCGAAAAACTCCAAGTTCTATCCTATCAGTTGTACCACAAGTAATGGACGTTATGATTATGCTTTATTTTGGACTTAGGGGTGGGCACATGGAATTTTTCCGGGTTTCCTCCTTTGCGACAGTAAGATACGGCTCACTAACATGAAAAGTCTTCCCAGAAAGAAATTTACGCGTTAGATATTGGAAGTGTGTTGCAGAGTTCTTTGCAGAGTTCTTTGCATTCCAAACCATTACAAATATCCAAGATCGAGATGAGGAAGATATTAATATTTGAATAAAAACTCAACAAAAAATAAATTTATACTAATCTTAGTTTTAAAATTTAAAGAAATACTAATATATTTGTGTTTGTTCAAGTTGCTTAAAAATTGTAGTTTATTCCTAAAACATTTTCATAAGTAAAGCACATATACTAAGAATAACTGCATTAATTAAATGTAAAATTAGGCTAAAAAATATGTAGATTTCTGAATGATTCAAGCAAAGACCATTTTGTTTGTGATTATGATATTACAATGAAGTTACATTATATGTGATTTAAAAAAATAACATCTTTTAAAGAGGCAAACATGTTATAAAAATATTTTATAAAATTCATTAAGTAGATTATGTTATTGACTTATATAGTGAATAAGTTAATAAATTTTGAATATTGTATGTAGAATATACCATCGCAATATTCACAAGATATCAAATTAGTTTTTAAAGTTTAAAACGAACTTTTTCACAAATCTTTAGTTTAAAAACTATGAAAATTTATTTTTGACTGAAAATAGGACTACTTAAAACATTTCTACATTCATTAAATTTATTACAAATTACATATTTTACTAAGAACTTCGAAAAAAACTATAGATATGAGTTTTGTTCAATTTCCAATTCGATCATTTAGTCAAATTTAAAATCATTAAAAAAATATCTATAATTTTATTTGAAAAAATGACAAGTTTTAAACTATAGAGAATCTAAAAGTCCTTATCTTTCATATTATCCGCCGAGCTGGCAGCCGAATGGTTAGCGCTCTTGCCTTCGGTTCAACAGTTCGTGGGTTCGAATCCCACCTTGGGCATGGATGTTTGTAGTGGTTCGGAATCCACTTTAAACCGTAAGTCCCGGTCTAATTAGCCTTCGTGTGCAAAAAATGACCGTTGAGCGACAAAGAAACCAAACCAAACCTTTCATATTATCCCTCTGATAATAAATCTTGGAAATCACTATTAAACGATTGCTATTTTAATATTTTAATGTATGGTTGCTCAATAGGAAAGTGTTTAGATATTGTATATTAAAAATTAGTGTTATTAAAATATGTAATTTTACCCTTCAAAAGCATTTTTCTTTTAAATAATACTAAAAGTAAATCATTGAAGAAAAGCATAATACAATCATTTATAATTTTCAAAATGTATTCAATTTTCGGGTTTGATTTTATTAGATCATGGAAAACCAAAATGTAAAATAAGGATATTTTAACTATTTGACGTTTGAACAGTTTCACGTAGCTACTTTAATATCGTAATGTTATTCAATTATAAAATATTTATATATTGTATATTAATAACAAAATTATATAGTAATAAAGAAATATAACTTTATTCCTAAAAGTATTATAATCTTTAAAATGTTATTAGAAATAAATGTCACATTGTAATCATCGAACAAAAACATAAAATGATTATTTATAACATATCATCTAAAATGTTTGCATTAAGTTTACATTATGTTTAAATTTTATTCACGTTTTCTTTTATTAGATTAACTTCTGTCGCCGTGAGAGGTCGATATAAAAGTTCTTTGTTTAAAACTATGGATAAATGTATTACTTTTAACAATAATGAACTTAATGTTCATTATTTACCTAAATTTTATGATGAAGTCAAAGCAAATGATGTGTTTGAACAGCTTAAATTTTTACCGTTTTCAACTCCAACTTTCATTATTAAAGGACAAAGTTATAAGCCTTTACGAAAAATTTGTGCGTATGGAGATCATGGTCTAGTTTATCGTTTTAGTGGATTAGAAGTTTCAGCCTTGCCTTGGACACAGATGTTACAACAAATTCGCAATGATGTCGAGGAAGCAATGAATTGTAAGTACAATTTTGTTTTGATTAATTTCTATTCAAATGGAAATTCAAAAATTTCTGATCATAAAGATAATGAATCAGACTTAGATTTTAATACCCCTATTGCTGTTCTGAGTTTTGGTGAAACACGAACGATCGAGTTTAAGCGAATGGATTGTGAAAAAACATGCATTTCTTTAGAACATGGATCAATGTACTCTATGTTCCCTTTAACAAACAAATTATTTACTCACGGGATTCCTTCAGAACCTTTAATTAAGGGATGTCGTATAAGTCTAACCTTCCGTAAAATTATGTCAAACGTAGAACCTCCAGCGAAAAAATTAAAAATCAATGAACTGCCTTATGATGATTGGATGGATGAGTATGCAAGAAAGATATCATGCACCTCATCTCTTGTTGAAAAATGGGACTTGAACTGGAATACTTTCGTTTCTGTTCACAAAGATCGTAAAAGTATTCGCATTCATTTGCGTGAATATGCCCAAAATGATAAAATGGATTATGTAACTACAAAACGAGGGGTTATGATAACTCCTGAAACATGGGCAGAGCTGTTGTCTAAACTGGATGACTTTAATTTAATATACAAAGATAGTTCCTGTGTTTGCAACAATCAACTTATTATTTTTAATCATGAAGGAGACTGTATCTTTCAGCAGATTTTTAAAAATGATATAGGTGGGTTTATGATGAGACCCACTTATTTAAAACTGTTTGAAGATCAATTGATAAAGTTGAAAGACTTGTATGAAGATATATCCACTTGTATACAAGAAACATTATTGTGTTCAGCTCTTCCTGATTTAATCATGGAGGAAGTATACCGCAAAACGAAATGTAGTCAACAACAACATTGTGATGTGGAAGAAGCGAAAAAAATTTTTTTAATGCTGTTAAAAATGAACTTACTACCAAGATAAATTATGCATACAAATGTAAGGGATGTTTGTTTAATCATCCTTCTCAAAGAAGGCATGAATGCCTTATGGATACAGAAGCAGAGAAGTTTTTATGTGTCGGTGAAAAAGCACTCATGATGATAAATGTACGAACTATTGCTTTAGATATTTTAAAGAGATGTTGTATATGTGTATATACAAGAGATTTTTTTAATGAATTAATATTTAATGAATTAAAATAATTTTAAAATTATTTTGAAAATGTATATAAAGTATAATATATTGGATGTAGCATTAAAAATGCTTTAATGTTTGTAAACTTGGTAAAATAGACCTACTGGGGAATCTCACCAAGTATAAAAAAAAAAGAGATAATGCGCCAAATGTGCTGTAAGCCTTGCGTGGTGTGGAAATCAGCATTATTTTAACTAATATAAAAATTTTACACATGTGACCATAAAGGTAAGTAAATAGAATTCAGTCATTTATTCTAAGTTCAAATCATTTACAAAATGTCTATAATTTTATTTAAAAAAAATGATCAACTACAAATTAACATTTGTTTTAAATTCTATTAATATTTTAAATAATAAATTCTGTCAGTAGTATTCGAAAAATAATTTATCTTCATATCGTAAAAATAAATTCTAATTTTTCCAATAAAATTTAATTAATATTCTAATATTCTCAACATTGTAATCAAGTTGAGGATTAATTTCCATTTAAATCGAAAAATAATTTATCTTCATATCGTGAAAAAAATAAATTCATAATATTGTACACTTTAAAATGCATTATAATCCTTAAACATAAAAATTCTATTTAAAATCTCTACAAAAAATATTCTAAGTCCTAATCATCCCCTCTAATAATAAACCATAAAAACCTTTCCCTCAACGAAGTCCGAGTAGCTCAGTGGATAAGGTAACGGAGTACCACCGCTGATGTGCGAGGTTCTGTCCCCACAGCTGGTAAGTTTCAATTTTTAAGATAAAAATAAACAGTTCAAAATTATTCCCATAGAGGGCAGCATTAGCATCAAAGCTAAGGTTTGAAAATTTCTCAATAGATGGCAGCACTATTTAATGACGTCACACAATCTGATTAGTAATAACACCCTCGTATAAGATCACAAACATATGACGTCACTCTAAACCCTCGTGTAAGACTACAAACTTATGACGTTGCTCCACCCCTAACATTGATAAGACTTTGCTCCACTGCTCCGCGCTCCAAGTGGCGTTGAACTCTCTATTTATATCTACTGTTAACTAATAAAAAAAAAGTTCTGGAAACAGGAAGCTAATATGATTAACTTTTTAAGTTTGGTGTAAACTGTTTTTTGTAAGAAGGGTGTTTAAAAATCTTCGCTTAGTAATGTTCTATGAATCATCTCTAAACTAGGTTTGAAGTATTGATAAATCTTAACTTAATATAAATAAATTCTTCTATATTAAGGTGCATAAAAACACGTTATCAAAATATAAGTTAAAATATAAATATTATATAAAACTGTTGAGTTAAAACATTTAGCATAGTTCTCTTCGTACCAAGAACACTTTGAAAGTGGAAAACTGAACACTTATTTGAAACAGCATAGAATTGATTCAAATGAAGTGGTAAAAGCTATTGTAAAGCTTTTAAGATTCATCGCGTTTTGTTTTCTGGATGAACCTCTAATAAATAAGTATGTGGCCTGTATCAAGTGAGCCAAAAGGAGGGAATTCGCCTCCGAATTATTCACATGCATTCTCCAGATAGACAGGAATCCCACTCACAATGTCCTTTTCCCATAGCTCGAAACTGGAAAGGGGTGAATATGTATGGGACCTCCTATTCCTCCAGAAGTGCTATTTTAATACTAAACCCCTTAAATTCCTTAAAATTTTATTCAAATTTTATATACCTAACTTACAATGTTGTAGGAATTGAATGAACTCACATAGAATAATGACCCAGACTTATTATTTTGCTTAAGAAAGTTTTAGTATTTACATGAATTGTTCCGAGAACAAATTATAAAAATATAATTTTGAGCTTGTGAATTTTTAGGTTACATGAATGGTAGAACATTGAATATGAAGCGTGTGTTTCCACTTTTGTTGTCTCTTAATATGCTGTTGCAGTACTTATAATTTATGATACTTTTATATGACTTGACTAACAACTACTGTAATGAGGACAGACCGACAATTAGTTTTTCAGGGTTTCTTTAGTGATGAAAAATTTATGTCACACCGAAAACTAATAACACATACTTAGGCGTTTTCTGCTTCTTCGAATGTTGTATATGATGTGTATGCACAACATTCTTCACTGGAAGTCACAATAATAAGAAAAAACAGTGCTGTAATTTTTAGAAATAACTTAAATTTATATTTTCCGTAAATTTATTACTGCTTTTATATAAGTAATTATTGAAATTTTTAATATAATTTAATGATTATTGTAAAAACAAGAAACCAGCAAATAGGGATTAATGTCATTGCTTCACTTCACTTCTTAATCCCCACAGATTGTCAGACGAACTTAATTTTAATTAAAAATTATGTCGTTAAGCCATTTAATATTTCAAATAGGATTGTTTGTTTAATAATTTTTTAGAGGAAATTTCTCTGATTATAATGCAAGTCTTAAAAATGGAAAAACTTTTTTCATATCTTTAGGATTTTGAAATGACTTCATAAATGAAAGATCAAATGAAAATATTCGCAATGTTGTTCTTATTCCTTTTTTCTTTTAACTTGATGTTTTAATCTTGCAAAATGTTTTCGCACATGAACAAAATTTTTCTTATCTTGTGAGGTAAAATTTGAAAGTTTAACTACCTAGATTAAATTTTTAAACTGTGAAATATTACTAGATTTTAAATGATTTTTATATTAATATTAAAATATATTATTAACACAAAAATCAAATAATAGTGATTTAATTGAATTTAATATTTAATGTCAATTACTGTGAATGATTTTATATATTAATTATAATTAATAAGAAATTATTCAGTTTATGTGAATTAGACACATAATAATAATTAAATTTAGAGCTTTTATAAAATTTGAAGAATGTTTACAAGTATTCTTTTATCATTATTTCAATCTATAGAACTATAACAGTTTTATAAATCATTGTTTATGTTATTTAAATAATTGCTATATATAGAAAAAACAGCAAAAGTATTTCCTGATGCGATTTTTTGTGCATTGGTATATTTTATGTAATTTAGATATAAATTTCTTTTACGTAATAATATATCTAAATCATAATATATATTATGATGCGTAATACATTAATAAATAAGTTTTCATAGTATTCATTTTCATATTATTCTCGATTTTCTTCCCATAACTTTTAGTTTGTAAATTAAATTCAGAAAGAGAGAGAGAATAATTCAGAAAATTTACATAAATTTCTGGAAAAGAGGCACTTTGACGCTTCATATTAGGATACAAATAATATAAATTACTCGAAATTCAACTAAAACGTTATTAAAAACTGTTTATAATACCTTTAGGACAGGTTATTAGAAGAGGTACTTTATACAAAGTTAACACACTTTTTCTGAAACTTTTACGTCACAAAGGAATTAAATACACTTCTGGCCACCATAAATTCAACCTTGAAGATGGCATGAAATTTACAACATGCATGAGCGGATGTGAGATATGTAAATGATTAGAATTTTAGCGCAGACCCACACCACGCGCGCTTGTGGCGCCATTTCAAAGCGCTATTTAAAGCTTGGAGATTTCAAAGATTTCAAGTTCGCTAATTGTGTTTTTCTTGTGGTTTTTTTTAATGATCAATTATGTCTCGTAGAAAACAGCAATAATTTTTTGCTCAACTATCCATGTTCGACAGAGGAAGAATAGTGGCCTACAGAGATTGTGGATTATATTTTCAGGCAAATCAGTAGCCGTGTTGGCCGAAACCAAACAAATGTAATGCGGATATGTGATCGTTGGATGCAGGAGGGTACGACGGACCGACTTGTTCGTTCGCATCCATCTCAGTGCACTACTTCACGTGATGATAGGCAAATTGTGCGCATGGCAATGACGGATCGCACAGCCACATCACAACACATTTAGTCTGTAACGCATCCTCCAGTGTCTGCGTGAACCATTCGAGGCCGTTTACAGCAGAGTGGTTTGTCCGCAAGACGTCCATTGCTTCGTTTACTCTTGACGCAGAACCACAGATGTCTTTGCCGCCAATTGTGCGATGAAAGAAGGATGTGGACGGAAGAATAGAATGAAATTGTCTTTACTAACAAGTGACGCTTCTATCTGCAACACCACGATGGATGCATTAGTGTCTGGAGATACCGTCGAGAGAGGATGCTAAACAGCTGCGTTATGCCCCTCCACACAAATCTTTTACTGGGTATTATGTTATAGGGCGGTAATGGATAACACTCTGGCCCTCCTCTAGTACGCATTACCGGTACTTTAAACAGCCAGCGTAATATCTCCGAAGTGTTGGAGCCAATTGTCCTTCCTTACCTTCAGGGCTTTCCCATAGCCATATTTCAACAGGATAATGGGCAATCACAGGTGGAACGCATTGTGCAAGGGCTTTTCGTCAATCGCCAGATTGAATTGCTTCCCTTGCTGGCTCACTCTTCAAGCCTTTCGGCGATAGAAAACATGTGGTCCACGGTTGTTCAACTTTTGACCCGGATTACATCCCCAGCTACTACACTAAATCAACTTTTGCGATGTGTGGACGCTGCAGGGTCTGCTGTACCCCAAGAACACATCCAAAGTCTCTTTGAATCTATGCCGAGGCACGTGGCAGAGGTGATTTTCAGCAATGGTGGCTACTCTGCCTACTGATTTTGGCAGGAACCACACTTCACAGTCTATATATTTAATCATTTGATATTTGTTTAACATGTTGTCTACAAAATGAATTTTTTGTTGTGATTCCTCTTGTCTTTCTTGGTGTTGCAATTTGGGTGGTCAGCAGTAG
Organism: Latrodectus hesperus; assembly: GCA_037975125.1. Classification (NCBI taxonomy): domain Eukaryota; kingdom Metazoa; phylum Arthropoda; class Arachnida; order Araneae; family Theridiidae; genus Latrodectus; species Latrodectus hesperus. The sequence continues at coordinate 5,415,728 of CM075856.1, forward strand.
TTAATAATAATCTTTTCATTGATTGTTTACATCTCACGTTTTTATAAGGAAAATAAGTATAAAGAACGTTAACTATTAATTAATTTACGATATATAAAAATTCAAAGTCAAAGAAATGTATTTCTTTATATAAAATAAAAAAAAACTTTAATTATAAAATGGAAAGAAAATTCAAAAATTTTTTAAATAATTCTTATTTTTTTATATAAACTATTTAAAAAACTTTGGTATGTTTTGGAATATAAATGTTCATTTCATTAGTTATAAGCTATCAAATAGTTGATTTTTTTGTGGGTAAGAATAAATTGTGAAAATTTCATATGCCTTCTTTTTTATAAGTCAAAGCAATTGATTTTTTAAGACGTTTTAAAAAACATATTTATTTTCTAAATTTATCCACTAATTTATTATCTATAATAAAGTGGTGGGTAGATATAGTGTGTAATATAGCATGAAATTATATCTTCAAACTTAAAATGTCATGAAAGCATCCTTTGGTGGAATCGAGTATCGAATCTGTTGCCTTCTGGACATGAGAAGGATGTTATCTTCATCAGTTTACCGTGGTAACAATCTTTTAATGAAAATTTCCCTACATTTATCAACACCCTATATTGATCTTTCACTCAAGTGTTTCCTTCTCAAATAAACTAATTCCCAAACGAAACGCAAATAATTAAAAATTCTGAATATAAATAAACAACACCTAATAACTCTTTTCAAAAGAAAGAGAGTGGTAAGAAATTAAATAAAAGAACACAATATTTTTGAATTACTTTATTACTAAATCAGTTACAAAATCAGTTCGCAATATGATTAGAATTAAATCTTGATTGTGTTATTTAAGTACTTTTAATTTTGATGACCTTTTTAAATTTTAAGATTAAAATATTTAATTTTAATTAATTATTGAAGCCATATCAGGAAGGATTTTTTTCTTTTACAATGCAGTTACTAGCAAAATAATTCATTTAGGCTTCTTAAATTTAATTTAAAAGTTCATAATGATAAATTACACGCACAAGAGGGTATACTTTCATTGTTTATTATCAACCATTATTTTTCTCTATTATGGTTATCTTAACACAAATTTTAAATTTTCTTATAGAGAAAGAATATTTGTTCATTTCTTAATATATATATATATATATATATATATATATATATATATATATATATATATATATATATATATATATATATATATATATATATATATATATATATATATATATGTATATATATATATATATATATATATATATATATATATATATATATATATATGTATATATATATATATATATATATATATATATATATATATATATATATATATATATATATATATATATATATATGTGTGTGTGTGTGTGTGTGTGTGTCTGTGTGTATACATACATACATATAATCTAAAGCTGCCACACTTGAAAGAAAAATGCTCAAATGAATACAAACTAGAGAACTCAGAAATTAAGTTCTTTTATGAAAACGATTATTAACATTTGGGATAATTTTAATACACGAATATTTATAATTAATTATGGTTACATAAAAATACAAGGAGATTAATTATATATTTATTTATCACCCGATAGTACTTATAAGAAAATTAATGTAAAATTGTTTTCTTTATCTATGATATTAGGGAAATCCTGTCTTTCAGGATGAATAGGTTAATTCACATTATTTGAAATTTACATACTGCTGAACAAAGTTTTTATTTTGGAAAGTATAAGAAGTTTCTTTTATCAAAGAGATTAATTTTCCCATTTTTCAAACGAATTTTGCACAATGTACTTGAATTTAAGAGCCTTATCTAGCTAAAGGCTAGCACAAGCAAACATTGAATAAAATCAAACAATTGTTTCGCATACAAAAAGAAAAATAATTGTATATATCACTTTTTATCTAGTTCATACTTAATAAATAAATTTGTATTCAAAAATGCTTAAGATTTTTTAAATTAATTAAATTAATGTTTGTGAAAAAAACTACGAGCTTTAAATACAAAGGGTACTTTTAATAACAAAAGTATTTTTTGTCACATTTTTTGAAATATATGCATATAATTATACATTAACTTCAACAATTTAAAGGACTAAGAATTTATAAAATGTAATATAAATTGTTTGGACATAATATTTTTATAGAATAATTTAAATATTAATCATGAACCTTACAATAATTTAAAAATATAAAATTAAGTACGTTACTTAAGTTTTCGAATTAAAGGGTGAGTTTTTGCAGTTTCACAAACGTCCTTCTGTATACCTAGTCAAAAACTGGACTCTACCAATAACGTTGAAACAGTCTGGTGGGCAGTCTTCGTAATTTAGAAGCAATGGCCATCCAGAAGGCCCCCTAATACTTGACCTTCCACATGCAGATGTATCATTTTCTTTGGAGGACATTGTGACCAAGACCTATTTAATGTGTTCTCAAGGGGCTTTAGTGAATACGAGAAACTTTCGGTTAAGTTGGGGTTTGAGCTCACTACTTACCAATAATGAGAATGACGCCACAGCCAACCAGGACACTGTGACCTCTAAAGGGGGACTTTAAAGAAAGACCCATAAAACGTTCTTATAGACTTCTTATTTCAAATACTTTTTTTAAAATTTTTTTTTTATGTAAATGCTACTTAAATTAATTTGTGATTTTCAAGTAAATTATGAAAGCATAGAAGAAAACCGGCTTCTTCGAGCCCAAATACACACCCTCTCTCAAATATTTGCTCCTATTGTTAGCGTACTTATATGCGAGGCATAATTACTATCTATCTGAGTAAAAACAATAAAATTCGCAAAAATTTAAGTCCGAAAATCAACATATTTTCCTTTTTTAATATTTTGACAGTTGCGCAATTAAAATGTGCTGTAGCGTCGCAAGTTCATACATTGGGCGCGGAACGTTAAAAATTTACATTTTTCGTCGAAACATGCATGCATATCAATTTGTGTTCAGTTCGCATATCACCATCTTGCCATTATGTTTTTTGGTCTTAGAGCGTATTTACATTATAGCATATTAATTGCAATTTACATTCGCCGATTATTTAGAAAAGCTGTAGATAAGCTTTATAAATAAATACAAAATCACAATAAAACTTTAAAAAATAGAAAAAAAAGCACTCGCAAACAATCAAAATATTTTTTGATTTTGATTTGTATTTTAAAAAACAGAAATTTTTCTATTATTATTCATACACTCATGTTAATAATTATACATAGTTATTTACTTTGGTTGTTTGATTAGTTGTAGACATTTAATCATTAAAATGATGTGTTGTTTTATGCTTGTTGACTCTTGTCATATAATGTGAATTTTCAATAGTGGCACACATTTAGCACTTCACAAATATAAATTGCATAAAAATCATTTTTCTAAGCGTTACTCATGTGCACCAAGTACACAATACATACATGTTTAGTACACATTTTATATATTCGTATTATATAAAGTGAATAATGATTATTATCTATTTAAGTATTTTATAAGAAAAGTTTCACACAGACGTAGAACTCATGAAATTTTAAGAGAAAAATTTCTCTTAAAATTTCATGTAATTTTATATTTTAAGAAAAAGAAATGTTCATTAAATTCCTAGTTAAGTAATTTTCTTTGTCAGTGAAATTATCAGAAATGAAATGAAATTATCAGAATATCGAAAGAACCGGAAAATAATGTCATTATTTTAAAGCAAATTCAAGGAACAATTATTTTATTTTTAATCGCAAGAATAGAATGGAAGCAAGAATCGGAAAATAACGTCATTATTTTATAGCAAATTCAAAGAACAATTATTTTATTTTTAATCGCAAGAATAAAATCTAATGATCAACAACTTTTTTAGCAATCATTGGTATTGCATTAATGTTTCACCAAATAGCATCCTTTCTGTAGACGTTTTTCAGTTAAGGATTGATTTATTTGATCCCATTATTCAATTAAATATTTAAGAGTTTCATATTTATACAGGCACTAGTTCTTCAAAACAAACTGTTGCCTGAATGCTCCGCCAAAACCGCAACATTTTCTTTGGGATAAAAACTTGCCCGAGCTACTTCGAGGTGGGCGAATTACTGTTATTTGCGTTCTGGATTATCAGAGGGGAACCATTTCTCATCTTGAATGAACACCCTGTTTTGGACCGGTCAGTTTTGTTTTCTTTAGACAGATGATACAAATGTCTGCTGTACTTACTTTATCAATAGCAGGTGTTCTTAGATAATAGATCAAATTCTGCTAAGGATTTATTTGTACGTTTTCCTTTTCGGTACGAGGGGGAAAGATCAAGATCTCCAGATCTATAAATAGTGTTTAGGAACGTATAATAAGCAAAATATCTTTAGTCACAATCATCCAGTTGCTCTCCTTGTGAAGCTTATAGGGCATAGAAAGACTTATATGTACTTCTATTTTAATAAATTTATAAATAAAAATATTTAATTGAGAAAATAATCAAAACAAGTCAATTAATCATTTAACATTAAAATATCTTTGGCATAGTTTAAAGAACATGATAAATTGATAAATTGTGAGAAAACGATGACATTTCAAAAATGTTTTATCTTATATCATTATGTGCATGAGAGTTTCCTGATTTTCCTTCCTTGCCACTTGCACGGAAGTTTGACTCGGTTTTCAAATCTCCCTTCAATCCTTTTTAAATACTAGCTCTACCATAAGACATAGATTAATGTAGTTTCTGGGAACATACAAGAAGGAAACAGAAGTCAAGAATTATCGAATTAAAAGCAAACACATATGGAAGACACATCCATGTGTGCTTTTTGCAATCCATGGAGAAAAAACATGAATCACTTTAGAGGCCATGGAATGTCTCGAGAAACAATGCTCTAAGAAATTTATGTAATAAGATGTTTTAGACGCAGCATATTGTCAACAAGTTTTAGAAAAGCATAGGATGTCTAAGAGGATTTTTCATAAATAATATTGAAGTTACAAAAGTAAAAACTTGGTAAAATCACAAGAGACTTGTCAATGATAGTTCATGTACAAAATGATATAACCCTTCATTATAGTTTAATTGTGGCAATATTTAAGCTTTTAAGGATTAATTCTAAAATCCAAACTACTCTTTGTCAGTTACTGAGAGCTACCTTAGTTTATTTCTAAGATACACACATGTTAAGTAATATCAAATAAATATATTACCACATTTAGAGTAATTTTATAGATTATTTCTATAGATTTTATAGATTATTTTATAATTAATAGATGCGTTTCGAAGTTATACTTTAAAAATGTTTATTTATGATTAATGTGATAAGTGTAATCTATAAATAATAAAAAGTTAAAAAATAAACCACACACATCATTAAATAAATTAAATGTTTGCATTTTTAATACATGCAACTTTTAACATGAAGATTTCGGAGAAGGGCTCATATAGTTCGCCTAACGGACCTACACACCAAATAAATCATTAAACGTATGCAATAACCAATCTTTTGAGATAGTAGAAACTATCCTCATTCTACTATCTCAAAATCGTGATCAAACATGTTAGGCAAAACTTTCATGGTAAGAAAGATGATTGGCAAAACCAAAGTTGTCGCAAGAACTTAGGACATTGCCTTTTCAAAATAAGAGACTTACAGCTGCCAACATTAGTAAGAGTTTTGGCGTATTAACTGAAAGGCTTTATCATATTTTCCTGAAAAATTTGGTATGAAGACATTTTCTTTTGTGTGGACATTGAATCTTCTGATTAATAGCAGAGAAAAACATGGGTAAGATACTCCAAGCATCTAATTCATCAAAAGTAGCACCATTGTATAGAAATTTTGAAGGGCAATGGTAGTACAAGTACGACACGTAGTAAGTACGTATCGAGTTATCGAGTAATCGATAACCAAACAAGTGACGGTTTCTGTAAAATACTTTAACACAATGATCTAAATTCTAAACAGCTGAGTATCTATCTTTCAAGCGGTCTTTTCTTAGATTGTACCTCATATTCTTATATCGCAAGGTGGAAACTCGGAAAATTCTCAAATACGTATACAGCAAACGTGCATGTAAAAATAAAAAGTTGAACATCCATATTTCACTGTACAACAAATTTGGAATTCGAACTTAGAATATTCTATTCTGAAGAGCTCTGTGTTAACACTGGGACAAAGTAAAATAAGTAGACACAAAATATGTAAAGGAAACAACAAACATGATAATAATTCATTAAAACTGATGAAAATGTTGTGAAGGACTTAGATGTTGAGTTGTAATCTCTTTATCTTTACTTTATCTTTTGAATATGGCTTATCACTTATAAAAAAGCTCTTTATATAGAAGTCCTTTATGATGATTAATTGATACAAAAATGTGCATAAGAAAATGAGGAGGGGAGCCTTCTCAGTTATTGTGCTAAGCCCTTATAAATGTGATTTCCTTACATTTATAACATAACAAATTAAATTAAAAGGGTATTTTTTTCATTTCATTGCAATATATTTATTATTATTAAAAAAAATTGATAAACAAAACTTTAAAAGACGAATATAAATTTGGTATTAGTAATTAAAATATTTTAACATGCGTTTTCATACAGTATAATTATGTGTTTTTAATAACTTGCTATTCAGAAAATTAATCTATAGTTTGGAATGCTGTCATGTTAACTGATATGTAATATTACGATGTCTCTTGAGATACGAACTCTAAAATGATACCATAAAATGGATTTTAAATCAATAAATTATCAACGGTATGGAGTGGTTGAACTAAATTGATCAGCTAAAGCACCGATTCTTCAGCTAAAAACTTATGAATATCGAAACAATTGTTAACAATGCCAACATAACTTTTCGTAGCTATTAATAAAGAAAATTATTCTTGAATTGCTTCCATTTCACATGTGTTAATTTCGCAGAGTTAGCTCGCATAATAATAATCGGAATATTTTCGTACGCTAATTCATTTCATAACATTTACATGATTATATATAGTACTTTGCATTATCGGCATAGCAATTGCAAAACTAAAAGAGCAGGTTTATTATTTTTTGAATTTAGAATATTTCTGTTAAAATTCAAACATTTTTTATTGGATATTGAGTTATCATTGCAAGGTACAAAGTGCTTCACATAATGTAAAACATCTATTTATGAAAAATTAAAAAACCATTTTTCAGTTTAAAACATAATTAAAAAAGGGAAAATAACATTCCTTTTTTTATAAACTATTCACCTGCCAATTAAATTTTCATACATGCCACTTTGTAAACATGAGCCGCATGTTCGAAAATAGTGAAAAACCACTAAAATATGAGAGACATATAAATTTATTGTATTACTTCATTAATAAAATTGCATGACCTAATTTTATATATCAATTTATAAAAGCACATAAAAATGTGTAGAAAATACAAGAAGTTTTAAAAATATGTCTTTCAAGATGCATCCAGAAATTATCTTCACTACTTTCTACCAATTTTTTCTTAATATGTCTAGTTAAATTATGGGTGGCAATACTTTTATGAAATATGGCTTCTGAGAAGCCTGTCGTGTTGTTCTTTCAATTTCTTTATAGGCGGTGAGCATCCAAAGTCGATTTTTTCCGGCTGCCATTCATTTCAAATTTGAATTTCGGAAAAACAATTTGTGAAAATGCACATGTGCTGGAAAAATATTTTTATCATTTTTTTTCTATTTGATAAAAATTTTTTGAACAATGGTATTACAAAAGGGATAGGGATTTTGTCAATATAAATAAATTAAATGATTAAACATAATTTAATGACATAAGAATTCTATAATTTTAACTTTATATATATATATATATATATATATATATATATATATATATATATATATATATATATATATATATATATATAAAAAGCAAAATTTTTCATGATAGTAAATGAACTTTCTAAGATAAATTTTTATAAAAAATAATAAAAAGAATAGTTAAAAAAACAAAAATGATTAAAATAATTAAGAATAATGAAATAACAGCATATCTAGTCAATGAGGCTTAGCCTTGGCTGGAAATGAAATCCTAAAAGAATACTCGATGACTTCAAAGTATGATATGCCAGTTTGCATTTATATTTCATCCGGGATCTAAACACAGAGGTCTTGTAGATGAAAAAAAAAACATTTCACAAACTACAATACGTTTGATTTGATTTCTAATGAATAACAACTTTCCTTTTTGTAATTAATGGAAATTTGTCTATGAAGATATTATTATTTTGTTAAAATTTAAAGCAAAATTAAAATTCTTAATTTTGTTTTTAAGGACAAAATAAATTTTCGTTCAAATATAAACGAAATTATTTTATTCATAATTAAATAAAAATGCAGTTTATTATTAAGCATTTTGGAATCGATGTTGTTGAAATGTACCTGCGACAAGTATTAGAAAGAAACGTTGTAATTCAAAACATTTTATGAAAAACACTTCCACATTGCATACCATGACTTTATATGGGGGGAGGGGTTGGAAACTAGACTCTTTGAAAGATTTGTGGCTCTGCGTTTCATTTTCCCCTCCGCTAAGTCTTGGCTCTTCCTACTTCAAAATGCTGAAATATGTCCCAAACCCTTTATAACTCAATTTATAAGGTAACTTTTAAATAGAACTGAAGTTTTTTATAAATATTTAGCAATCACTTTGCTTAAAATATTTTTCAAATTCTATAATATTTGATAGAAGAAAAAGTAAAAATCACTATTGAGTGAGGGATACAATTTATAAAGTATCTATATTTTTGTTAAATAAAATGTTTGCTGTTTTCAGTAAATGGTAATATTGAATGCTCTTGTATAATTTAGGAAAATATTAATTAATTACATAAAAATATAACATCTCACAATGAGAGACATACATAAATGATAAAACTAAAAGCGAAATATCACCTTAAGACATTAATCAGCTCTTACATTATGCTGTCAGATTTCACGCATGATATATAATGGAGGGCTATAAAATTAAAAAAAAGGTTCTTTCCAATTGAAAATTAATAAAAGTTCACTTTCAAAGTACCTAAGTTCACAAATGACTACAAGTTAATTAAGAATAATAAAACTTATTAATTTATTTTGGCTAAATTATTGTTTTTAATTGCAATCAATATATATTACTTCACGCTGATTTGTGATAAATTTCTAAAAGACTTAGTTCTTTGTAGGTATGCATAAAAATATTTCGAACTGTAAAATAATTGTAAGGTGATAAATATAATTCTCTTGACCTAATTATTTCTATTATTTTAACTATTGATTGATCCTGTTATCAATGAAAGGATTTTTATTGGGGAAATGTAAAAAGGGCCAGGAAAAAATGAAAACAATAAAAATAAAATAAAATATTTTAACTATGATATTTATATGATAAGGACCATATGTTTAAATTCAGAAGACTCTGAATGAGATAGATACCTTGTTTTAAACAATACTACAATGAATTCATATATAAATAGATTAATAAAAATTATATATAAATGGGAAATATTGATTAATTTTCCGAAAAAACAAAACATAATTTTTGATTAGTTTTTTAGTAAGTGTTATAGAGGATGTCAATTATAGGTACATTACTTGATGAATATAATAATTTGTAATACAGTATAACCTGAGATTCTAAATTTGTACATTTTGCTATTGAAAAGTAAAATTTTATATACATTTTGAATTTTTTAAAATAATTTCGTAACGGTTTGTAATTTACATCTCTATTATTCGAGTTTGAAAATATTCTTATGAATGCCTTTTTATCTGAAACTGAAAACATTCAATCAGCAAAAATCTCTAACATGCATCCAATCTCAAGCAAGCAAATCTGCCGAACACTTTCATTCTGAGGGAGCCTATGAATGTTCTGTGCGTGTAGAGAGGAGGTTCAGGTGTCCACCTTGTTACTTGATTGTGGTTGAAATGTAAGAAGAGTCGTGCTCTGTTTCTTCAGTCGGTAGAAGTAAGTACCATTAAAATATTGTGGAGTACTTATAAAATTTGCAATTTTTTATACATTTTTCACTGAATGAAGAGTATTTTGCCCAAAGCGAATTCCCTAGTGTAATTAATTACGTAGGTTATACAAGAAAATAAATCATCCTGTCTCTATGAATGAGGAGAGGAAAATTCCAGATCAGGTGTGAGGTTGTCACCAAATCGTAGTTCAAAATCCCGAGGAGCTTCGTGATAGGAGAGTATTCCAAAATCATTTACATTAAGGTGCAGCCAGGACTTAAATAAAAAGTAATAGATTGGTACTGATAGTATGTTAATTCAGTTTTTAGAACGAAATGTCTTTCAGTCATTATCAATGAAATATTTCGAAAGCATAAACTACTTTTCTTTCTGTCTATATAGAACAAAATTTGATGATAAATGTATCTATCGATATACTAATATAGTTATTATCACAATTCTTTCAAATTTCCTTAATTTAGAATAATAAAAAAAATTCATTCTGTAAATCAACTTTTATCAGAATATCAAACTGAAAAATTATAATCATTTTATTAATTCTGAATTTTTACTTATTTTTTACCAATAAATTAACTGTTATTTTTTTAAACTATTTATGTTATTTTATTATAAAACTATTTACTGCTATTATATTAAATTTTTATAAAAATTGGCGAATGTTAATATTTTTGATTTTCACACACACTCAGTTTTTTTTAAAAATGAATGCACGTAGAATGATTGCATCATGAAGATTTTTAAATATTAATTATTTTATTGAAAAAAGCTATTTCGTAATGAATTTTACAACAATGAGGTATTTTAGTTAATAAATTTAATTTATTGTAATGCATAAGAAAATAATAAATATACATAACTCTTAATAACATTTAAAATCATATCATACTATGTTTTAACAAAACAAGGCTTTAATATAAATTCATTAAAAATTGTTCTTTTAAATGTAATTAAAGATGAAGTTTGGTAATTTCCTAAATTTTATTGTGATTTCTTTAAAAAATGAAATGATATACATCTATTTGTTTGTGTGAGAAATTATCAATTACACTCTTAATGGGATGTTTTATCAGTGTATTCTTGTAAAGTAAATTACCAATTTTATTAAGAAGAAAAAAATTATATTATTCATAAATAAAAGAAACCATATTTCAATTATTTACAAAGGCCCTTAATTTAAGAATATAAATAACACTCCACAAGAGTAGTTACAAAATGCTCATATATTTAATTTTAAATAATATATAATGCAAAAATGAATTAAGACCAGCAGAAAATGAAATGGTATTTAAAGCTACCGACAGTGGCATGTAAAGTCAATGCATAAAATAAAAGGTATAATGTATTAAACATTTAAACATGATGACTCCTCTTCTCACTATAGGCTGTGAAAGTGTCCTCCACCCACTTTACCACATATGCGAGCTCTCTTGATAAGATTTCTATAGATTCTTGTGATGACATCCTGATTCTAAGCTCTTCAAATGTGTGTGGATTTGTTTTGTATACTTTTCCCTTTGACATTCCCAACAAGTGAAAGTTACAGTGATCGAGGAGACCACAAGCCTTTGTTGATGGCCTTCAAGTGTAAACACCTCAAGCACACTCAGAACAAATAATTGAGAAAGGTATTGAGTATATCTGTGGCATGTTGCACCATCCTGCTGAAAGTAACACAACTGAAACTTCTCTTCTGGAAAATTTGAATGAAACTCCTCTAAGATTTTCAAATCAAGTTCACTTTTCCATGTCGTCTCAAAGAATATGGGCTCCACAGACAAGGATTTTATTGCCAAAAACGTGATATACGAATGTAAATAAATAATTGCAAGAAACGCAATATTCTATAATATTTCCACGGGTCGTTTGTAAGTGCACTCAACATATAATTATGTGGAAGATTACAAGTTCTTTTCTAATGCTTCACTTTACTAACGCATTCCCATAGAAATAATTGAAAGTTGGATTGAGATAGGTAAAGAGTTATCTTTCGTTTATAAAAGAAATCATTTTCATCGTTAATAAAAGAAGCTTAATTCACACACATGAATATAAAAATGTGGGTAAAATTTTACATTTTTATCTATTCATGTAAATAGAATTAAAGATACATGATTAAAAAAATAACTATTAATATATATAAAAAGCAAAATGATATTTACAGCTATATATTTATTTGAAAAATTTTCAGTAGCGATTTTAATACAATATTTTACCTATATACTCTAATAAAAATAATTGAAGGCTTAATTAAAAAACAAAATTATTTTTTGCAAGTAAATGAATTTTTATTTGAAATATTTATAAGGGTATTTAATTTATAAATAAAAAACTAAACTATAAATAAGAACTAAAAAACTATAAATAAAAATTAAAACGTTAACGCATTAACATCTATATATTTGATTAGAATCAATATGAGATATTTTTAGTCATAAATAAAAAGTAAAATGATATTTACAACTATATATATTTATGAAAAAGCTTAAAAATTATTTTAAATAGCAAAACTTGCAAATTAATTTTAGTATATTACTTTATTAATGTACTAAAAATTAAGAAATTTATTAATAGGCAATTTTTATTATTGTTCATTTACGAAAGAGATTGATCACAATAAAAATCCTTAATTCATAAGTACGAAATATACTTCAAAAGTGTTACATTATTACTTCTTCATGAGTAGAATTACTAAATTATGGAGAGTATGATTATGATAATAGAACAACTGCAAATACGAAATGAAAGAAAATTGTAAATTAAAACTACATATTTTTGAACTAAAGATTATTAATAGCTTTTTAACATAACATTGTGATTTATAAGCTCTCATACAATTAAATCAAAGTTTGATTGGGAAGAAAAAATTATGTTATTATCTAAAATAAAAGGAATTATATTTTAATTACTTATAAAGATGCTTAAATTATAAATAAATGGACTACAGAAAGATGTTTCACGATAATTCCTAAATTTGATCAGATTTAATAGAAAGCAAAATGAAGGAAAGGGAAAAACAACCCTTAAAATTGCTTCTTTATTTCAACCAGCACATTTATAATGATATATTTTATAATTTTTCATGAGCGTTTACATTCGTTAATATGAGTATATTTTTTAATTTATAATTTCTGAATACACTCTCACTTCAGAAATTCGGAATAGATCCCTGCCGGACCCTCCCAGAATCGATCTTTCCCGACGGTCCGGCAGTTCATTATTTTCTACCACATTAGAAGTGCCTCTCAAGGTAAATAAATTGGGACCTGGAATTAACGCTAGACTTATTTCTATTCTTTGCTGACCAGGAGATTTTACCTGCCTAAAGTTCTGCCGCATTCCGTCGAGTGGGCCGCTTATAATACCATTTTAATGTTACCCCCCTAAACTTAATAATCTATTATATTCATCTAATAAACAACAAAATTTTGTAACTAATTAGATTAGGAAATTTAACTTTGAGATTAAGCTATTAAGAGGGTATTTCAAGTAATATGAGAAATTTTACTTTCATATTATGCGTGAGGTTTTCTGTTAGTTGATAGCAAGAATTATGTTTTCAGTAATGAATTATTTTTTTTTATTGTCTAGTTAGATTATAGAATACCATTTGGAATTAAATAAGTGTGATTCCCAAATACATTAAAGAAAGTTGAAAGGAATTAATTATAAATAATTTGCCATGCTTGTGCGTTTTATATGAATAAAACAATGATAAATGTGGATTTATAATTAAATCTACATATAATTTTAACTAACGTTAAAAATGAATGTGAATTTGATATAATTATCTTTTAGTGTGATAATCAATTTTGTTAATTTAAAACGTTTTTATTAACTAATGAGGAAGTACTCATTAGATAAAGATTTTTTTTATTCTACTAATATATTTTTTAATATATACTTTAATAATATTCTTTGAATTACAAGTTATACAACAATGATTAAGCAGCTATTTGAGGTAGAATAGAATAAAGCTGCAAAACAGTAAACTAATTTTAGTTCTAAATATTTTATATTCTTTTTTAATTAAATAGAACAAAATAGGAATTACCATTTGATAAAAAAATCTATCTCTTCCAAGCAATATTTTTGGTTTAATATTAAACATAGTTATAAAATTATTTCCATTGAAATAGATTACATTTTTAATTACAGATTTTCTAATAATATAAAGTTTATAATACTAAATTTATTAATAAATAGATGAAACTATTTAAATGACAAAATATATTTTATTTGATTAAGAAAAAAAAACAACAACAAAACAATCGGAATACAAAAAGATAAAAAAACAATATGAAAACAAATTAATCATTGCATTAATTTGCCTACAAGATAATTATTAATTTAAATTTGTGTACTAGATTAATTTTTTTATTAATCTTACATATTATTATTACATTAGTAGTCTACTAGAACAGAATGAATAATTTAAAAATGAATCTCTGTAAATTAGCTGGAATTTCGGATCTTTCTAAATCTATAAATCAGTAATTTGATTTCAAACCGATGTTTCTATATTACACTTAAGATTATATAATTAGATTTAAAATTATTACTTAATATTTATTTTTTTAAAAGTAAAATTTTTTACATTTTTGATATAATGAGTTTAATGTTATTAAATATGTAAAACAATGTGTAAATTCCTTCTCATGTTATAATTTAATCTTTTTATTATAATACCACGTTGAATAAAAAAGATTTCTATTATCAGTGTTAATTATTAGATCTTACACTAAATTTTTTTAGGGATGACAAAATATATTTTATTTGATCTCTTGATACCTTGTTTTACTAATTATTTAATATCTTGTGAATTTTATTTGATATCTTTTTTTGCTAGTTTAGAAATTTTTTGTGCATAATATAAGACATTCTAACTTATTTTTGATATTAAGAATTTAAGGTTTCCTGCGAAATTTGATTAAATAAAAATACATAACATTTAATTTGAATGGAGTCACATTTTTAGCTCTTGTTATTTTGTCTGCGTAGAAAATGTGGACCTTTATAACATTGCGATAAATATTTATTTTCAATCAAGTATGATTGTGTTTTTACTTCTTGTATATATTTAAATAAAACTTTCCTCGTATATTATTGCTTTACATATTGCAATTCTTACTCTTAAAGCGTATTTTCAAAATTTTTGATTTATGAGTACTTTCATTTGTATTTTCAGTTTAACTTCATAAAGGGAAGTTTTAGTTCAGAAAATGAACATATATATATTTGCTATTCTTATTGCTTAGTGACTTGTTGACTCTGAAAATAAATTTTACCTCTTATTAATATTTTGTGTATAATTTTATTCTTATTTAATCACATCACAAAGTCTATATACTTATTCTAAATTTAATTTTCATGTATCAGAAGAAATTAAATTGGAAGCCAAGATTTTTTTGAATAAAAATTTTTTACATGCCAGAAATTATTTCATGACAATTTGGGTTCAAGTACTGCGACGCCATTGGTTCTGCAGCAACACTGTAGATTACAGTTTTATGCTTTTGTGAGATGAATTGTCTAATAAGCTAATTTTAATAAGCTTTTTAAATAACAGCAATTATATTAGAAAACAAATAAAACTAAAATGAAAATCGCTAAACACCGCTTGCGAAAAATGAAATTTTGTCCAGAAAAGCATGATATTTGTCTTACTAAATGACCAGACTTTCTCTTGATACTGTACATTTCCTTCGAAAGGAAATCCTTCCCTTATCAAAGAAATTTTAGGTGAAATCATCAACAGCGGGGATTGCGAAAAAAACTGCCTATTTCATTCTTTTCATGTCTTTTCTGTTTATTCCTATTGTTATACTGTAATGATTTTGAAATTTTTCTGTCGTCATCTGCCCAACCTTTTTTTCTTACGTACAAACTTTCTATCCGGGCTATTGTTTATTTTTTTCAGGACTTTCCTCGTCGTGTCAGCTTGTTTATGTCTAATTTTGTTTAGAAAATAATCTTAAAACACTGCAAAAGCATGCGCAACAGCAATAAAATCGACTTTTGAGAATTGTTGACCAGTGTGAAAAAAATTATGTTTTATGCAACAATATTTTTGGTGTCAAAAATATAAAGAAGTGACTCATCAAGAAAAAAATTATCGTACGAAAGTCATAGTAAAAAAATAGAAGAAAAAAGAATTTAAAGCATGCACTGTTACTTTTTATACATAATTGAAAATAATTTGAAATCATCTCACATACTATTAAAACAGTAAAAGATGAAAATTTAAGAGGAAAACATGTTTATTTTTTATTTTCAAATGTATGTGCAGTCATACAATTTTCCTTAGAAAGAGCCTTGTTGGGTTGAATAAAAAAGGTTCTGGGGAATGCATTATTAATTTAATAAAAGAATCACTTGAAGTTGGCTCTAAATACATATTCACGAGAAGTTAATATAAATATTTTCAGAGCTTTTAAAAGGTAATGAAAACATAATTTTCACAAAATTTAGATTACAAGATTAATAAATAGGGGAAAAACGAAGTAGTACGAAAAAAACTTATTTTTTTAGAAAAAAGGTTGTCAATATGAAAGCAATAAAAGCTGCAGGTATTTATAATATTGGAATAATTTCAACGCTACGTTTAGTTCTGACCTACAAGTCCCTGACAAAATCAGAAAATTTTAGAAATTATTTGTTTTAACTGATTTACATGCTTACATGATGATGCATGAGGTTCTAGAACTAAGTAAAATATGTTGATTCTAATAATTCAATAGATATTATTTTTTTATTCTTGAAATAAATGTTGAAAAATTAAATGAATTTTAAGGAATTTAAATTTTTAAATTCGAAAAGTATTTAAAGTCGTTAAATGAAGTATATAACAAAGAAATGAGCGGAATTTAAAAATTCAGAGAAAATATAATTTGCTTAAGAATATTTAATACAACTTTCAAGCTTTTAAATCGAGACGACATATTCTGCATTACCCAATCTATTATGTGTTCTTTCAATCAACCAAGTACGTAATCCTTATAACTATGTTTGACCCTTTGTCTAGATTTCTCTCATCTGTTTTAAATGTTTAGTGAATGAATGCATATTTAATACGACGCAATCTCCATCAGCCCAGAGGACAGACGAACTCTGACACCGAGCTAAAGTTAGCTGAACTGCTGACAAATATTGTTCGACTTCATATCTAGGAGTTCAACAGTTATTATCACTTTCAAAGAGAGATTTATGCTTATTTTATAATTCTTAAAGTTGCACATGTTCTTAATAGATTAAATTTTTTTCTTACAACATATAAGTTGAATAACTATTATATTATTGGTATACAGAAATTTTAGAATAACTCTTTATTTTTAAATTTATAGTTACTTTTCTTACCAGAAATACACATATATATTTATATTATTGATCAAAGAATTTTTATAAGTAGCTTGCACACCATGGTAAAAGCTAGATTTAATGTAATATATATATATATATATATATATATATATATATATATATATATATATATATATATATATATATATATATATATATATATATATATATATATATATATATATATATATATATATATATATATATATATATATATATATATATATATATATATATATATAAATTTTTATAAATGTTTAAAGTATTTTATGGAAATTTATTTTACGGTTTACAAGATTTATGTTCCTACAATGCATAAAATACATTATTTGAGAGTCACTTAAGACATATTTTTTTCTTTAACTCAAAGCATTAGAATAAATAAAAGTTTTAATCATTGAAGAATAAAGACAGGCATTGTTGAATAATAGTTCTGTAATTAATGTATATGTTCGGAAAATTATATCGTAGAAAATGGAAGAAAGCAAATTTTATTAAGCTAATTGGGGAATTGTATTATTCTCAACTATTTATTTTAATTAGAAGATTTGATTGTTACTTTTTTGATCATTAAATTGTAACATGACCGAATCAATCATCAAAATATACATCACATTAATTTACTTTAATTTTTGTTAATTATAATTTATTGCATTTCAATGCGGCTGTATTACTTATGCTATGCTAAATCTTTGTATCGGTTATTGTCAGTCCTTAAGGATAACTTTTCAAAAAGTAAGTGATTAATGAAACTCCCATAAATGTATGGTTTATTAAAAAATAATCAAAACAGAAAATAATTATTGGAGAATAACTAAATGTTAGCCTAGCTTAAAAACTTTTTCTATCAAATAATATATTTGGGTTAATTCATGCACTTCAATGCTTGCTTTTATTGCAACAAAAACTCAAATAATGAATAAATTTAAATTATATTTTGATTGACTTAAAGTCATTTTTTAATAGAATAAAAATAAACAAGTAAAAAGTTATCTTAAAGTTAATTAAAGGAAAGTTATGTTTGAACATTTCACAAATTTGATAGATTCTTTTGAAGCTTATCTTATTAAATTAAATGATCATATATCTTCAAGTTAAGTAAGCAATATAAAATTAAAATATCTTAATTCAATAAAAATTTTAGGAATACAATAAATGTTAAATTTTAATAATTAAACTATGAGAATAATAAAAATAATCACCATTTATTAAAAGAAAAATATGGCCACAGTTGCTTAAGATGGAATATTTAAACTACAAGAACGTTGAAATTAATAATTTTAAATTCAATTCAGTTAAAGTTATTTCAGGTGTTAATGATTGAGATAGTGTGAATTAAAGTTAATTTTATACTTTGAAAGTGATCTGGCTAACTTATTCTACGTCACATAGCAAAATTATTTTCGTTTTAAGAGCTTTCATACTACCTTTTGTTATACTTATTTTGTCAACTAAATTTTAACTTCCCTTTGAATCCAAGAATTAAAACATTGAAAATAAGCAAAAAAAATATTATTACTATTTTTTTATAAAGGAATATTTAATATTATGAGTGAGAGAAGAAGTTTTATGATTATAAAAGTTATTTTTGAATACTTATGAGTTTTATTCTAATTAAAGTTAGTATTGATAATTGAATTCACCAAAGTAGAGAGAGAGAGAGAGAGACAAAATTAAGAAAATGTATTCTTTTATTTTCACTTAAACATAAATTTTAATTTTAATATAATTTTATATGTAGGGTTTTGTATATGTTTTGTATGTATTTTTATATTATTCCGTCTATCTATTTATTGTACACATACATGTTTTTTCATTATTAAATATTTAGTACCCATTAAAGGAATGTTCATAATTCCTGAGAACTTTTCACATAAAATTTATCGTATTAAATTCACCATTTCAATTGACATAGCAGAACTTAATAATGTAAAGTTATTATTTTACTTAGAAGCAATTTATTTTGGGAATGAAATTTTATCATATTTTTCGTTTGTTAACTGCAGTTAATGTTTAATGATTTAAAAATACGAATGTTAGTAGTTAAAGATAAAACATTATAAAAAGTAAAATTGCTCTAAGAAGTTTGTAATTTCCTCGAAATACAATCTAAAATAGAAAAAATGAGGAATTACGTTTTGCTTGTGAAAATAAATGATAAATTCTCAAAAGACCGATTTATTCAATTTAGAGTCTCTAACATAAATTCAAATTTTTGGCAAAATTATTGTTGAAAGGTTTTTCTCAAAATGTCACTGGTCACAAGTATTTATCAAGAAATTAAACTATTCTTGCTTTGATTTATTTTTAACACTTTAATTGATTGAATCACCTTTATTGGATGAAATATTTTTTGAATTTTATAAAGTTAAACCACAATATTTAAAATATTCAAAACAAAATATTGCGCAGAAATAAAAATTTAAAACTTATTAGACATAATTAAAAAATTTAGTAGAGGCACAGAAAAATTAAACACAAGTGTATTGTAAACGTTTAAAGGAAGATAATATTCAAACGTAACTAAAATAAATATGGGTGATGTTTGTAATTAGTTTTTTTTGTCACTGACACATATGTTTCAAAAACAATTACTATGTGTGAATATAGTGAGAAAACATGTACTATCAGCTATATTTTGTAAAAATGTATTTTCCCATTTATTTTTCTGTGGGACTCAATGTAAGATTTCCCATTTAACATGAAAGGAAAAGATTTGGTACGTTTTTGAAGTTACTTATAATAAGAACTTGTAATCATAGCATCTGAGATACTAGATATTTTACAAGTAAAGATATTTAATACCAAGGCCACTCACAACATACACAGGTTTGAAACAGAAATGCCAACACCTAAAGTATTCATATCTCGACAGCACTTTTAGCGCACACAACTCTGCTACAGTTTCAAAGCCAATCTTTTTTCTGATTGGTTTAAATGTAAAACATTCTTGTAAGTGTTGCTACGACAATAATTCTCCGTTAAACGACTTATTGCAGAGAATGATGTCTTTCATTGAGATAGATCTGACCTCTATGAGAAAAGCGGGGGAGCTTTGGCCTAAACATAATAGTAACTGAAAGTGCATCTTTCGCTACAAATATTATCTTCAGGATATGAAGTTACCATGACGACAGCTTTCCTATTTATTGAGACTGTAAGCATGTTAAGCCTGAGTAGAATGCCAAAACACATAGTGGTAATTTGTGTTAGTCAGTGAAAATGGAAGATATCAAAATATTGAGATATATTTTCGTTATAAGGCGTGTTTTTTATTTTATATTTTAAAAACTTTTAATGCATGGAATGATGTGCACTACTGCTTTAAATACGCACACAAATGTTTTTGAAATAAATGTGAACTCATTTATGAAAATGCTAATAATTCTGTACAACTATTCATAAAATTGTTATTTTCTATATTTCGCTAAAATCTCTAATAAAAATCTCAATAATTTGAATTTGTATGATGTTCAGTGTTCTAATTTTAGAGATATAATTATGTGCCCAAAAATGTGAAATACAGCATTATTTATGAACAAAGAGTAAAAATCTATCAAAATTTCATTTAAAATGATAAAGTTTTGCTGAAAATGAGCCTTACCATGTTGAAAGATCAAGACATTACTCTTTGTTCAAAAGTGACCTTGTATACTGTGGTGTAAGAGCGTAAATATCTGTATTATTGTGAAACGTAATACATAGAAATTTACTGTGTAATTATTAGTAAAAACAAAGACTTTCGTGTCTAAACCGAGCCTGATTAGATAAAACATTACGAAGTCTAAAGTAATATCTTGTTACTTGGTTTTTAAGAGCCCAAGCTGTACCTTTAACTTAGTGATCCTTAACTTAAAATGAATTGTATATTTTTCATAGTGTGTTAGAAAACTATTGTATGGGATTGGAAAAGCTACTACAATTGTGTTATAAAGAGAAGACGCTTTTCGAGTATTAAAGCAAGTGGTGTTTTTTTTTTAAAAAAAAACGTTTACTTGCATAGGGGGGTTGATTGTTTCCAACTATCAACCATAATTTTCAAACAAAGTACAGTAATTTTGACGAGGTCGACATATGAACTGGCATCGAAAAAATAAAGGATTCTGTAATTATATGATATGCACATCTCTTATTTGGTAAATGATCATTTGCGAGGTCAAGTATCGGGTCCATTACCTTTTGGACTAACGATGCTTTTTCTATCAGTTTACAATAGCCTTGAAGGGGATTAAGTGGAAATGATGTCAAGCAGAATCTATAAAGATATCGTTTAAGCAATTTTTAAATTGTATACGGTTAATAGCGAAAGTTTTTTTTTGAATAAATTATTTTTTATGGAAAGTCTTCATCAGAATCGTATCAAAAATAAGAATATTCACCATTAATCAATCAAAATTCACGCGATAGTATATATTCTATAATAAATTCTATAGTATGTACTCTTATATGGTCAATAAATCTGGAAATCTGTTTGAGTCCCTGATTCTAAATTTATCCATCCATTTGTATAATATCAATTCGATCTTGTTTTGTGCTATATATTTTAGAGAAGTACAATTTCACAGTCAAGGGACTGTCATGTTATTTCACTTCATGAATATAATGCTGGATTTTTATAATTGAAGACTCAAAGATCACATTATAACATTAAACAATAATAGTTATGCATTTTATTCTTATATTTATAAAAAAATGTTAAAAATAATAGTATTTAATGAGAATAATGGAAATTCTTTTATTGCATTCATTTGCTTTTGTTAGTAAAAGAAGCAAATTGTAATTATAAATGTAAACAATGTGCCCGTGCTAAAAATTATTTACATTAAGCATTTATATTAATTCTAATGGATATATTTTAATATAGATTAGTAGTAATTTATATCAAAATATTCTATTCATTAGATTTGGTTTGTTTCTTAACTGTCATTTTTTGCACTCGAGGGCTAATTAAACAGGGACCTTTAAGTGGATTCTGTACCACTACAAACATCCAAGTGGAAGTTGGGATTCAAATCCACAAACGGTTGAATTGAAGGAAAGCGTTATATTCATTAGAAGTTAAACAGAATTATTCTTTTATGTTGTTATGGATATATAAAGTATGGAATTAAATAATATTATAAAAACATTTAAGTAAAATATTTGATTGAAATAGAAGATTATTTATAGTAGAAGTACTAAGTAAAAAATTGAGAAAATAGTATTTATTTATCCCTTTAGTATTAATAATGACAGACATTTCAACACGTTTATTAAATCTCATAGGAAGATTTATTTGATTATTGAAAGCAGTTTGTTTCGTTAAACTAAAATCAAATTTAATTTATACAATTTTAAATTGCGATGAGAATAATACAATTGATAACAAGCGAGAAAGCTATTTCAATCTTTTTAAGCTTATTACAACTCCCAATTCCTAGCTAAAATAATGAAACTGTATATTCTCCATACGTTTGTTGTCGTAAAATGAGCATTAAACTTACTTCGATTATTTGAATGCAAAGTGAAACATAAAAATGTGTTGTGAAAAGAAATTTTTAAGAAGAAAGACCTTTATTAACTTAATTTTTCTTTATCAAAGATTTTGATTGTATTGGCACTACCGAAAAAATACATCATTTACATTTAAAAGAAGTATGCATACTCCTTCACAAAAAAATTAAAATACATTTAAGGTTTATGATGTAATTTTAAAGCGATTCAATTTCTTTAAAATGTAAAGTAAAATTTAAATATCAGTTTTGAACACACACACACCGAAAATATGTTAAGTTTGGTGAAGATGCTCAAATACATAAGGAAACTCTGATGAGCACATAACAATACAGCATTAAACTTGTTCTATAAGTAATTATTTAACCTTATGAATGATACCTCTTTTTTTCTAAAGTAATTAAAAGTTTTATTTAGATTTGAACTTTTGTGTAAATTTTATTTCACAAAATTCTTATTTTAATATAAATTATGCTCATGAGGTGAATGGAGTTAAAAAAAATCATTTTTAAAATTTTATAACAGTTGGAAAGCTAAGCAGATTTCAATGACACGCTTGCTAGTGGTTAATTCTAATGAAATAAAGAAATTTATTTTACACCAGTCTTACGCGATTTACCAAAAAATATTGAAAGTATTATGCATTTATTTTAATTTTTAAAATTAAAGATGTTGTTAACATTCGTGCTTGTATTGTGTGACACCGCGCAAGGGGAAGCCATACGACTGCTGAGGGAGCCAATCCAAATTCGCTTTTAATTTAATATTTAGTGCATTTTTCTCACACTTGTTATATGGAAAGATTAAAAGAGAAGTTGTCTGCATAAGAAATATATCTATAATCAGCAGTCAAATACTTTTCAGCTATGGACCAAAAGAGCTTTTGAACATGTACACGCGCAGGCATACCATGGAAATTTCATGAAAACGCGCGCGTTATCAAATACTCACTGTATATAGTAGTAATTAAAAAATTTAAAAAGGAAATTTTTATAAAATAGCAACATTTATTTGCCAAATTGGTTTAAAACTAAGTAAATGCAGCTGTAAAAATAGATTTTAAGTGAAGAAAATGTATTAAAATTTATAAAATAGTTGTTTATATGGAATTTAACTCTATAAAAATCATTAGAAAGTATTTATTGACGGAGCACAAATAAAAATTTGAAATTTAAATTTCGCAGAAGAATTTGAAGGTCACTCAATGGGTTCTGTACAAACAAATGATAATGATTTGTAATTATGCTTATTTCAACGTTTTTAAAAATATAAAGTAATAGTTTTCTATATTTCTATAGCTACTAAGCTTGTTAGTAACTAGTTAAATTGCATGGCTCTGATATTAAGCTTCATCAAACCTAAATGGAGATGGATCCGGAAGTCAAGGTTTTCAATTGAAGTCAATTTTTCGAAGAATCAGTTTAGTTTCGTTTCCACCATACATTTAGCTTAACAATATCTTTGATTGCGATCTTTTTCTTTTAAAACTTGCGCTTTAAATAGTTTACATTAACTTTCTCTTAAAGATGAGTTTAGTAACATGAGCATTGATGCGTGTATAAAATTCGAAGATCATTAGCATGTATTATCTCTTTTGGGTAAGTATATCAGAACTATAGTTTTGACTGAATGTTATAGAAATCGAGTATCACTGTTTTACTTTTATAACATTTATCGTTCAATGGTACGTGAAAAAATGTGGCAAAAAAATCTTTTCATGAATTAATTTTAATATAGCTTTTTTAGGATTTGAAATTGTCTGTACAGCAATTTCAACTAGATGCATGGTTATTAAAATTACAGTTGCAAATAGCTATATTTTGGCTATTCTCAAATGCAAATTTAATAACCACTTCATCTAGCTATCAATAAACGTATCTAGCTTTTAGAGAGAAATATTTTTAAAAAATATCCTTTTAAAACACATTTTGTTATTCTTATTTTTGTATTACTGTTTCAGAAAAATCTTTTTCGGGAATTTTATAGATACTGAATTTATTAGTAGATTATACTTGTTCTCTTACTGTCACATTTTACTCTCTAGGGTAACTAAACGAGGATTTGTAATTTAAAGTGAACCACAACTGACATCCAAACCTGAGATGGGAACCAAATCAATGAACTGTTAAATCGAAGACCAGGACTAACAAATCGGCTAGTCGTGTTTGATGACGGCTTGTAAAATACAAGTTGAAATAGTTGAAGTTAAATTTACTAATTACTTTCTTGTTTACTTATAATTTTATTATAATTAGACATTTTACTAATTTCTTTCCTCTTTATTGATAGAAAAATTCTTTTGTGCATCTTGTGAGATTGTTATGTGAGATGATATACCGCATGAAAAAAATATCAAAAGTGATTCTAAAATGTTCTACGTTATCAACAATTGTGTCACGGACTACTAGAGTTCCAAATATGCACAGAAATGGTTAAAATGCTATTAATCACTTCCAATTTACTGAAAAGAAAATTCTTCTATTTATCTAGTGAGATTGCTAAGATACAATGAATGAGAAACATGTCAAAAGTGACCTGACCATGTTCTGCTATATCAACAGTTGAATCATGGATCGTCAGAGCAACAAATATGTATTTAAATGTTTGAAATCTAATTGAGAACTTCCTCTTTACTGTATATCAGCAATCTCACTCGGCACTCAGAAATATTTCATTTTATATAGTGAGTGAAAGAGGGATCATCCAAATGTCGAGTAATACTTGCATTGGTTTTTCTACTTCCATTCATCCGACAGCTTGTCAATGTTTCGAATCTTCTATTCATCTTTAGGACGTTCTAGTTAGATTCGTCTTGAAAGTAAATTATATGAAAGTTTTAAGATGCTTTTTAAAAACTTAAAGACAACTTCTATAATTCTGTACAATGCTTGCTTTTTATAGACTTTTATTTGTATGTTTCTCATGATAACAGTTACATAACATATTTATAAATTTCTATATATTTCAACAAAAAATCTAAACCTCTCTTATTCAGTATAGCTTCCGAGACCTAATAATTTTCTTTGTATCAACTGTTAGAAGTTGTAACTCAACTGAGGAACAACTGTTTCAACTCAACTATTAGAAGTACAGTTCTATTGGAATTGTTTTGACAGCTCTCAGAGAAATGCTAGACAATTTAAAACTGAATTGAATTTCGTAAAAAAGCTCATGCTTTCTAGTAAAACCATAAAATTTTCCCTGTGATTTGCTTTCTGGGAGTATTTTTCCAGCGAGTGAGTCAACTCTCTGAAAAAATAATTCCAGAAAGAAGTACACACCATCAAAATACATACATATCAAGGAAGGTAATCCAGAAAATTTTGCGTGTGAAATAACCTTTCCAACAGATGTGCTGTGGGAAACGAATACAATTTTCCTCGCCTGTTATTTAACGATGGTTAGAGTCAAATTAGCAAATTTTATCTCCAAAGAACATTAACCTATTGTTAGACACAGAAATTGTTGCACCACATAGTTTTGAGGTTGTTTTAAGAATAAAAAAGTTGTCCAATGTTATGAGTTTCAGTTAAAAAAATTTATTAAAGAAAAGTATCTGTCAAGTGAAATAGACATCAGTGGATAGGCATAAGTCTATATTAAATAATCTTCTTTCTTCTAATTTTTTATTTTCGTTTACAAGTTTTTTGATTTGAAAATGTTTCTGTTGTAAATATATAGGGAAGTACTTAAAAAGTTATGCATTTATTAGTGACATTTAAATCACATATAAATATAATATTTTTGAAGACTGAAATTGGTCTGAAACTGCTATATAGAAATTTTTGAAAAGAAGAGTTTGAATAGAAAGCCAAGGAAAACAAAGGAAGAAGAAATATAAGTAAAAATAATCTGAGAAATTTGTCACAATATTTATAACGAGTTGTTTATCTTTAGCATAAATATGTACCGTTCTAAAGTGCAGATATTGCAAATAAGTTTTGATTGGTACAGGTTGTTTGAAAAATTTTTTTTATGTAACATAAAGTTGTTGGAACTTAATTCTTAATATGGATAAATACCATCATATTGGTAGTTACTACGTACATTAAATAATCAAATAATCACATGCTTTGATATTTTTCTTCCTGATATTGAGTGAAAATAGACAGTTGATTTTTATTTTTAAATTATTAAGTGAATGGCTGTGTTTATCATCTCTCTCTCTCTCTCTCTCACACACACACTATAACTTTTCTTGGAATAAAAAGTAACGTCTGCTAGTTTGAAAAACTGTTTAGTAAAACATTCGCAAGAGCAATGCACAACCCAAGAATAACTACAAAAAATACAAAAGAAGACAGAAGACAATAAATAACATTAATCTAGGGAACATAAATTTTAGCAGCTCCCATTATGGCAGTTGGAGATCGCTAACTTTTTTTATTTTCTGCACTTTGATGACAGATAAATACTTGTTGCTGCTCTTATTAACTAGTTCTGTTGCCATATATACATATGTATACTTTTTACTTGACAGTACTCATATTTAACATAATCATTGCTTACCTTTCTCATGACTATTGAGAATGAGTATTAAGACATGACGAATTGATGCAAGTAACTCCAATTAAAGCAGCGGATTTTTGACTATGCACAGAGAAGAAACTATTTTCCAATTTTGATCAAATAAAATTTATTTTCTTCAGATGGCTTATATCAGATGGTTAGGTTAACAGCTAAAAGATGTTGTAAAGTTTTTACTATTCACAATAATTGATTTTACGTTCTGAAAGATTTTTCATAGATGAGGGGCTTATGCACGTATCTCTAAGGGAAAAACCTGGAAAGAATCTAGTTCGATAGACGTGTATGCAGAAAAAATTTATCCTTTACCTTCTGCGGCTGAATAATGGTGGATGGATTTTAACGCAAAACTTCCACCTCTAATTATCATGATAGTACCATTTTTTGACATAATAGTTGCATTGAGGAAAAAGCCAGTATTAGTTGATATAAGCAGATCTTATCATGCTGAACTATTTCCCAAAACTGAGAAATAATTCTTTTCTCACCAATCATAATTTAAATATGCATATGAAATTCGTTAAGAATTTAAATGCAATTAAAAATAATTTTTTAAGAAGTTTGGCTTCAAGAAAAGTTTATAAATATTATTTAAATGGATATGATTCTTTTTAGAAATAAGACATATTAAATTTTGTACTAATTATATACCATTTTTTTTCCAAATCTAATAAAGTGTTCTGAGTGAAAGGTATGCATAATTTATTTTTCCATCTCTCTGAATTCATAATATATTAAACATTTTTTATATTTTATACATTTTCTACTCATAATTTTGAAAGTACAGTACAAAATAGGTGACTAGTTTTAAGAATATTTATATAAATATACTTAAAGATAATACTAATTTTTTTGATTGTATATTAATTATTAATTTTTATATGGTGTACTAATAATATATAATAATTCATTTTAGTTATTTTCAACTATATAGACTTCCAACATAGTTAATGATCTTTTCCTTTTTTGTTTTGTCTCATTTCTTTATTCTACACTAATAATAATAAATATACTCTTTCTTGCTAGTTTTACTTATGCTCAGTCATCTGGTAGTTTAATTTTCTGTTGCTATATTTATTTAATTTAGAAAACCTATTGTTAATATTTGAATATTTTTGCAAAGTTTACAATCCTACCATGTAAAGAACGAGGAGAGACCTTTATTAATAAAACTTATTGAAAATAACGAAAAATCATGTTAAAAAATATTAGTTTTGACAAGAAGTCATTTTCAATGTTTTAAGAATGAAGAACCTATTACAAACAATGTCAGAAATGAAGGCTCCCAAGAAGTTTCAGGAAAAAAATGAGCGAAAAGCTGGGCCTAATAATCCCAGAATAAGTGACAGAAATGCTGCAGAAGAGTTGAAATATGGTAATAAGGATTTGGGTGTTCGAACTGTAAAGAAACCTATTAACGATGCCAGTTTCAAATCTCGAAGTGAAAGGGGAAAAATCATTCATTAAAAAAGGGGACTTTGGGAAAGAATATTTAAATGCTTCCCCTGAGTTCTGGAAATAAAGTGGTTTTCTTACGAGTCTAAAAATAACTTTTCTTTCGACTCAAATGGGAGAATCAAAATAAGGAAAAAGGACTTAATCCAAAAAATGTTGTAAAAATAGTAATATACTGTTTTAGAGAAGTAAGAGTAAACAGAAATATGGATATTATGGGTGTTACATTATTGAAAACGGGATTAATCTATATAGGTTTTTGATATTTTGAGGAATTATTTAATTAGAAAATAAAAAATGGTCAATGGAAGAAATTTTCTGTGAGGTAACACCCATACTTTCCAGCTTAATTAGTAAGAATGGTAATTTCATCATGGCCTTCGTAGGTATGGCAACTTAGCTACAGTAATCCCTAAAAAAGGAATTAAGCACGCATCTTCCCCATCCAAAGGGGAATAAAGCTCAGTCATCAAGTGGATACAGATTAATGAAGATCGTATTAGCACCAGTTAATAATGGTGTGAAACAAATAGGATTGGAATTAATTGTAAAAAAATTAGTTTCGTGTGTTTGGCTGTTATGTCAGATTGTTAAGTTTGTTAAAATAAAATGTTAAAAGACAATAGGTTAAAAGATAGTTTAAAGATAGTTAAAAGACTATATGAATAAAAATCACACAACTAGAATTCTGATGAGGTTGATTTATTTTTAGTTCAGTGTTTGCTTACTTTTATTGCAAAGAAAGGAAAGCAAAGAAGAAGAACTGTATCAGGAAAGAAAGGTATTTTGTTGAAGGAATGGATTAGTTCTACTCAAGAGAAAACGCATCTAAATTTAATACATAGAAGAAATTGATCCAAGAAGATTAAAAGCTATTTTAAGGTTGAAAAGTCCTTTAACAAAGACTAAAAAGTAATTTTGAGTATTTTTGCTCCGCGTACTTAGACTTTTACAATAAAAGTTTACTAGTTCGTTTATTACCTTTCTTTCTATTTGTTTTAAAGTTGAAAAAATCATTGAAGTATTTTAAAATAAGGAGAGTAATTTTTTAATATTTTAATTTTTCTAACAGAAGTTTAATGTTTTGTAATTGTATTAATTTTTTAAATAGCTTACTGAATCATTACGTTTGTGAATAATTGTAAATAAATATACATATTTTTCATGAAAATAGTTGACGTTATAAAACTAATATTAAATATTTTATACAGATAAATGTTTAAATATACAATAACAACTATTGTCCTATTGTTTTCTAACAGAAGTTTAATATTTTGTAATTGTATTAATTTTTAAATAGCTTACTGAATCATTACGTTTGTGAATAATTGTAAATAAATATACACATTTTTCATGAAAATAGTTGACGTTATAAAACTAATATTAAATATTTTATACAGGTGAATGTTTAAATATACAATAACAACTAATGTTTCATTATAAAATGTAATGTTTAATTGTTTTTATTGACTAATTTGCATACATAAGTGAAAATGATTTTAATAGAATTGCTTGGGCTAATAGGAAGAATTGTGATATATAGAACATTGAATACTATATTATAATATTATGAAGTTATAATATTGTGGAGTTATAATATTTTCTAAACATGCATGTGAAATTAAAAAGAAAAATTAAAACAATCCAATCTGAAAACATAATGATTTGCTGCATCGTCATGCAAATAAAATTACAATGTATAGTGCTAATTTTTCGATTTATCATTAATATTAGCGAATGTGAAAATGATGGGTGATAATTGTAGCCATAAATTTATTTAAATAAAGAGATTGAGAAGTATTAATGTTGTTAGTCCTCATACGCAATTCAACTTCGATTTCAGCAATGCGCTTCCAATTTGGAGTTAGCATTAACTTATAAGGCCATTTTTGTCGTTAACCACCTCTCTATTGTATCATAATCTGATTCATTAAATCAAGTGTGTTTTATCGTTCCCTGACAACAGTAAAGAAAAGCGCTTTAGCAGAATAGGATAGTTTTAGGAATTAAATTATGAAAAGAATTCTGTTTCCATGATTTTACAAGCGTAAAAAAATTTCAAAATCTTATCAGATCAAAAGAAGCAATATAATGTTTGGTTAATATGTATAAACTCTTTGGTATTATGAGTACATTTCAAATAGTCCATTTTTGATTTTAATTCCACTTCAGATGATGCTGTAATTTCAATTTGATCTTTATAAAACGTGTTATCTGTTAAAACCATGTTTTTCTGCAACATCTCTTACCTTTCTTAGTACTGCAATTTGGGTGGCCAACACTGCATATAGATTGCAACTGATTTAATTATTTACACTTAAATATTAATCATTCCCATGTTCTTCATAATCCATTCTTTTTGTTTATAAAAGTACGATTTTTTACTCTAGACTATAGATCGAAAAGTTTGGCAGCTAATGCTAGAGTACTCCTGAAGTTGTGATGTATTTCATCAAAGCGTTTATTTTAATTCATAGCAAAATGAGATTAGAATGAGTTTAGAGGTTGCTTTTGCTTTAAGAATGGAATTTAATATCCTCTTAAAAAGATTACATAAATTTAGTTACTATTTTTATTAAATTCTTGGTTAAAACTATAATTTTATTAGAAAACTATCAAACAAAATTTCAGAAATGATAAATTCATTAAAAGGATGAAACAATGATCTTTTTTCGAGTGTGCATTTTATTGCTCAGTCTGTGGAAAATTTATGAGTTAAATTAAAAATTCCCGTTTAATTCATAACTTCTTATGAATATATATTTTTCAACTATTTTATGTTTACAACAGTAGTTTTTTCTCTGTTAAAATCGACAAGAAGCCATCATCATTTTATGAGCTCACTTAAATTATGTTCTTAAATATTCACATAAAAAAGAGAGATTTTGTATAAATTTGGTGTTTCGATGTCTTAGAACTTCTAGGAACTGTTTAAAAGACACTTTTAAAAGGTGATATTGGAAATTCTTTATAAAAAATTGGCATTTATTAAGCATGGATCCATTTTAGTTCTTATGGCTCCGTATGTAAGCATAAAATAAACTGCTTTGCAGAAGCAATGTTATCAGTTAGTGTTGTAAACGTCATATCACTTGATTATTTTAAGAAAAAAATAGTAATTGAAAAGTATGCTCCATTTAAAAAATGTAAGCAATACATACTAAATTAGAGCTTTTTAGAAAAATATTTGTAAAAGATTATATATATATATATATTGTGGAAAATATCAATCCACTTGGTCCTGCCTGAACGCCAGAGAGCGTTCTTTGCAAATTATATTTGTTATATAGTTTTTTAGTCGCACTTTTGTTTTGGCTCGCTTTTGTAGGAAAACTATGTCTCTCAGCTCGGGTCGATTTAATCGGCCAAAAGTATTTGTTATTTTTTGTGTTATTAAATATTTGTTACGTTTTCTATTGCGTATTTATTTAGTGTACTTCTGCAGTACCTTCACCGGATCAATTTAGTTTTTAGTTTGGTATTTTTCATACATTTATATATATATATATGTATGTAATTCCTTGGTTTTATATTTAGTTTTTGCATGAGCTAGAACTTTTTTTAACGTTTTGGCCAAATAAAAATATATTAGTAAAAGAAATACACTGCTAAACAATTGCTAAGGATGGATAACACTATCATCCATAGCAACCACAAAATGAAAGGAAGCAAAATGTGGAAAATTAGAATAAGTGCGGGATATAGTAAGAAGAAGTATGCGTATGTGCAATTTTTTTTCCACGTCTGTTCATCACGTGATAGCGTTCATAAGAGCTTTAAAGGTTTTGACGCGTATGGACAATTGTTGTTTCAAGTCAAAGTTTTACAGGAAAGATTTAACAGACAAACTTGAAATTTTTGGCATGTCTTCCCGACATCACTTAGATGATTTTATGCGTGGCCGAGTTATTGGAAAGATCAAAGAAGGGCGAAAAATAACAGATGTTGCCAGGGAGTTTGACATCGCTCGCAGCGTTGTTTCACGGCTGTGGAAGTCATTTAAAACAACTGGAATGTGTAGTAGGCGGCACGGAGGAGGTCGTGTTAGAAGTATGACGCCTGCAGAAGACAGATATATCGTCCTATCAGCAAAAAGGAACAGGCGCACCACAGCTCAGCAGGTGGCAAATCTGTTTCTTGCTGCCTCAGGAAAGCAGATCTCCCGAAAAACTGTTGCCAGACGTTTGAGGGGAGGAGGACTATACGCCCGCAGACCTGTTGTGTGTGTTCCATTGACCAGACAGCACCGTACTGCCCGTTTACAATAGTGTCGTGATCATCGCAATTGGACTGAACAGGACTGGGCATGCGTACTATTCTCAGACGAGAGTAGGTTCAGTCTGTCATCGGAGTGTAGACGCCAACTGATCTGGCGCGAGAGTGGTACTGCTTATCGTCCAGAAAATATCCAGGAAAGGACCGATATCCGACATGCAGTGTCATGATGTGGGCCGGCATCATGATCAATGTCCGCACGCCCCTACATGTGGTTGCGAATGGGACTATGATGGGCCAACGATATATTAATGAAATTCTATTTCCTCATGTTCGTCTTTTCCGTGGTGCTGTCGGTGACAAATTTGTTTTTATGGACGACAACGCAACATGTCATCGAACACTCGCTGTTCAGGATTGTCTAGACAGCGAGGGTATTCAACGCCTCGTATGGCCATCACGTTCTCCAGATCTAAACCTCATTGAAAATGTGTGGGATGCTTTGTGGAACAAGTTGCTGGTCGAAACTATCCTCGGACAAACAAGAACACCCTCATCCATGCACTTCGAAAGGAATGGGATAAATTGCCTCAATAGCTGCTGGATAATTTTGTGCAAAGTATCATACGACGTGTAGAATGTTGCCTCACACTTCACGGTGGACATATCCCGTACTGATACTTTCTTCAAGGTGCCTGCTGACTTTAAGATGCATTGTTCCATTTTTCCGTATGCAGCATCAAATGAACATTTTTTTTCTTTCAGATGTTTCACAGCTTTTGTACTTTCCAGAATAATAAATATTCTTTATTCTAATGTCTGAACAGTGTGTCAACTGTATTTTATCCTACTAGGCCTCATGTGTCTCATTTAATGTTATGCTACATTTTAATTTGTGATCCATCCTTAGCAATTGTCCAGCATTGTATTTATATGAGGTGATATTATCATCATAATAATGAGCTGATTTGTTATAAGATTTTGAATTAAGTGACCTTTTGAGGCATTCAAACAGTTCAGCATATTCATAAGTGAAGCCTACTATGTTTTAATGGTGTGCTTTTAAAATTGAACGCTCCAGGTTCGATTCCCTTGTTCATTGAATAACGAAAGTAAATGTTAGATTTATGCTTTTCGCATGAGGACATATAATGCTGACTAGCGTCGAGTTGATAAGGAGCTTTCCAGGTTTCTTTTCTTTACATACAAATCCTGATCCCTAAGCGAGAAAAGTCTGAAAAAAGAAAAGAATATTTAATGTATTTTGATGCTCGCTGATATTAAAGAAGTCTTAGAGCAGTTTCCAGTTGTTATAGTATGCATAATGGGATGTGAAATGACAACTTTAGGAGTAGAATTGGAAAATTTACTGGTTTCTTCTCGTGAAATACCTAAATGTGTCTCACTATCTGTGAAAATTCTTTTTTTAAGTCTGTACATGGGAAATGATTAAGAGCCTTAAAATAGCTTCTAACTGTTTATAGTTAATTTTAATCTTATTATTTGTAGAGAAATAAATTTTTCATTAGGTTAATATATTGTGGCGAAAAATATAAGAGAATCATTTTGTATGTTATAAAGGAGACCAGAATGATTCAATTTTCATATCATTTTAAGCACATTTTTCTATAATTATTTTATCAGTTTTATACATTAAACTCAGTTTTCAATCGACTCATCCTAAACATTTTAGAAAGAACTAAAAATGTCATTAAGAGTTTTAGTTCAATCTACATAAATATTGAATTCCGTATCCATATGCAGTAATGATCTTGATGAATTATTGTCCAAATTTTTTCAAATTGAGAATTCATTTTAAATTCTACATTTAGTCAAACGTAAAATATAAAAACGAAGTATATATAATTTTACTGATGAAAATATAGTTATTTTAGTATATAATAAAAATTCATTTACCCTTTTTAAATTTAGAATGTATAATTTAATTAAATTTATTAATTCAGTTTATACAATAGATAAACTGAATTAATATATTGTTAAAGCAATTCTTTTCAATTTCAATTCTTTTCAATCAAAATTTTTTTTCAATTCTATGAACTGTGTACACATAGAACATATACTTAATAAGAGTTAATGGGGTTAATATAAAAACAATTAGAGAGAGAGTTTGTCATTTTAATCTCATAAAATAAAATATTTTAAAAATATATAGATTTAAGGATATAATGTTCAAAGAAAATCTTTCCTCAAATTATTTGAAGTTTGATTTTTAATTTGTTTAGGCTGTTTGAAATAATTCTGTAAGATACTATTGGTCCACTATAATCAAAGTTTAAATTTCACAAACTCTATTATAGATTCCTAACAATAGGTTATATCAAAAACTGAAATAAGATAGGTAATATCTTTTGGATTTATGTTCTGAAATGAGTTTTCAAAACTCAATTATAAAAGTAAATTTGAGACGCATTTATAATGCGCAATCCTCTTTAAACTCTAATAAATTTATTCCCTAGTATGTTTCAGCAAGTATTATTTCAGAAATTGTAGGTATTTCCATTTAATAATAGAATGGGTTCTCAAAAAAAAAATGAATCTAGATTTCAAACTTAAAAACCTGAATGCTTAATGTATTTTAGGTTACCATATTATCCTTCACATGTTTCTTTTTAACATTTTAAGTTACCTGGTTTGAAACTGCTTACATATTATTTTTAATTGAGAAAAATCATTAAATATTTTGTATTTAATAATATTCCAAAAATTTTAAATCAGATATTCAATTTATAATTAACTATTCATAAATTTTTCTTGTAATGCCTTATTAAATACTTTCAAGCAGTCTATAATTTTAAAAAAGAAAGCTGAATCTGGTGCAATATTTTTTAACTCTGAATATTGCTTTTGGTTAATATAGAAGAGGAGCAGAAAATGGTACTTATTTTCATAATTTTATACCCTATCATGAGGCATCTCATCATTAGAAGATATCGAAGATAACTTTTTTTTTTCATTTACTTTGAAAGAAGTTTAAAATTCTGGGATGTTTTAAAATTTCTATTGATTGAATGAGCAAATTTTAAAATAAATTTCCGCAATTTTTTAATTTTTTTAACAGTTATACTTTTTGATGTCCGTGTGAAGTGAAAGGGTAAAAAAGCATTATTCTTGAAAAGAAGTTGAGTTTTTCTTAGCGTTAGTAATTTGTATATATAAGTTCCAATCTATACATACACAATTATCCCGTAACAATTCAGTTATATCTTTTAATAGTTTGCTACTGACAGAGATATCAGAAGAAGAAGGACTTAGATATTTCTCATTCCCTTTTACACACAAAATTCATTTCGATAATGGCCTACGATTTAAAATGTACTTCAAATCACTACAAATTCCTTCACTTGAGATAGGAATTGAATCCATGAACTTTGGAGCTGAAGGCCAGAAGTAGGACCGTTCAGCTACAAAGTAAACAGAGGATAGAAACGACCAAGTAAGAGATATCCTGAATGTTATCGATTCATCGAGATCAATGCATTCTAAGCTATTAAGATATTAATTTCCTTGGTTGTGATATGTTCACAATAAATCGCTATTTTTTTGTTTAAGAAAAAGCGCTTACAATACTTTACTTTTCTATATATATTTAAAAAATAGTAGATATTGAGCTTATAATCTGAGTCACTTTGTACAATCAATACAATTATGTAGTTTTAAATTGTAATCCGACCAATTAGCTAGAGATTTCTTATTCTTATTATTGCCAAGTAAAACTTATCTTTCAATTCAATACTCTTTAAATGTTTTTTTTTTTGTTTTCATTTTTTGGTATTTATGACTCAGAATTAACAAAGAAAAAAATTAAGCAAATATATTTTCCAATTTTATTATCTAATTAAACGAAGTGAGTTTCTAAGCCGGAATTTTATAAATAGAATTGAGTTTAAATTGTGTGATAAAATTATTCATTTATCGGGAAGAGTAAAAGAGAATATTCATTTGTTGAGAGACTAGAAATATTAATAACTTATATATAAGTTTCACTAAGGTAATAATATAAATATTTAGGTACTTTAATTATTAAAGTCCATAGTCAAATATTATTAATCTATCTATCTATCTATCTATCTATATATATATATGCACAAATATTTGAGAATTACAATAGCATTTTGAATACTTAAAAATGAATAATTATCGGAATTTTATTACAGAAACAATGATGTCATTATCTATTTCATTAACACATCCTTACTGTTTCCACAATTTACAATTTCCTGTTTCCGTCACAATACCAGTATACATCACAAAATGAATAGTAAAGTTCAATCAATAAACAATACAAATTATTCCATTAAATATATACATCACTAAGTACTCACGTAGTAACTTTTATATTAAAAAATATTGTAGAAATTATTAAAATAATCAAAGAAAAAGCAAATAAATTCAAGTTCAAATCTTGAGGGTAAAATGCTTTTGTAATCAGTTGAAAGATTCAGTGGAAACAAGATTCGTATTTTTAATGAAGCCTTAAAATGTCTTAATGAGTTGGAATGTAACTCACCTTTGGTCTAAATGTTATAATTTAGAGTTTTTCAAAGAGTTTTAACATGTCTCTGGAAATGAACAAATGGTTCTTTTCAGCTTTCAATTGTTAAGCTACCATACGTGTAGTTTGAATACATATGAGGCTACAGTAATTAGATTTTATAATTTTTAAGGATGTGTTAATTTACGAAAAAGTTTCGGGAACACTTTTCATGAAAGTTGTAACTACTAACATGAAAGTTGTAACTACTAACAAAATGCTTTTATTATTATTGAATATGTTTTACCAGGAATCAACATATTTTTCATGTTTCATTTCTGATACACATTAAACTATTACGTTGTTTCTTATATATTATCATAGTTAAAACTTAACAATTTTGAAAATTTTCATCTATTTACAACTATTAAATATATTTTAAAAGAAGGAAAAGAATAGCATTTGATTGCACGGGGTATTTCCTTCAAATCTTGAAAAATATAAGCAACCAGTACTTTTTTCATCTACAGTTTTACAAATAACATAAATCTAAAACAGACAGAAGAAATTTGCTGTGAAAATACTAAATTGAAATTTGGTACATGTAAATCTTTAACCGAGAAGTCAAAAAAGTTTCTTAAAACTAAACATTGATCTTATAATGGCTTCTCACACGTTTGACTAATAATAGAAGTCTTTTTTATCATAGTCGAAATATGTGTTTAAAACTCTTATAATAAAATTCGTTAACTTATATTAGCTTTATCAAATATAAACTTATCCTTTTCTATTTTTTTTACGGAATTTGTACAACTTTTATAATTTTGTAGAAAAATAACTATATATATATACATATATATATATATATATATATATATATATATATATATATATATGCACAAGAATTTGAGAATTACTATAGCATTTTGAACACTTAAAAATGAATTCAACGTACTTCACCAATACAAATGTCTACAAAAGTAATTGGCTTATAAGATTCAGATATTTTTTAACTATTGATATTAATATTATTTGAAGATATTTGATAAATAAAAGTATTAACATTTAAAAAGGAGAAATTATTTAAGTTAAACATTTTCTTGTATTCTTTAAAAAACATAAAAGTGCAGACGGTTTATATTTAAAATGATGATTCACTTTAAAACAAAAGTAAAGACTATAATTGTATGAATTTATAAATTAAATCTCAGCTGATATAAAATGTCTGTAAAAGCAATGAATTAAAACATGCGTATAGTTTAATAATGGCCTTAGAATTTTATTTTTCTGAAAAAGTTGAGAAAGTTACTACCATCGAAGTATCGTTAATTGCATGCAGTATCGATAACTAAAATGAGACATAAAAATACAAATTTAAATCTGTTTTGTAACACACTGCAAGGTGTATGCTGAATGGGGTGCCCTCTATTTTCTTAAAGCAAATTTTTACGCTTTTAACGATAGGTGTTAGCATATTAGGAGAGCTTTTACGGACATATCAATGTCACTCTTACTTAGTCTCTCAATCTAGATTTTTATCTAGTTTATTCTCTCTCAAGAAATGCTTTAAAAAAAGCTCTGCTCAAATACGAACAAATTCTAAAGCAAATAAAGCTGATTTTAATGTTTTAGAATATTTAGAAAATCCACAGCTCTCTGTCTGGTTATATATATATATATATATATATATATATATATATATATATATATATATATATATATATATATATATATATATATATATATATATAAATATATCCATGCTATGAGATGGCTTATACATTAGAAACTATTTACTTACAACTTACACTGTACTGTGATTAGAGATTTAGACCGAAGTATTATATCGCTCTGAAGGAGAAAGCAAAGCCCTTTCATGATATGATGGGTGTTTTTGTTTTGAATTATAGAATAAGAGGTGAGTGCGAGCTTATCATTTCATCAAAGAGAAGGTTTCATTATTCTATGGAATAAATGACCGGCAAAAAACAATTAAAAATCCATGCCTCACTCACTCCATTGATATCTTTCCAGCTAAAGGATCGCTTCCGGCTTCCTAATACAATGCCTAAATACATCAGAAAGTATTGATGTTAACTAATACATATTATTAACGTACATTAATATACGATTTTGTTAATATCGGTTCACTTGAGATTTATGTTATATGGTTATTTTTTTTTATAAAAGGATAAAGAATAAAACAAGGAAATCTATTATTTTATTTTTATCAAAAACTAAGAGAATCGCAAAATATTTCAACATTTAAATTTAGTTGGGAACTGAAAAGTTGACTTGAGTTTTATAACCATTTTGAGAGCTGGATTCTTTTTACTAAATGTAATAACTTTTAAATATATTCGGTGGAATTGCAGCAAAAAGTGATAACTGATTTTTTTAGAGGGAAAAGTTTCAGTCACACAAACGCTGAAAGATTAATATGATTCAATTGAAATATATGTGAACAAAAATTTCTGTATATGCGTGCTGCTTAATTGAAATATTTTAAGAGATTTTTAGTTATTTTCTTAAAAAAATTTATTTTTGTTATTTCTTTAAGAAATTGGGAAGTATAAAAGATTCCTTATTATTTAGTATTAAAAACGTAAGGAAATTTATTGATTAAGTTGTGGAATGAAATTATCCCCAAGTATTTAACTCTAGGTTTTAGTTGCAACACGGATTTAGATAAAAAAAATTGAAGTTAGGTGATATTTCTTCCTAAATGAGAGCAAAAAATATCTATTCACAGAAATATATTTACTTCTTAAAATGTAGAAAATACATCTTACAGATCTTTCTTAATTATTAAATATTTTAGGCTCTGTATTGAATATTTTTTAAAAAATTAGCCTCCAATTTTAATAAAAATAGAAATAGGAATCAAAACTTTAAGTTGAATGGGTTATAAAATTTCTCGAAGAGAGTGAAGAAAAATGATTAAATAATAGATTTAACCTTTTCCAAATAGAAAAATGTGTTCATTTTTCTAAATAGAAAAATAGAGAAATGTTTAAGAAAGTAAAATATTGAATTTAGTATGATATCATTTTTAAAGGAAGCATTAATGAATTATTCTTATTTTATGCCTTATTAAGTAATTATAAGAATGACAAAACCACACATTTAAATCTTACATTACATTTGTTCTGTTTATATAAACAGCAGCTGTTCTTTGAATTATTGTATTTTGATATCAATTCATAGCTTCTCTTTCAATTTATATGTCATTTTAATAATATTTTAATTTCCATTTTAAGTACTTATAATGACATCAAAAATATTATTCTCATTTTGAAGATATTTGGGATATAATTGCTGTTTAATCCCAGCCAATTTTGAATGATAAATGAATGGTACTGT
This sequence comes from Latrodectus hesperus, assembly GCA_037975125.1. Classification (NCBI taxonomy): domain Eukaryota; kingdom Metazoa; phylum Arthropoda; class Arachnida; order Araneae; family Theridiidae; genus Latrodectus; species Latrodectus hesperus. Next base: position 5,456,594 of record CM075856.1, read on the forward strand.
ACACACATGTCATGGTATTTTTTAGATTTCCGCACTTGCGATGCCTAGATAAGGCCCACTATCTTGCAAACAACCCTCCAGAAGGCAACACTAGGCAAAGCATAGCCAGAAAAAGCTTTATAACGGCCATCGATTTATAGGCGATCTGCTTTGCGTTGTCTAAATTTAAAACTCCTCGAAATTACGCTGTAGAAATTAAAACTGATTAAAAAAAACTACGGCTTGTACCTCTTCGAATTTACAAATCCTGGTTTCGATTCCAGTCACTATTTAACAACCAGTGATGGATGTTCCGTTTCTGACTTCTTCAATTGCATTTTTTGGGTAGATACCTAGGGGCTTTCTAAGTTTCCTTCCTTGAGACGCGTGAATATACTTTACTATATTTGAAAACTGTTTTTAAATTCCCAGCTTACAATGATATACTTCACATTATTTTGTTTAATTCCCATTTGGTGTAAAAACTCTAGGATCCGTGGCTAAATGTTAGAACCACGATCTTCATAGTTAAAAGTTTCGAGTCGCACATTAGACGCCGTTGAACAACAGGAGAGAGATGTGGTGCTTTTACATTCTGCATGTATCTTTGTCGGTGCTGATGCTTTGAAGTTTTGAAAGTTTCCCCCTTTGCAAAGCGTGAATTACTTATGGCGACATACTATATATACGACAGTCGATGCAGCATATAATTGAGGCATATAACACTGAATGAAAGCAAATTCCTCGTAATTTGAATTGTTAACTTTCAGTATTGTTCAAATGAAGATTTTGTGAATAATTTACTCTCTACAAGTTATAGGAAAGTTTTAGGAGATTAAATCTTTAAAGGGTGTGGTTGAAAAAGGGCTACTATTATTCTATAGAATACAATTCCATTTGAAAGTATAATGACCGTTAAAATATTTTGCTAAACGAGAATTTCACAGTCGATCAAATTAATTAATACATTTCTTAGATTGGATGCATTTATTATAAGCATGAATATTTAGATTGCTTGCCCGCTTGCTTTCTTAAAAAATGTAAAAAATGAATTGATTTCACATATATTTGCTAGATTTTTTTTCAGTTTTAGTGAATTTAAAATATTAGAAATTCTTAAGCAACTATTCTATGAAATAAGTAGAAAAGTATGGAGAATAAATATCAGAATAACACCAAAGTTTTGAAAATTTCGTGCATATGGCTTTTTAAAAAATGAAAAAAAAATAGTATTAGAAGTCATATCAAGGTAGTTAAACTTATTTTAAGTAATGTATCATGTATTTCTATCAATGTTAATTATAAAAATATTCATTTTTCACCCCACAAGTCTATGCATAAAAAGGTGTACTTTCGTTTACCCGGAACAGTTAGTTACTCCCATTTTAAGGCAAAAAGTCTTGATTGAAATAGGATTTTTAATAATATCATATATTTACAGATTAATTAAGGTTAAGGAGGAAATCATATCACTTGAGATGATACTTCGTTTTCCAAACTTCCATACTAGAGTAGAGTAATACTATATAGCAAAAAGTTAATCTGCATATTTTTTTATATATAGAGATTGTATTGAGGGGGAGTAAAATTCTTCATTATTTGATGGTTAAAAACGTTACGTTCTTACTTTTGAGATGCATGGGGTAAGAGAAAGAATTAATTATTTCTATTTATCCCTGTGAAGAGATGGCTGCAAGTAACGATTTTATTTTCAGCTCATTGTACTAGCACATTGAAAACATTTTCCAATCGGGGCTTCATTGGAGTTGACTGCATTTAAGCAGAAGTCCCTCTTTTCTTTCCGTCTATATTTTTGTTTCGTTTTTCTCTTAGATGCATCTGATCTAGCAGCTTATCTATGTAAAAAATAAGCAATATCACGATCTTTAAGAATGCTTTTTTTTAAATCCATTTGTTATATATGATTATATGTTATTGCAAAACATTGTTTTGCGAATATACTTCATATATTCACATTAAATATATTCGTAATCTTGTCAACAGAGAAACAAATCAAACTGCTTATTTACACAGCATTCCTGAAAAAACTGCGACTCACCTGTATTTTTTTCAAGCAATAATTATAGATCAGTACAAAGAATTAAGATGTTTCAAGTTAAGTAAGCTTTCATGACATTAACTTTAAACATTTATTTCTAAAAGCAAACGAGATATTATCTTTAACTAGCCACTAAGCCCATATTGTAGTATTTGTTGAAAATGTATTTTACCATTTTATCCTTTTCTATAAAAATAGGATTGAAAGTGATCTATTCAAATCAATATGTAAGAAAATTTTGACAAATAAACTAAATATTTCGTTTTTTTGGAAGTCAGTAGTAATTGATATCATTAAAATACGATATAAAATTTTCATTTGCAACGTGATTGAGGTGGGTTTGGTTTCTACAAATTTTAAGATAAATTAAACTGCTTGCTCGTTCTATTCCTTATTCGTACGATCTCTAGCATGGTGGAAAAGTTAGGTTTTTTATACTTTTAGCATTGTCTGTGGACTGTCTAACTACCTAATGCTGCTGTAAAGAATTTTCACACCCCCACATAATAGCTTTCCGGGAGGACTTTTCATTGGTAGTCTGCGTATTCACGTGTTATAAAAGAGGAAACCCAGAAAACTCCTAAGCACGCACCCTGACAGAAATGAGCGCTAAGGAAAGAAACATAACACCCATCCTCTGTCATTCCACAGTGATTAGGTTAAAATCCAGGAATTCTGGTTCGGAAGAGTGACATTAGACAGTTCTATGCTCAAACGTTATGCTTAAAAATTTCGAATACGTATATTTTCTCTTTGAAGCAGGTATCCTAAATGTTGAAAGCCGTTCTAATGCATGTAGACCTCCGCCCTTCCAGAGGACTTCTTATAGACAGTGGGCAGTACTCACGTATCGCAAGAAGAGAAATCCTAAAACCACTTGAACACTCATCCCATAAATGTGTCTGCATCTGTAAGGGAAATTATTGCAAAAACTTTATCAACACCCCTCTTCAGTTTTTCAACTGCAAATGGGAATGAATGAGGTTCCTTCCAAACCTAATAAAATTGTTTTACCAATAGACCACAGAAATCGCTTCGAATTCGCCCACAATACAACAGTTTACATGATAACGCCTATATTGAGAAGTGATAATGCAATATTTGTAATCGATGTCATGAAATCTTGATCTCAATTTCCTTCTACTTTGCTAACACTCTAGATCATCTCTGAATACCTATTGAAAAATTTTATATTACAACTTAAACAAACAAAAGTATAAGAAAATACAAGACCCATTTTGTAAAAAGGATTTCAATTGGAAGATATTTATACCATTGTTCTTTATGCGATGGCTTTGTTACTAGACAGTCTCGCGTGTTTGGCCAAAGAAGTGAAAACTAATAATTGTTTTTAATCCATTCATTACTAAGTAGGATGAATGATATATTTTTGAAAAACCCGCTTTTGACTCATGAAGCTATTCCTTATGAAACCATAGACATTACAAATTGTAAAATAACAATGAGTATATTAAATATGTCTCAATGTCATCGAAGGGAAGTGACATCTTTAGGAAAGTATTCTGCTTCAGAATTACAAAGACTTTCCATCTAACTACTTTAGGGCTGCATAGATGGAAGCATGCTGGTGCAACAACAACAGTACGCTTAAAGAAAAGCATAATTATTCAAATTAAAGTTAAATGGATTATAGAAGCACAAAACTATTGTAACGGCTATTTTAATTTGGAATATTTTAAAGTAAATGATTTTTTAGATATAAAAGTTAAATCATTTTTATAAAGTCAAAGTAATTTTTTATGCAAAGAAAAAATATTATTGTGAAGTAGATTTAATATTGATTATTACTCTTTCATACGTAATCTATTTAGATAGTGACACAACATATAAACATTATAAGAGAATGCTATACAATTTAAATTCATTCTGCAAAGCCTAAATTTAGTTTTGTGACTTCTTTAATGATAATACATAAAATTTGAATAGGAAATCAGAATCCTTTTATTCTAAAATTAAAAAAAAGCGCTTAGAACCAACTGAAAAAAGTAAGTTATCTTAATAAGCTAATAAACGATATTATAAAAGATGTGAGAAAATTTTTAGCTTTATTAAAAAATGTTTACTTTTTTCATTTACACATCAAAATATTTTGAGTTGTTTTTAACTTTTTAAATCAAGTATTTATATATATATTCTTTCAACGAAGTTAATCCCCCCAAACACAACCAATTAATCCGCTAGAATGGTTCAAATACTAATTGGTTGCTATGTACTAAAAATATTTTCTCAGTGCAGATTTTTTTATTTCACATTTAAAACAGGAAGAGATTGGCAGTTATATTAAAGGTGCACTCAAGCTAAATATTTTGAGTTTGGCAATGCTCAATTAAGAGAACTATTTTTAAATTCTAATATTTATGCATATGATTTTATTTAAGGGAAAGTAGATTATTATTGAATTTATTTTCCCCGTTATTCTTCTTTTACTGTGTAATTTTTATTTTTAAAATGAATAGCTGCCGAATTGTTTTGGAAAAGAAGAAAATTTTTATTAACTATACCAATTTATAAAACTTTTCTATAATAATTATGGTAATTTAAATTTTATTATAATACCATATATAATAAAAATTTTTAGTGTAGTTTTTATTACATTAAATAAGTTTGAGTTTTTAAAAACATAAATCATTTTTAAGCATCACGTAAAAAAGGGAAGATGTGTGTGTGATAAATTAATTATTTAGATTTAGGACACATACAGTTGTCATTGTGATGTATGTGCTGAATTACTAAAAAAAAATATAAGTATTTTAAATTGAATTTATACTTGAGCTTAAAAAGTTTTATGCAATTTATATTTTATAACTATACATATGATATTAAAATCTTAAAAGTTTATGAATCGATAAATGGAGGCCTTATCTTATTGAAATATAGATTTTTTTATTTTGAAAGAATACTGCAAAACTGTTAATAGATTAATTGAAGCTTTTCAATGAATGCCTAACATGTTTAAGAAATGCTCCAAATAAAAATTTACCAACTCATTCGATTCATTAAGAGGCTTTATTATGTAATGTTTTGAAATATATTCTGATTACACACTTTCACAAATATATGAAACTCATAATGTTCATTCGATTCAATTGTTTCATTTTAAAAGACTCATTATAAGTTATTCGCATATTTTAGGGAATTTCTAGTACATTGATATAAATAATTGAATAGTTGTCTTAATTCCTTTTTTATATATTTTTATTTTGAAATAAAAGCCCAAAAATAATTTTTCTTTGTTACATTTGTTATGAGTGTTCAGTATTGTGCATCTTTCACAAATTTAAATATTGATCATTGAGATCTTATACAAAAACAGCCTTTCGGCCATTGTTTATTTTGAACAATTTAAGATTACTTTGATAAAAAAGATTTCCATTATAGATCTGGCTAAGTAGCATTTAGCCTAACAAGTTAAAACCTATCTATTTGGGCTGTTAAATAAATAGCAATGGGATTGATCGTATTCCATTTTATTTGAGAGGTGAAATCTAAGAAAACTTCCTATGATTAGGATGCAATCAAAATACAATCAGGAATCTTTCTTAAGAATCTGCTGTGCATTGACAAGTTATAGGATTGATAATCTTCACAAATACACGAAACTTGATATTTTAGCTATCTCTTTCGTATGTTACTCAATCTAGGGTTCATCTAGTAGTAAGACTGTAAGCCTAGTAGTAAGACATCAACCTAGTAGTAAGACTGTTCTCTTCGAATTGAATGGTTCTGCTTTAGATCTTATCCTTTGTTATGAAACGAAAGAAGGGAGTTTTCAAAGCGGGTGCTTGGGAGTTTTCCGTTAAATCTTAGTTGAGAAACTCACTTAGGATACGTGAATAGGGCCCATAATCTATGAAAATAGTACTTTCCTCCAGAAAAGTAGTAACAATCGTCCACTGTTAAGCTACTGCACTTTGTCAAATTAACGTGAAAGAAAGTCGCTTGTTTCGAGGGAAAGTTTTCCAGTCCTTAGCAGCAACCACTGCACAAAGGGAGAAGTATGCTACTTTTTTCTTTCTTCATGCATATCTATCAAGATGGATCATGGGAGATCTTCCTGGTTTTCTCCCTTTAAACACGTGTACACAGCTCCTTATTAATAAGAAGTCTTTTCGGAGCGCGTTCCATGTTCGGAATGAGTTACAACAGGCTTCGAATGTTACGATATCAGCTACGCAGATCTAATCCAATCAAAGATTGCTGCCATTTTACCTCATACAAATTTACTAATTGTAAAATATTTTCGAAGAAGGAATTTAAAATGATCTGAATCCTTTAATCGATTTATCGTGTCTCACAATTCTGTTTTAAATGGTTATCTGTACCCTGAGGGATAGTATCGAGTGGTCTCTATTCTAATAAGGAAATGAAAATGTAAGCTTTGGAAATGAAATCAAGATATTTATATTTTGCTCCAAAAATATATATCTACGCTGTGTAGACATATCTTTAAGACTCACAACATTTCAATTATTTTCTTTGAAATAAAATAACTCACTATATTTACTTAAATTTTCTTTATCGTAGATTGCATACAAATGAATCGCGTAAGATTTTTTTTATATATTTTAATGATTAAATATGTACTAAATTTTTTCCACCTTATATACTATACACATTATTTTTGCATTTTTGATATTTTTATTGGAAAGGTTCATTTAATTTTACACAGTGTGAAAATTATTAAATTGCTGTGAGAAAGCTCTTGTCAAGAAAGGGAATCTATAGTATGAAAATATGTAATAAGATGGTAAATAAAATGATTTTACATTCTTATTATTTTTAATTGATTTATAAAAATAAAAAATATATATTTACTAATTCTATTTTAATATAAAACATAGAATTTCTCACCAATGATTTAATGAGCATTTCATTTATACATAACATTGCAGATAAATTTCTATCAATACTAATAGTCACCAGAAAAATTATACTCATCCCAATTCTATTCATAACAAATATTTATCAATACACATATTACAATCAACAGAACAAAGTCTGCTTTTGCCTTTCATTCATTTTGGAAATATATACTATAAATTTCTGAGCGTAATTCAAATAAATTTATCTGTTAAGTGAGGAGCATGGAGAATTATCGGGAAATAAAATAGTTTTCATTAAGTTAAAGAAAGTGATCCATGTTTATTAGAATCTAAAAGATTGTCCATTTCTGACATTCAAGGTCTTTAAACGCCAATTGTCTCTGAACTTTGGTGCCTATTCAGTTAACAAGACTCTCTAAACACACAACAGTCCTCTCATCTCTTTTCACAGACATCGTTGTCCAGGTGGACTGTAAAGCATTCTCATATTTTACTGGCTTGGGTCTCAGAACGTAAACATTCCTTATGAACACAATGGAATTGGCTTGAAATAAAACCTCAGATTTTTTCCCCTCAGGGAAGGGTTCTCACGTCTCGGCTAAAATGGCTTTTTAAATGAAGTGAAAAGTATTTTGAAACATGCAAAGAAATTCTGAGTACAAAGTTTAGAAATCATCAAAATTCAAATATAGTGTTCAAATATTTAAAATAACGTTAAGATGAATTAAGTTAGATTGAACTGAAAAAAGGAGTTTTAATTTGCAAGCTTAATATTTCTCGGATTTAGGCACAATCGTGCATATTATAAATATGTATAATTCCATATAAACGAAATAAATATGGGTACTATATTTATTTCCCTTACATCCTCATATTGATGCAGTTTGAATTTTATGACTTTGATCTAAATAAAACATGCTGGTTTTTTTGTTTAAAATATTATAAATAAATTTTATCATGAATTTTATAGATATTATATGATTAGTTAGAAGCTTTTGATTAAAAAACTTATTACTTATCATAATTTGTTATTAGTTTGTGTTATTTACAATTATTATAAAGTGATTTATAATAATTAGTTGTACAAGTTTTGTACGCAGTTAAAGATGTAAAATATCCCCAAATTTTTAATTTGTTGTAATTGAAGAAATTAAAATTTGGTAACTCCAAATTACGATGTGCTCATACATTTCAAATTTTGAGAAATATAATATAATATTTTATGTATATTTTATATCGATCTATCTATCTATCTATCTATCTATCTATCTATCTATCTATCTATCTATCTATCTATCTATCATATATATATATATATATATATATATATATATATATATATATATATATATATATATATTGCACTTATAATAAAATATAAATAAATATCTTCTTGCCTTCCACATGTTGTAATGTGTGTATGTGAACGTGTCTGCAACAGATCTGTGCGTTACCCCCTAGAGATTGGCAAATTCTAACTAATCGATTTACCACAACAAACTTCGTCTCATTACTTAGTGATTGAACCTTGTTTATTAGGATTAAATTGGAAGCTCATAATGGTTTATTAAACTTGGAGGATTTAACTAACAGATTTAATGGAAAATTAGAAGGACATCTTTAAACAATTTTGATAGCTTTAAACTTGGGCAGTTTACTCAAATTTCATAGTAGAAATGTATTTCTGTCATGTCATCATGAACAACTTAATAGCTCAAGACTGTTGTAAGTCATTTGAAATTTCACTGCATATTGTTTTTTGGGTGGTCGTTTCATGGTTAGTAAGCCATATTCGGGTATCGCAAGGGAGAAACCCAAAAATCTCTCAAATACCCGTCCCGACAGTCCTGTGTTCAGGAAGTAGAAATACATTACCCGTTTCTGTTTGTTTAACAGAGTTCGATTAGAGTCCCGAAGCTTTACACTTCCGCATGGCCAGTATTAAATAAAAATTGTTTATTTTCACACCACGTAGTAGACAACCTAACGGATGAATATTTCTTAATATCCAGTTTTCTATTGCTTTCGGAAGGAACTTTTCACATGATGGTCGGTATTAAGTTTTCGCGAGACAGGAAACCTGGAAAACTTCCAAAATCCCAATCTGTAAAATGTATATGCTTAAAACAGAAATATAATATTCATCTCCCATTATTCAGAAGATACTGAGATCGAAGCCGAGAATTTCTATTCCCAAGACAGCGGTGAGCATAAATTGAAAATTTGCAGAAAATGTCTATGTGGAAAAAGAACTAAATTGTAAAAAAATTATTAATAGTACTAAACTATTCTTACTTTTAGTTAGATATTTTTGAATGGTGTGCGTTTTCCAACCCAAATTATAAGAACATTTGATATCTAATAATAAAATCAGATAAAATCTCATATTGAAAATATTTATCACGAGTGATACATGGATTTAGAACTGATTAAAATTAATTTCAATGACAGCATTCTGTCTTAAAAATATTATGATGTACATTAACAATTTATATTTTTGTGTTTATTTTTAAATGGTTATTTTCAGTAGATTCCTGGATTTTCAAGGAAGGCCATATATTTTCACAAATTTTTATGTTTAATTACTAACACAACCTTTTCACCAAATAGAAATGTAAATACATTTAGATAACCTATTTCTTAAAGCATGGTTATTATTTTCATATTGACTAAAATCGAAAATTTCATTACAAGTTTATTTAACAGCAAAACTAAGAGCAAGAAGGAAGCATATAAACTCGTGAAAACTAAAAGTAAAAAAGATATGTGTAATTAGAAGTATTTATTCTAAGTTTCATGCACCTCAAAAAGAAGCTGCTTATCATAATTTCATGTGGAATCAAACTTATCATAACTTTGCCTTCAATAAAGAATTGAATTTTTAACGGAATAATTTTGCCTTCACTTAAGACTTTTCTTAAGGAAAGGCTACTCTTAACAAAAGCTTTTGTTACTTCATTGTTTCATAAGCTTCATAAGTTCATAATATCATGCTTAAGCTTCATAATTTTTGTTACATCATGGACTTCAATGTTGCATGGAATGGCTTTGATTTTAAAACTTATATTATTTATTAACTTATATTATTTATTAAACTTATATTATATATTTTAAAACTTATATTATTGTGTGAGCCAACCATAAAATCAGGTGGAAAATATGATCTGGCAAGTGTCTCACTTCTTGGAAACTGCAAAATTCAGAATTCTTTTGAAAACATTATCCAGAGTTATTACTTAGTTCATTGCTGTTAAACTTTTCAAAGCAAGGCTTGCTGGCATGTGTTGAGCTCTTAAAACATATTGGTTACTGTACGCGCTCTCTACCAAACTTCATATAATTTGATATAGAGGGCTTAGCGCAGAAATTATATAATCTAAGAGGTAAATATTCTTTGTTAAATGCAAAGTATTTCAGAGTCAGGATTCACCGAAGCTGAGTTTTTGCTGTTGTTGCACCAGCATGCTTTACTGTACCTAGTCCTGAGTTGGGCTCTACCAGAGCCAAAGCTGAGTGGTAGCACCAATTTATTTTAGAAGAGAGAGTGGCAAGTTGAATTCTAGATACTATTAAACAACTGGAGATAAAGTCTGCCTTTCAACATCACTTCTATTTGATGTGGGAGCTGAAAAATTTCCGGTTATCCTTCCTTGTAATCTATGAGTGTGGCATCATGATCTATGAACATGATAGGATGTGGATGCATACTTCCGTGCACTTAGTTGGGCTCTACCAGTTAGATGGAAGCTTCCTGGAGAGAGTCTTCGTAGTTAGAAACAGGGACCAAGCCAAAGACTCCTAATTCTTGACCTGCCGTTCCCAGAGGTATGATTTAGCTTAGAAGATATTGCAATAATGACATATTTAATTTCACCTTTAATGAACAAGATGAATCTTCGGTTAAGTTAGGATTCGAACTCACTACCTTCCGATAATGAGAACGACATCTTAGCCAACCAGGGGACCGCGGCTTTAGGATGTACAGATTAAAATATACATATTTTATTTACTTATTTTAATATCCACAGTTGTTAGATTATCCAATAAAAGTAAATATTTATCCGCTTGTATGGTGGGACATGCACATCTGCGTTGCAACTCTGCTCTGCTGTGTTCTCGTTAGGCGCTATTTCTCTCATGTGACTCATTACTGGAGAGTTTCAACGTCCCATTCAACACGAGCGATGATATTGCAAGTCGACAAGCCAAGATAACACAACTTAAAGATCCCGCATTACCAATAAACTTCAGGTATGAGGCGCTTGCTGTGTTACTTCCGTAGAGCTAGTCATGAATAATATATAACGCTCGAGACAGCTACAGTCATTTTATAGCCAGGAACTATGCATTACGTGACGCATGTAAATTTGAATGTTTGCATACCTTCCTTGCATCTACCGCTATTTTCCACCATTATACGCAATGCTTTGTTTTCTTTTTAACTAGTGTGATTTTGGAAAGTCAGATAGCTTTGTTGAATTTCGAAAATATTAATTTATAATTATAGAATACGTTAATTTTTATAGTGTTATAAACTGTATTTATAAGGAAGAATGCACAAATATTTATACATTATCAAATATATTAAATAAGGAATTATTAATTTGTTGGAAATCAGATCTATTATTGAAAAACAAATCAACAAATAGAATTAGTATTAAGACGTAATTTTGAAAAAAATAAACGGATATTTATAGTAAAAACAAATTACTTTTATTAATAAAGGATTTATGAATGTTTCTTATGATTATGTAAGTGAAAAATATTAAGTTACAAAACGAAGTAATAATTTTAAAAAATCATATAAGCAGAGCAATTTATGAAAATTTTCAGATGAAAAATAGTTAAGCTATATAACAGCTTGCAATGGACTTCACATCGATTGCAAAACATTTTCATAAAAATTACTATTCATCCAACTTTACAATACAATAAATTCAAGAATTAAACTATGAAGATGTTTATGCAGAGATAATGTGAAAGTATTAATATTTAATGTGAAAGTAGTTTGTGTGTGTGAATAATTTGAGGTTTTATCACAAAATGCAATTTGTTAGCGTGTTTTGTTGAAAGATTTTGTAAGACTAATTTTTAAATTTTAACTCTTGCAAATACAATGTCTTATTTAGGAGTTTTTAAACTTCAAATTATCTAATGAAATATTTTATTGATTTACTGTAAGCTGATGAATAATTTACATAATTTACGCATGTTGCGTTATTTATATTGATATTTTCTGGAGATACGACTGATTATAACTAGGCAGCTGCAAAATGTAGAACTTATTTAAGATCGCAATAAAGTTGGCTTTATAAATGTTTTTTGATGGATAAAACAGAAGAAATTATTGCATGTATGAAAAAAATCAGTATATTTAAATAAGTAAATTTGTATAGTGTGGACTTGATGTCCTGAAAAGGAAATTTATAAAAATATAGGGACAATATAAGTTTAAGCAAAAAGTGTAATAAAATGCTTTTATCAAAACTTTAAAAAAGTGTTCAATAATAAATTACGCTTAGGAATTGGAGGATGGTGAAAAAATTCCTGAATTCCTCAGACGATAAAATTGATCGTAAAATGACTATGAAAATTAATTTATTAGGGTAAATCACAAGGGATGGAATTATAATTTATGTAATAGTATATATCAAGCGTAAATTGATATATTGTGAAAGGAAAAATTCACTCACACTGTTTTAAAATCTTGTAATATCTACGTTTGACATTCAAATTTTTTACATCTTATAAAAACTATACAACAAACTGTTTCATATATGTTGATACAGATATATTTCTAATGGATTTCTTTTATGCAAGATAATGTAATATTATTTTCAAAAATTAGAAAGCTAGTTAAGAAAATTTAATTTTGGACTCATAAATTTTAAGTTAGTTAGATTTAAATAAATTGATAAATACTATGTCCTAGATTGGGATGCAGACTATGTCCTTAACATATATAGAATATTAAAATTGATTTTCTGGTGTGAAAAGTTTTAAAACTTAGTTTTTGGATTTGCAGTCGCTTTTGAATCATAGGAGTTTATTGATTAGTATTTATTAATCTGTTCTAATTAATAAATTAGATTTTCAGATTTTTTAAGAACTTGTGTGTGTGTGTTTTATACTCTGAAGAAAACATGTTTTGAGGTCATACATGCATTTTTCGAGAAAAAAGAAACAAATCGAAGCTTATGTAAAAATAAAATTGTGATTTAAAAATTTTTCTACATTCATTTTCTTCATACCAAGCATGACGATATCTGACCATAGGCAAGTAATAAAAGTGTGATGGAATAAAAAATTATTATATAAAAATACTTCATCAGCACGTTTTTTCACCCCGAATATATAAAGAATTGAGCTGTGGTATCATTAAAAGTTTAAATTTAGTAAGGGTACATATTTAAAATAATCAGTAAAGAAATGATAAGATTTGACGCTTGTTTGAACTTCCCTATCTTTAAGAAATATTGGAAAAGAAACAACGATGCCATTATCACTACAAATGGACTACTTTGAACATTATTTGGCCTCCTTAAACTAAATTCTTATACTGGATCATTAAGTATTACTTACAAAGATCATGGTCCTGTAACAATGCTGGAACATGTAGGAACCAGAGGTCTATAATACAGAGAATGGTACTGGCGAGGTTTAATAATTACAAGAAATTGCTGGTAGAAATGGTTTTTGGTGTGCTTCTCTGGCACTGAAGGTATCAAAATAAGGTTTTATGTTAGACAAATATTAATGAACTTTCTTATAGCTTGAGATAGTAGTATTATATGGTCATGCTCATTTTTCTGAACCTTCATTTCAGCAAGGAATTTGACGAACGTTCTTGATGATGATGTCATTGCATGATTTAAGTTCAAGTAACAAACATTGATCATCCAGATGATTATAAGTCGGTAACATACAATGTTCAGCAGTTGTTCTTTTATTTTCTTCTTAGCAAAGTAATCTCTCTAACACTCCAAAGACATGTTTTTGAATTGAAATAATCATGACTTTCCTCCTGAAGGCAAACTTATTGTAATTCGTACAAAATTTCATCCTTGCATGAAAAAATGACAACCGAATTCATGCTTGGGGATGGGAGGATTAATGAATCTAGTGAGCTTTGGGGCTATATAAAGGCAAGGTCGTGGAATTCTAGTGTGGAAGGAAATCTAGTAAAATGTGCTATTTCCTGTCAACACATGAGTTATTATAAAAGTGAAGCTCCCCGTGATCTAATTGAAGCACATGGTTCCAAGTTCAATCCCATCCACAATTGAATAACGGGAAATAAATATTGCACATCTGCCTTCTGCATGCAAGTCCTTCGGTGTGGGTGGTAGGTGCTTGGTATTTTCTTGGTTTTCTTCCTTGCGACACGTGAAACTATTCCACTATTTATGGAATATCCTCCAGGGAGGTAAATTGAAGGGATGAATGCTAAAATGCCTTAGAATGGCTTTCAGTTGTCAAGTTGTTCACTCTCCGTGGTGTCAAAACTATTATGAATGCTTAATGACCATGTTTTTCTGTGCATTTAACTATGTGTAGAAAGTAAATGTGAAGCCTTTTGATAGCTAGAAAATAGCTGACTTTAAGTGGCTTGCTTTTCTAAACTAGCATTTTTGAATTACAAAATCACCTTTTCTATGGATTTGATATTCATTGCGCTTGTTTATAATTTGTGTTCATTTTCACCTAAATTAGATTTTTCTTAAATTTCATACAAAACCAAACGTTGATTTCAAAGTCAAAATATTCACGTGACTGTCACATTTACGCAAAAATGAAGCTTGAAACATCTATAGATTTTTAAAATAAAGTTTATTTCTTATCATATTGCCCTTTCTTAAATAAACTATTTTGTCACTATTTCTTTCTTTTTCGATGCAATAACCATTGTGTATTTTAAAATTCAAAATATGCCACCTTTCTTCTCCTACGAAATGTTTTCTCGAAGCTGTTTTTTTATTCAAAAACTGTCTCTCGCATATGCATAGATACCTTCTGAGTGATCGCACAATAGCTTTTGTTATAAGATATGATGCCGCCCGCCTGTCTAGTGGTCAGAGTCCCTGACTACGGATAGGGAGGTCCTGGGTTCGAATCCCGGTTCGGGCTTGGATGTACTTTCTCTTTCTATCCTGTCTTTGTCCTTGTCTTGTATGAATGAGGTGTGAATGGTTGCCTACCCTATAAACGGGTTCCTATGGCATGTGTGTACTGAGGAAGTCGGACTCCACACCAAAATATGGTTCAGTTGAAAAAGTGAAGCAGTGAAAAGTGGTCTCCTCTCTCTCTCTCTCTCACACACACACACACAGGATATAGTTTAATATAGCATACCATGTTTTAATTGTTCATGATCTTGTAAATTCCTTCCAATAGGATTATGAAACTTAAGAAAAAACCAAAGACCGAATATTATATATTGAAGTCACTTTAATTGTCATCACTTACTATCAGTGAATTACATAAAATAAATAAAAAAAATATTTTATATTAGTAACTGAATTTTTCAAATAAACTAAAAAAAAACATTATTTGAAGTGACAATTATATAACAAAAGAACAGAGCGCCATTTTATGCTATTGAGAAAAATCTGGATATTAATTACGTAATCTCTCTTCATATGCTCTATATATAGATACATACATAAAAGAAAAATACTGTGCTCCTTTATAATACAAGAAATAAAAATCCGTATATCCCTTGAATTAAATTTACATATAAATTACATATTCTTATTTTAAACAAGATATCACGCAATTCAATTAAGTTTTGGTTGATGATTCTTTTTTTTTTTTTACTGCTCCCCAGAACTTGGCAATAGTTGAGCGGATGTGTTTGATCTGCGCACATCTCCAGGAAACATTTTCGCTTTTGGTTTCGACAAAGGAAGACTGGATCAAAGTTCCGGAGAGAGCTCCCATCCACAGCTTTCACGGTGAGTTTCTTTCATTTGTTGCTACTAGTCCAATGAAAAATTAATTCCTTTTTGCAATATTTATTTAATGAAAAGGCTAAATTCGGAAACGGAAATATTGATTATGTCTCTTTAATGGTATTTTTTCAATATTTTATAACACAAGAAAATGAAGTCGTTATTTAAATCTATATATTGAAGTCATTTTAAATTTCAGCGCTTACTCTATCAGTGAATTATATAAAATAAATAAAATGTTCTGCATTTCATATTAGTTACTGAATCATTCAAATCAATTAAGAAAACTTCATTTGAAGTGACAATTATATAATAAAAGACCGGAGCGACATTTTATGCTACTGAGAAAAATCTAGATATTAATTACGTAATTTCGCTTCATATGTTTTAGTTACATATATAAAAGAAAAATACCGCTGAATTTATGTATAAATTATTTAATTCTTATTTTAAGCATGGTATCCCTCAATTAAATTAAATGTTTAGTTGGAAATCCTACTTTTCGTCCAGTCCCAAAAAATTTCGCAATAGTTTAGCTGGGGAGTGAGTTGTGCGCATCCCTTTGGAACATCCTCCAGTCTTGTTTCTGCAACCGTTGAAAGAAGACTGTCCGGATCAAAGTTCCGGAAAGCTCCCACCCACAGCTTTCGCGGTGAGTTTCTTTTATTTGTTGATACAGTCTAATGAAAAATTAATTCCTTTTTGCAATATTTATTTCATGAAAAGGCTACATTCGGAAACGGAAATATTGATTATGTCTTTTTGATCGTATCTTTTCAAAATTTTATAACTCAGAAAAATTAAATCGTTATTTAATTCTATATATTGAAGTCAATTTAACTTTCGTCTCTTACTATCAGTGAATTACATAAAATAAAAATAAAATGTTCTGTATTTTATATTATATTAACTGAATTTTTCAAATCAACTAAAAAAAAACTTCATTTGAAGTGACAATTATATAACTAAAGACCGGAGCGCCATTTTGTGCTACTGAGAAAAATCTAGATATTAATTACGTAATTTCGCTTCATATGTTTTAGTTACATATATAAAAGAAAAATACCGCTGAATATATATATAAATTACTTAATTTTTATTTTAAACATGATATCTCTCAATTAAATAAAATTTTTAATTAAAAATCCTACTTTTCTTCCAGGCCTCCAAATCTTCGCAACAGTTGAACGGGGGAGTGTTTCTGCGCATCTTTGGGGAACATCCACCAGTGAAGCTCCAGCTTCGGTCGGAAGAAGACTCCCTTCATTGAAGTTCTCCGAGAACCCATCGAAAGCTGCGCGGTAAGTTTCTTTGATCTGTTTCTGCAGGTCCGATGAAAAATTAATATTGGTATTGAAATATTCTAAAAGGAGAAGGCTACATTCAGAAACAAATATTGAATTTTTCCTTTTATTGGTATGATTTCAAAATTTTATAACGCAGAAACTGAATCGCGATTTAAAATTATATTTTGAAACTGTTTTAACTTTTCCTGTTTTCTATCAGAACAATAAATAAAAAAAAATGTAAAATTGTGTATATCTAATTCAACTTAAGGGTTTTTCAAATCAACTAAAGAAAAAGTTTGAACTAATTATCCAATAATATAATTACGTTTAAAAACTTAAGAAATACAATTTAATACTTAGAATTTAATAGTATAAAATTTGTGATTTATAACTTAAAAATTACTTATAAAAATATTATTGAATACCAATAAATTCAGTCCATAATGCAAAGACAAAATATTTTTATCAGAATAATTTTAAGAATAAGAAAATTTTCGTAATTGTTATGAGTCCATTTTGATGGACACAATAAACTATTACTCTTATTGTTTGTTTCTTATATGTCGGTTTTAAGTTATATAGAATTCTTTTTAAGTAAAATAACGAATAATAAATTCATTGAAATTTTTATTGTAATATTATTTTGTAGTTATTTATTTCTTATTAATAAACTACTAAAAGTAAATTAAGTAAGTATTAAAACACAACTGCACTATTATACCGAAGAAATTATATAAAAACATTTTATGATTATTTTATTATAAGTTAATTTTTCCTTACATTCATTTTAATAAATTTCTACCTAAGCGGTTACATTTAAATTAGAATTTATTAAAATCAGTTGGTTTAAATGCATTACATTAAAATTTACAGTATAATAAAATATATGACGAGAAATTTAAGATTGTTTTTTTCTTTTTATGTCTATAATATCAGAATTAAGATCATTTGCTAATTTACAGAGAAATATGTTTTAGTGATATGCTACTTTTTTATTTTTTATTTGCAATATAGTTTTAATATATATATATATATATATATATATATATATATATATATATATATATATATATATATATATATATATATATATATATAATAAAAAATGTATACCTTTAAATTTTTGAGAAAAATTATTTATAATTTCGTTTTATTTCTTGCATAATGTGGTAATTTATTTAATAAGAAAATTGTTATAGATGAAAAATTTTATATTCTTTTAAACACATATTTTAATAGTTTAATTAAAATAAAATGCATTCACACAGGTAACCGTTGTAAAATATTTTTGTGTACATATGATGTCTTTTCGACTAAGACGAATTTCAGTGAATTAAATTGTCGTCAGTTTATAGTGGGGGTGTACGAAGCTTGTCAAAGCATCAATATTGACATTGTATCTGGATGAGAGATTATAATAAGGGTCTTAATGGTGCAATTATAATTCGAGTCAAATTTTAAAGCTCCTCTTTGAGGGTATGAATTAAAACATAAGAGCAAAATATCAAATGTAAAATTACTAATAATTAACCATAGTTCTTTAAAAAAGATTTTAACCTGTAATTTTATTTTATACAATTAAATCATTACTTTTCATTCAGAAATTTTATTTAGAAAAGGAAATATTAGGGCTTGAAGCTTTCAGACTTTTATAATTCATCAATTAATTTCTATAGTTGATGTAGGGTTACAGATTGAGAAAACGAAGTATACAAATAAATATTTAGCATATGTGTTTAAGTATTTACTTAAATGAAATTAATATAAGTGGTTATGTTTGTAAAATAAATTATGAGTTTTTGAAGTCAACATGAAATCAATTTATCTCAAAAACTATAATATAATTAAATATATTTAATATAAAATCATTTTATATACTTTAAGTGTTAAATCAATCGGTTAATAATTTAATTTAGCAGCAATTTAAAGTATCATGCTTAGATAAAATAAATTTGAAGATAAGTAAAATACGGTTATCTGTTGATTATGTCCAATTAGCATATTATATATTTAACTAAATTAAACTCTACAAATGATTTATAGTTATTTAAAACTATATATAATTGCTTGAACCCAATTAAATACAGTACCCTAAAAATGAGAATAGTTAATATCTCCCCACTTGAATCCCAAAGCTTATTTCTTTTATGATTGAAAATTCAGTTATTTATTACTTATTATCACTAATGCTTAAAACTGTAGTTAAATATAGAAATGCTTTCACAAAATTATCACACTCCGAGAAAGTGATGACAAGGAGTAAGATCCTTGGAAAAAACAAAAGCAAAAAAAATTTATTTACAATGAAATGTTTTCTCGGGATACATTTTTCTATTGGTTTGATTTCATAGGTTATTTTTAAGGAATTAGTTTAATTATTAAGAAGGAATATAATATGAAAATTAATTAGAGATTAAGAACGATTTGATACCACTTAGTTGGCATGCTTTCGGCCAAAGGCATTTATGTAACCTTCGTAGATAGCGGGCCGTATTCAATTCGTATTCACGTTTTCACGCATCACAAGAAAATAGACGCAGAAAAGTCCCAAGCTCTCAATCAGACAGAAGTACTCGCAGAAAAAAAAATCTTATTTTCCGTTGTTCAACAGTAGCTGGGATTGATTTGAGATTTTTTGCTCAAAAGAGTGCTGTTTTGCTAAGGTTTTTAAAATCATGGTGAGAGTTTATAGCCACTTTAAGAAAAAAAAAACACTTTTATAATTTAAAGTTTAACTCTTAAGCTAATTTACAAAATATGTTGAAATAAGTAAAGCATTTTGTTATGAAGTTTAAGGAATTATTTATGAATTATTCTTCAAATGCGAAACTAGTAACCTCAAAAATAACAGTTGTTATTATATAAGGGCCGGTTACTAGGATTTCCATCTTTCAGCAGTACAACAGGTGGAAGAACCTTGTACATTAGAGCATCCAATGAGCGTAACCCAGAAAGTGATTCTTCGTAATTTAGAAGCAGGGACCAAGCAAGACATCCCCAAAGGTATCATTTCACATGGAGGACATTTAACGTGTTCCAGCCACCATTAACTAACATAGACAGACAGACAACGAGAAGAAGAGGCCATGTTCTATTCCTATTGGCTATCAGGTTGTGCTTCTACTTCAATCTAGAATGTCGGGCACCCTGCACGGAGTGCCAGGTGCCCGCTGGGAGCTGTAATCTGGGAGCGCCAGTCCTAAGAGGCTCTCCAGAACGCACGACACATTGTTTGAGAGACGAATGCTTTACAAAGGTGGGGCTTTCAAGCCTACAGTGATCTACGCAGTAGACCACTGTATCACAGTTCGGAATACAAATTTGAAGCAACAGAATTAATAGGATAGGATCAAGTGAAACAGAAAAATAAATGTTAACAAGATCTAAATAAATTTAAGTAAGGATGGCTGAAATATTTACATATTTTACGAACAGAAACTGATTATAGTTAATGAAATTTAGAAGTTTATAGGAATAAAATGCAATTAGTTCTTTACATGTCTTGAAATTTTGATATGTACTAAGTACTAGTAATTTTGGAAATAGAAAAACTGGTGATTAGTTTGTTTGTTTGTTACTTGAATTGAAGAATTTAGTTAATTTTCGAGATCTGTTGACTCTACTTCGGAGTTATAAGATTCCTGTTGGTGGACAGCCAGGTCTTTGCACATTTGGAGTCCTTTATCATGGAGGAAAGTAATTATTTGTATTAATTTTTGTGTTCTGAACTTGTTCGTTGTGCAGAATTTTAGGAACTGGTAGTTGGTTTGAATGGATGATTTTTTGATATGTAGATCTTTGGTTTGAGGAAATTCTGTGATATAATGCAGTAGTGTATCAATTTGGCCACAGATGCAAGATGGAGATCTGGATTTGGGATTGATTTGGAGTTGGGATTCAAACTCACTATCTTCCGATAACATGAAATAGTACCTCAACCAAGCAGGCCACAACAGTTCTAAAATAACTTTTTCGAATGAGAATAAAAGCATTCAAAATAAAGATTAATGATTTATAAAGAAAACTTGCTTCTCTCTCTAAAATTTAGCTTTTTTTATGACAAGAGTTTGGTTTTTTTAAGCATTATTATTATTAAGTAATAATTAAATACGTAATGAAAATTGAATATTTTTGAAAGTACACTACTGATCATTAAAATTGCTCCACCTTCAGGAATGTAAGTAACTGAATGATATTTACTGAACCCATACATCTTAATTGATTGAGATATTTGTGAGTCAGTACTCACACACACAGAGTATCAGCATGAGAAAGGAGCTCTTTTCTTCGCACAAAGTGTACGAGTTCATACACTCATCAATTTTGCATGAATTTATTGGAAAACTAATCATATCACTGTAAGTACTATCTCTCATGTTAATTTCACTGACTTGATATACCAGCTTCCTTGTATAACAACTTTAATATACAGTAGTTTACTTTTAAGAAAACCGGTGGCGTTGTAATTTTATGATTTTTTGAAATTTTGATTAAATAAATTTATAAACCTCGGACAATTTTAATTTGCAGATATTAGGAGAATTGAATTCTTCTCCAGTTGTTTGGAGCAAAATCTACCTTCAACGTCCAGGAGTTTTGTTGTGATACCGTTGCTGTGATAGACACCATACTAATTCAGTGTGGTTTTCTAACAGCAAAAGGTAATATTACATACTTAACAGAAATTAACATTATTTAATTTCGTGCTCTATAAAACTAATTAAAATCCAAAATTTATTAAATTGATTTACATTTTAGCTTATTTTATCAAAAAAGTTAAAACTAATTATACGTAATAAAATTTAGAAAAGAAATAAAAAAAACTTGAATAATGTATAAGATTTGAAAGAGAAATTTTAGCACTAAAATTTTCTACGCGATTTAAGTGATTCAGTATAAGTTATCGGCTATGATCTTACATTGTTTTTCTTAAATTAAATGTTCATCATAATGTATTAAATGGATTTAGCATATTAAATATTAACAGTAAATGTATTTTATTTCGAAGCCCGGTGATATAATGGTAAGACTTCGCGCTTGTAAGGCACAGGTTTGAAATTCGATTCTCGGGATGGGCAAAGTTGACCCAGCTTTTCTCCCCTTCAGTTGGTAGATGAAACTGAGTACCAAGCATGCTTGGGAACTAAGCACATAGGATATTTATTAAAAAGATCACCTATTTGTTTTCACTATGGGATATACTTATATGACAAAGAAAGTTTGTTTAGTTTGAAAATAGTAGTGACAAAGTTTTAGGGTTTTTTGCATGTTTTTTTTTTTCGGAAAATCTACCTGGTTTTATAATATTTTGGTCATTTTTAGATGTTTGTGAAAGGATAGCAATATTTCTAAGTTTTACGTCCATTCGTTTACGAACTTAAATAAATCTATTTTTGTTATTCAACTGTGCGAAAAATTATAAGGTAAGATTCACTCTGATTTCTTTAAGGATCAATTTTAATCCATGATTTAAGGTTATTTAAGTTTTTGTAAGTATGGCACACACATACAACACAGCTTATTTGCCTGAGTGAAAATCCAGGCTATAGTTTTACGAATGCAACTGATTTAAGTAAAAAGGTAACAATAACAGTTAAGTAAATGCATTTGTTAAAAAAGAATGTACAACCGATTTTTATTTAAAAGTGGAATCCAGAAAATGGTGAAAAATGACTTTTTAAAGAACAATATACACTTTCCTATAATAAATATTAATCTTTAAATATTAAGCATATTACAATAAATTAAATACTAAAAAATTACTCACAAAATGATTTTTTTCATATGAACTAAAAGTTATGTACGCTGCATTTATATATTTAATATAAAAAGAATTAAAAAAAAGTAATTATTTTATAAATCTATTTTAAATGAAATGTTTCTCACCAATGTTCTTCCTTTTATTAATTGCTTATTCATGTAAATATTCATACATTTTGTTGTTGGAAAAATATTGTGAATAATTCTAGCATACATTTTTTTGATGGAAAATTTTTTTATCTAGCTCATTATTTTCTTTGGAAAAAATTCAGTTTAATGCAAAAAAAATTCCATTTAATTAAAGTTATAACTTTCAAGATGTTTTAGGTACTGAAAAATTTTTTATAGTTAAATTTTTTATTATATCAAAGAATGAAGAGAGAAAATTTCATGTTTGGTCAAAAATGTGATTTATTATATAATTTAGAGATCAATAAAAAGAATAAATATGTGACATGTTCTCACTTTCTGAAGACTGTGACATATAACACATAACAAATATTTACAGCCGCAATGTTTTAGATATTTTTATAAATTATTTTCTCTTTTTACATAGATTCCTTCTAGATGCTCGTAACTTGGGTTATACCTCACCGTCTTCAGTGGGGAAATCATTATTACTGATAAATCTTCTGCAAAGGCTTTTATGAGCCTTGTTTAACAACTTTTTCCTCATTTATAATGTACTCTCTTTATTTTTGAGTTATGTAGGAATTGAATATTGATTAATAGTCAAAATACTTTTTTTCACTCCGTATTTAATAATGGTAATTTAATAATGATTATATATAATTCACATACTTCTAGAATATTTTATTTATTTTTTAAACTGAATTTATTTTATCACGATACCAATGAAGGCAAAATTAACAATATTCAGTAAAAAACAATTCTAATAAATGTTCATTTTTGTTAATTAATGTTTTCTTTATAAATATTGTAGACAAAATTTATAAATGCACTCGTAAATTAATGGAGCATTGCTAAATACATCAAAAAATAATTTCCGTAAATTTGAGGAAACTTTAAATTTTTTTTTTAAAATACATGTTTTGTAATTGTTTAATTCGTCATTTCAGATATTCAATAAATTATTTTTAGGTATTCTTCCATTGATAGGACATGAAAACAGCTAGAATTTCGACTTTTTTAACCGGTAAATAAATTATCTCATTAGGGATTAATAGCAAAGGTTATTCGATGAAATACTGACTGAAAAAAAGACAACACTTTAGTGGGCATCTATTCTTTATAAACACCACAATCTAAGCTTAAGCCAAAATAATTTGTGCAAAGACTAATTTATTAAAATTCAGACTAACAACCATTTTTAATTTTTGACAAAAATTATAAAATGATTTTTGTGAGGCTTTAAAATACGTTTAACAGTGCTGTGTTATGCTTTAAAAGGTTTCATTCCAAAAATTTAATTAAATAAATTTACATTCAATTAACCTCATTTCCTCGAATTTATCCTGTAAAGTAACTAATAAAACCATTAAAGTAAGTAAGTTTACTAGTTTACATTTCCGGTTTATTTTCCGGGAAAGCAGTTTATGAATATAATATATTATTTTTCCTTTTATTTCTCTAAAAGTTTGTCTTATAAAATGAGTAATTACATTTTAGTTTTCTAAAGTTTTGCCACTTAAACAAAATACTTTTTTTAAGATTTTTAATAATCTATTTTTATTTTTCAAACTAGGAAAAAAAATAATCGTAATCTAAAAATAGTGAATTTCTTCATAAAGTTTATGGTTACAAGTGTTGTGTAATATTAAAAATTAAACTTGGATCACATTATGACAGTTAAACTTCATATCGATTCCATGTATTAAATGTAAGCTATTCAGTTATATCATATAGGAATTCCTCTTTAAAGAATTATTATGTATGAATTCATTACATACTTTAATATGTTACATCCTCAAATCTTAATTCTTTTGCAGATACAGGAATTGTATAGCATAATATTATAATCGAATAAGTTATAAATTACATAATTACTAATATATTATTTCAAATTAAGACTAATTCTGCAACCCATCAATCCATCAAAATATAAAAAAGAATTTATTTCGTTGGCAAATATCAGTGTATAAAACCAGAGAGAATCCATTTGTATAGCATTATCCCTTGCGTATGTTCATTCTAAGAATTAACAGTGAAAAATAATATGTGTTACTAATTTGTAGCAGATATATTGTGCTAATAGATTTTGATTAAAAATAAAAACAGGTCTCTATTATGCACAAATACGAGAAATTACAAACCAAATGAATCATCTTGATAAATTATTTCAAATATTGGAAGAAGGAAATATAAAATAATTTTAATTTCTTGGAATAAAAGAAAAAATTCGAATTAGCGTGTTGTAGAAAGAAGTAATTGATAAGAAAATTAGTTTCTTACATTAACATGGATCTTTGAGTAAAGTTTATTTTCTTATTTTAAGAATCAGTGTAATACAGATAAAAGGAATTTATTAAAGATCCGTACATCATTTTTTGTTAAAGAAATTCACTTCTCATTGCAATGAGATTTATTTTCTAAGAATAAAGCAAATCAATATTTCATTAAATTAAATGTTTTCCTTTGAACTAAAATCTATAAAAAAAGATGAAGATCTTTTAAATTTTTAGATTACTGTAAAAGCTATCAAAGCAAAAGGTAAGTAATTAAGAGAATGAAAGTATTTGGAACTTTCTTATAAATTACATTTTCTTAATATTTTTCAATATATGTATATAATTATGAAAAAATTGCATTTACAAGAATTAAGAGGTCAGAATATGAACCAGAGGGATAACCGTTCGATTCTAGCTCAGGAACATATCCAGGATTAGTGACATACCGCTAAAGCGGTATGCCATCCAAACCTACTTATGTAATGATTTTTAATAAACGTTAAAAATTTAATAATGAATTTATTAAACGCGCGCGATGAGAATTTAAAAATAAATTTTAAACGCTGACCATTATGAACTTATTAGATGCAATTGAAAAAATGAAGCTGATAATTTCTCACGTATATTTAGATCTTTTTTAAACTTCTTTATACTGAGGTGTTAACAAATTGCATACATTTTTTGAGACTTGTTGATTTGCCCTTTTATAAAGTAATTTTTCCCATGCTTTACCATGAATAACCGAGTATTATATCTAACTGATCCCACAATTGTTGCATGCACTATTTTTTAGCTTGAACTTTTGTTAAGATTTTTTTGAAAGAATTTAAAACATTACATTTTGTGCAAATTAAATGAGAGATGTTTTTCATTAAGACTTCTCCTATCTGTATGATTTACTTTAATAATGAATGCAAAGCTATTTTAGGAATTTTTAAAAGAAATAAAAATTCGGAATTCTTTAAAGCTACTGCAATAGTTATAAAATTCTGTAAAATAGAAATTTCTAACTTGGAGAAGTCTAAATCAAAATGTTCAAAAAATATTAAACTCAAGATAATCACCCTTTTTGCAGCAATTTAATGTATATTATAAATTTTTATTAGTTCTTTATACTTTGATACAGTTTTGTAACCCAAACAGAATTGTGACAGATATATTTTTCAAGTTTGCGTAGATAATTTTAAATGAAATAAATATTAAATCTCTAACATCAAAAAGGAATTCTCAGGTTGAAGAGTATGTTTTCTTTCCCGTATGAAGTTCTTTGTTTTATTGACTTATCAGTTTTACTGATCTACGTGGCTCATGAAAAATAAAAAGCTGGCAGAAAATGTTTCGTTTTATAATAACTCCTAAATTCAATCCTACACAATGGTTATTTAAAAAAAAATTGGAATTTTAATCAAATTGAAGTGGCTATTTTATTAAAAAGCTTTTCACTTCAAGATTTGAAAAGGAAATATTTTTAATTTGAAGAAGAACGATATATCAAATAAAGAAGTTACGTAAATTAGTTTTGAATTTTTAATACTAATGATGATATAATAAAAATTTTCGAGTCCATTTAAGAAATAATTAATCTTTTCAATAATTTATTAGAAAGAAGAATTGTTTATTTGCACAGCTGTAAAGCACTGACTATTTTTTAATTAGCATCAAAAATATTTTCAAAAATTTTTAAAGCTTCGAAATATTTGAGAAGCAGCCTTTATAAAATTTTCATTAAAAAAAATAATGAAATTAAAGAGTAAAAAATTAATATACGGAAGGCAAAATATTTAATGCTCAAAATATATTATTTCAAACTTATTTTACATAATACAAAATTTCATTGAATGTTACCTAATATAGTAAGATATAAAATGTTTTGAAAGTTTATTTAAATAATTATAAAAATAATTTTCAACAGTTATATGTAAAATACTTTATGAAAGAAGGGTTCAAATGTTGAGGAAAAATAATGGAAGCATTTCAAACAGATTTTTTTATATATTAAAATTTTATGAATGATAAATATTCATTTTACTTTTATTAAATGAGTAACTGAGAGAGCATTATTCAAAAACTGACAGGTTATTTCCTTCTTTTATTTCTGTTTCGAAAATAGTTACGTTATTCAGTAACGCCTGTTATCGCAAGTCATGATAGAGTGTTCACAAATCCGTTCTCTAAAGAACGAGTGTCAGGATATAAACATTGACTAAAAAGAGGCACCTGATTAAAAATTATGACTAAAGAAATGTAAAACTTGCAGAAACAGAAAGTACAAGAATTGATCGTTAATTTTATCATCATCTTCCCATGAAAAACATTGTGGAAGAAGCCTTATAAACCAACATTTCGAGAAGAACACCTAACCTTTTGAGGAGTACCGCAAATGATGATGTAAAAAATGATGTTAGAGCATATAATCATGAAAAACATTCATCGGGAAAGAGTGATACAATCTGATGAATCCATTATTTTCTGATAGGAATAGCCTTATTTATACAGAGCTTGATATAAAGTTTATGAACTGTTAGTTGCCATTTGCCAAACAAGATGATAGTTGTAAATTGTCCTCTAGGAGGAATTTTCAAAGACAGTGGGCCGTATTCACGTGTCGGAAAAAAATAAAACCTGGAAAATTCCCAAGCACTCTTCCTTATAAATTTAATTTCAGAAGATAAAAGTGAAATGTCCATCTCCCGTTGTTCAGGAATCATGTTCAGCCAGAATCGAATCCGGTATCCTTCATAATGAAAAGTAGTATTCTACTATTGAGCCATTGTGAGAGTCTTCTTTAACTGTACAATTTAGCAATTCTTTAGACTGCACTGGTCTACTTCAGGAGGAAATCCTGAAGGAGCCCGGTTTGGCTGTGTTGAAATTAAAAGTGGATGACCTCATGCATCTGATCTGATTTCAGATCAGAGGGATTAGTAAGAAGAAGAATTCTTGTTAAATAAGAATAGACTAACTCTTTTACAAAATGAGCCTAAGTTTTCCCTGGTTTCCAAAAAGAGTTATTCACGAATAATTTCATTTCGGTTGTTCCATCTTATTTAAATATTCAGAATGTCTCTTGGGAAATTATTTGGTAGCCGGAAAGGGAGATATACTTTCTGAGAGAAAACACATTTTTAGAATATGCACTCTTATATTAACATAAAATATGTTAAGTTTCTAAAAAATGTTGATCTTCTTTTCTTGTATAAAATGCCTTCTTAAGAGCATTTGTTTTATATTTAGGAAAAATTATTCGAAATTTATCCGCTAATAAGGAAATATAAAGTTTTTAATAGCTGAAAAGAATTAAACTTTCTATAAAATAATTCTTTAAGTACACTCTATAATTTATTATCAGTTATCTCTTTATGAGCAAATGTTGAAAGAGCTTTATGTGAATAAGAAGATAGAATGAAATGTAGAGAAACTGGAAATAATTTGATATTTTACGGTTAGAATATCAGCAGCTTAGAATGTTCGTAAATTCTTTCCCTGAGCAAATTTTCTTAAGAAATTGTTGAGTAACACTATGCATTGCAGAGATAAACTGAATTCATATTTAATTATAATATGCATTGAGTAAATAATTTATTTTTTGCACTTACTTCAATTTGTAATGCTTTAAATTTGTTTAAATTTTATGAATAAGCTGTTGTTAAATGAAGAAATAGTGTAAAAATTTAAAAATTCGTAAGTTTATCAAAAATATTTTATAGTAAATATATTAAAATTGCTTAAAATAGCTATAAAAAAATATGGCACACAAATAAACTTAAAATAAAGAAATTTTTTAATAAAATAAAACTACAAAAATCACAAAAGCATGGCGAAAAAATAAAAAAAGTACTCAGAATATTTTTTATAACGTTTTGATTTCTGTATATTTTAAACTTGATTTTTATAAAAGGTGGTCCGAAGAAATGCACAAAAACATCTTAGTGATTAGTATCTTAGAAATTTGAAAATAGTTTGAATTCAGCAAACATTTTCACTTATATTATTGTATTTCCAAAATAATTTCTTTTCATAAAAACAAAAACTTAAAAAATCAGTGATCTTTTATTGAAATAAAGTAAATAAGATGAATGATTCTATTTAATAGAGTCACAGGATGTATAAGCAATTTAAACATTATGGTTTTAAGCATTTATTTTCCAATGTTTTCAGACATCAAAGTAATAATTTAAATGATTATCTGTAACCATGTGCTAATTTAAACAAAAAATGTTTAAGAGAAATATATTATTTTCCATACATTTTCCCCCAAATATTGATGCATTTCTAAAGTAATATTTTTCGATAAAAATAAACACTGATCTACTGAAGAAGTAAAAGAATTTATAGAGACATAAAGTATCAGAAAGGATTCTTTTCAATTGCCTCATACATACATTGCTCATACGGAGTTTGTAAGCAATTTAAATAGTAGTGGCTTAATATATTTCGTTCAAAATGTGTTTTTAAACCTCTAAGTTATAATTTAAAGGATAATTTAGGCAAAAATTATCTAGTGGAAATAAATATTAATATTTCCATAATTTTTCTATGAATATTAATGCATTTCCAAAATATTTCTTCTATAAGAATCAAGAGTGCATCAAAACAAAAGATTTTTCAATGCCCCATGATTGAAAAAAAAGCGTAGTTCAATATGGATTTTCTTTTAAATCCATCAAACAATGAAATTTTAGATCACGATGTAAAAATGGTTTTACAAATAAGTTTTTTATTAGATAGAACACATCAATTTAATATTATTTTTCATCATAATGGCAAATTTTTTAATGCAACCCACAGTTAAGTAAATACACCCATTTTCCAGAATAGGAAGTATATATATCTATAAAGTTAATGCCTGGGGGCTTAGTGGTAACACTTTGCACTCCCAAGCTACAGGCAGGTCCGAAATTCCATCCTCGGGTTGTGTAACTTTCATCCCTTCAATCGGTTTATAAACTTAGTACCAAGCATGCTTAGTAGTTAAGCACTGTGAGTTCACCTTAGGTTGATCACTTAACCGGGACATATGCTTCACACCCTAGGGAAACAGATATGGGCATTGTAGGCCTTGGCCCATATATGTACTGCTGTGCCACTGAGTATAATTTTTATCTATAGAATTAGTTACAATTAAGTCCAGTGCTTATTTGTTTCTTGAATAACATACAATAGAAAAATGAAATCTATTTTTAAGATACAGAAACACGCGCGCGCGTTGTTTGTATACCTTTCGAGAAAAATATAGAGTAAACAAAATTAAAAAAGAATGACTTTAAATTTTACTATTATTTTTAGAAAATTCAGTGATTTTAGTTACTAATAATAAAGAAAAATTTCAAGTAAAATTATTCAATGCAATCTATTTAAATCGTCCCCAAGTATGCTCTCTATTCTTATTATATTCATGTATTTATTATTCTTCTACTTACAGATGCTAAAAATTATACATAAGTAGTTAATACAAGAGTAATCCACCATCGATCTTCACCAGACAAATCATCCACCTGATGTACATCTCGTCGTAATTTTGCTGGACAATTTTTGTCAAATAAAAAAAAACTTTACTTTGTAATTGCTCTTTGGTGCTTCAAAATTTCAGTAGCACTCATTTCTTATTGCAGGCATTACTTACAATGAATACCGATTATGCCATGGATACATTTAGAAAAAAAGACTATATCTCAAAACTATGCAACTTATCTAAGGAATTCTGTAATGACACATTAGAAAACTTGAACTTATCATTCTTTGAGAACCATTATCAAGATAAACAAGATGGAATTACAAATATTCCATCAATCAAATTTTTATGTTATGGTTTGTATTGCTTAATCTTCGTGATAGGATTTTTCGGGAACTGTGGGGTGTGTTATGCGGTGTTTCGAAATAAGGCAATGAGAAATGCCACGAACCTTTTCATAGTTAATTTAGCTGCGTCAGATATTATGCTATGTATATTTGCTACATTTTTTACACCTTTATATATTTTCATGAAAAAATGGATTCTTGGTGCAGCATTATGCCACGCAATACCCTATGCGCAAGGACTAACCGTATATGTATCCTCCTTAACTTTAATGGCTATTGCAATAGAAAGATTCATTTCAGTAGCATACCCATTTGAAAAACATATTTCGAATACAAAATGTGGTTTTATTATTTTAATTATATGGATATCGTCTGCGCTGCTTACATCACCTTTTGGGATACATATGTCTATAGTGACTAGTAGAAGCGACAACTACTATTGTGTTGAATCCTGGCCCAGCGACATAGTAAAAAAAGTATGTGTTATTTGCACAACAATCGTGCAGTTTATCTTGCCATTCATGGTTGTAACATATTGTTACACAAAAATTTTTTTGAGACTGCGCTATCGAGCTATGCACCAGCCAGGTATTATGTCAGCACAGAGAATAAGGGAAGAAACTCGAAGAAATACTCGTGTTAACAAGATGCTGATTTCCATGGTTTTTGTCTTTGGAATGTCATGGTTGCCAATTAACATCTTTAATATAATTGTTGATTTCTACCCACCGATAAGGAAGTGGGTGGAAGTGCACAGTGTATTCATTGTCACCCACATTTTGGCCATGGCTTCCTCTTGCTATAATCCAATATTATATGCATATCTTAATGACAATTTTAAACAAGAATTTAAAAGTATGTTCGCTTCTTTTAAAGAATACATCGGATGCAAATGTCCTGAAACTTGCCATGCTACTGCTGCACCAGAAGAACCGATTGAGGAAATCGATCCCAGAGATTTATATGAAAGTTTAGATGATATAGAGTCCTATTTGCGACTTTATGGAATACATTGTGTAAGATTCAATCGAGTTACTGAAACCATCGATATCACGCCTCGAAATCCTGAAACCGTTCATGAACGCTATTAATGTTCAAAATCTTCATGAAAATATAAAAAGGTGCTCTAATAAGTTTAATCTAGTTGTAGTATTTATTCTTAACGTATTTTATTTACAACTCTCAAGTTATAATTTAAAATATTTTTGTTAAAAATAATAAAATTGTTCCAATTTCTCTAAAGCTAAAATTGTAATTTTTTAAAACAAAATTTTGCATAAATTTGTTTTAAAAGTCAAAGAAAATTATAACTTTAAAATTATTTGATTTAATATAAAATTTAAAATTAAAAGAAAAAGTTTTACAAGTTATATCAAATTTACACTTATTGTAACAATTTTTCAGTAAAATTATGATAATACATTGAGTATTTTTAAATAAAGCTATACAAATACTAAGCAAACATTTCCTCACACTTAACTTGCCATCTTCAATTAATCAGTGACTCTGATTAGATAAAATATTTCCTCCAATAAGAATTCGTTAAACATGAAGCTAGTAATATATTTAAGATATCATTGATGTGTACTTAAAACTTACCGTGTTTCAATTAAAGATGTGCTTAAAAGTTTCCCCTCTTTGCACTAAAAAGTGTATTAAGACTCAAAATAGGAGACGAATAGCCATTTAGATTCAGTATGGAAGATCTTTTTGGAAAGAAAAAGGCAATTTTGAGCTGTCTGCTCTAGCTTCATAGATTCAGTCTAATTTTTTAGCATTTCAATGAAATTTAAGTTTCACGTTATTTCTGCCTATTCTTTTATGCGTGCTTTCTAGTTATTACAATTAAAGCCAATTTATTTATTCACTTAGAGATTTCAACTTGTTTTTTCTTAGGATTTATTTAATTAAAATATGCTGCAGAAATTTCTGTAAGTAGAATTACTTCGGTGTAACTTTTCGTGAATGTTAATATAAAAGTTATGCCAAAGATTTGAGATCTTAAATATCAATTTGTGTATATTGTGTAACATTTGCCTCAATTACATGTTTGAGACAAAGAAAAAGTTTTTCAAATAGAAAACATATGTGTTTTCAGAACTTTTCAAACTTAAAATGTATTGATACAGAGTTATGTCTCATTGTATTGTTAAAAATTTATGTATGTGTTTAGAAGTTCATAAAGTAAGTATGAGTGATACATATACATATGGTTTTCATATTTAAAATTATTGATATTGTTGTAAAATGTGTAATGTACATGTGTGTATAATATTTAATAATTCGGTATAATATTTAATTAAGATTCATTTATGAGCCTATGAATAAGCATAGACAGTATATATATATTAGTATATAGAATTTAATCTTTGTTGAAAACTCTTAATATTGAAGATTTTAATAAATACATAATATATAACAATAAATAAATATATGGATATAGAAAAGTGAATATGTATATATATATATATACTCTATTCATCACATATTTCTTTAATTTTTACTTTTAATTCACTGCTGAATTTTATGAAAACTTTTTGTATTATTTACGCATATATGATATTTATTTATAAATATACATATATATATATACAAATAATATAAATATGTATAATAATATTATATCTACATATACATATATATACAATATATACAAATAATTATTCATATACGTAATTTTCTCTGTTATGAACTGTTAATATATATTGCTGACAAAACGCTTATGAAATTCTAAGAATTGTCAACCAATATGATCTGATAATTCAGATTCATTGTAAATATCTGAAGAAATTATAGTTTGATGGTAGACTTTTAGTGACAAATGTAAATGTGTAGTAGTTAGTTCATTTTATGTAACTTTTTCTCTGTTATTAACTGTAAATATATAGATATTTAGTGACAAGTGTATATGTGTAGTAGTTAGTTCATTTTATGCAAATTTTCTCTGTTATTAACTGTAAATGTATGGTAGACATTTAGTGACAAGTGTATATGTGTAGTTGTTAGTTCATTTTATGTAACTTTTTCTCTGTTATGAACAGTAAATATATACTGTGGACAAAACGCTTATGAAATTCTAAGAATTGTCAACCAATATGATCTGATAGTTCAGATTCATTGTAAATTTCTGTAGAGATTATAGTTTGATGGTAGACTTTTAGTGACAAATGTAAATGTGTAGTAGTTAGTTCATTTTATGTAACTTTTTCTCTGTTATTAACTGTAAATATATGATAGATATTTAGTGACAAGTGTATATGTGTAGTAGTTAGTTCATTTTATGCAAATTTTCTCTGTTATTAACTGTAAATGTATGGTAGACATTTAGTGACAAGTGTATATGTGTAGTTGTTAGTTAAATTTATGTAACTTTTTCTCCGTTATTAACTGTAAATGTATGGTAGACATTTAGTGACAAGTGTATATCTGTAGTTGTTAGTTAATTTTATGTAACTTTTTCTCTGTATCAACTGCATTGAAAGATCTGTTGGTATTGTGAATGTAATTACTTCGATGTCTTCAAACTCTTCAAATTTGAGTCTGTAAGTTTATGTATTATCTAAAATAAAAAATGTTTCAAAAATCGTTGTATTTATTTACTGTTATAACTTGAAAAAATCTTTACTTGATTTAGTTAGAAAGCAAATTTCCTTTTAAACAAGATACATGAATTTTTGAAAAAATATAAATGAAGAAACATATTTTAACAAAAACAGCAACTTATTGGGACGAGAAATAGAATTTTAAACATTTTTTTCTTATCTGAGAAATTTGATATTCTCATTAATTTTTATTATATTTTATCCTATATAAATCTGTATTTTAAGATCTAAATTTAAACAAGCAATCTTCATTAGTACTACTTTGACAGAATATTTCAAATTAGGAAATTAATATATATATATATATATATATATATATATATATATATATATATATAGTGTGTGTGTGTGTGTGTGTGTGTGTGTGTGTGTGTGTGTGTGTGTGTGTGTGTGTATGTACAAGAGTAAGGAAACTGCAAGAATCTTAACAGATACAGATAGCTTTAATTATATTTATTTAAAATCTCCTAAATATAAGAGAATTTATTTCTAAATTAAGTCTCTTTTCGTTAATATTTTATAACAATAATTTATTGTTACATTAATTTGCATTTTAAATTTACACTTTAAATCCTAATTAAAACATGCATGCGTACTTTTATTTAATAGAGAAAATCCCATTATTGTTACATTAGATTACATAAGATTTATCAAGAATATATTTTTATCTATTAAGAATAGCAGACAAATTATTGCTTATAAAGAGGTCTCTTAAATTTATACATGATTCGTAAAATAAAATTAAAATTTTGATAAACCTCTTAACGAATTTTTAAATTAAGATCATGATGAAAATAATAATAGTAATTATATTAATCCTCAGAATATTTCTTCTTCTCAACTGGGTTAAAATAATAATTTGACCTTCTAACAAGTTTTTTCTTATTCTAATAGCCCGATAAAATTTTATAAGATATTGGTAACAAAAACTTATATTTATTTGCTACCGTTAATCGTCAAGAAATATAAACAATAAGTTATTTAGTATAAATTTGAAGTATTGGTTATTAATTTTATTTTAAACATAAGGTATTCCAATAAATTTCTGAGAAATAATGTTAGTAAGCTAGAGGGAATATTTGAATCAAAATAATATTTAAAGTTTATGATAATTGTTTTTCGCGTTTTTAAACATTTCCCAAGCAACTGAAGCGCTTAATGATTTCATTCCAGAATTATATCTTCAGAAAGTTAAAAATAGATTTCAAACCACACACACATTTCGATATAATTAGAGGATTAGAGGATGAGCTGCTTTTTAGGCAGCTATGGTTTGCGTAATTCAAGTAATAAGAAAATAAAGGATAAAATTTTGACTTGTTCATTTGCTTAGCTCATAAATAAAATACAGTTGCGAAGTATTTAACATGGATAAACTGTAGATCTTTGCCCTTATATTTCATGACTTAATTTCCTAAAATGTGATGTCGTGAAAATTGAATGGAAGAAAGAAGGACTATCTTGCGGGAAAACTCAAGACAGCTATGGGACACAACAGTATTGCTTGCGATTCCCAATCAAATAAAATAAGGTTCAAACACCGAGGCTGGAATCCTGGTATTGATTGTTGCTATAAACTGAGTAAGGATTACGTAATTTTGTGAAATAGTATCCTAACAACTCAATTCAGCGCTTGGTGTTCAGATTGGCAGTATGCCAGTAAGTAAGGAATGTCACATTTGTTCACCTGAGATGGAAGAGAAGAGACATCTTGGGTTTTAGTACATTAATGCTCATAATCAGAGAGTGATTTTTGAAAGTTGAATATTCTTTCTGAGATAGTTTTAGTGTAAATTGAATGTGAACGGGATACACGATCTGCTGCAAGGTTGTACCAGCAACGTTTTTGTGCAGGCCCGCATTTTTCTCATTGCACTACTTTAATTGAGGTAAAACGCTTAAAAGAGACAGACTGCGTGACTAGTTGAGTTAGATCTGGCAGATCAGTTAAGTTTGGACAACATGGTTAACCGAATACAATATTAATATACGCCTTTGCGCATTCCAAATTCAGTGTATGAGAGATTAGTCAACTCAACACGGTAGTCCATCTAAGAAACAGACTTGAAAAATACTTAGCGAATTAGATACTTATCCATACCAAGCAATGCTTCATCAAGTTTTTCTGAACTGGGAGGCCGAGTGACGTTATGCATGATACAACTTCATCAGGAATCAGATAGAGGTTGAGACAATTTTTTTTACCAAATATAGTGTGGACAGACCTGGCCTTTCTAGGAATGACACGCAAAAAAGGCAACATACCTATCACTAAATTCTGGCAAATCCTAGGTGTTTTACAGACGTTCAATGTAAAATGCATTTTTCTTTTAATGCTTGGACTGTAATTTACAATAACAAGCTAATTGTGACTATATTTTACGGAACCACGTTAAGGGCTCTTGATATTTACAATTTCTGCAGAACGTAAAACTCGGCTTGAGAACCTACCGTTGTTTAATTACACGAATCTATGGTCTCAATATGACTTCATGCCTGCCTACATAGCATCTCTCATCAAGGAACTCGAGAACCAAATAATTGAGTAAGGTGGCATTGAAGATTGGCCTCCACATTCACCAGAACCCCCTATGTGGTTTTATTCATTAGACATTTTCTTGCAGGAATACATGAAATAGCAAGTGTATAGGAACCGTCGACAAACTTTGAAGGACGCATTTTGGATGCCCGTTCTAAAAATCATGTTCTATATTCCAACGTGTGCAATGTGACACTACCTATAGAAAACCAAACAGACATTGCAAAGCACAACCACATCACGGTTTAGGAAATTATGAAAAAGCGAACTCGGGTTTTAATCGTTTTGTTCTCTACATTAATATCCACAAAATGTATTTTCATACTAAATCGAGGTTGTTTTATAATGAATAAGCACTATTCTTCCTTATCTCATTTCATTTTCGATCTTGGAATGCTCAATCCGCAGTTTCCCAGCATGTGACCTCCTAGGTAGCTTTATACAATGGCGCATGGTTACTTTACAAAGACGTCTCTTTTATCAATATAGTAATAGACGTTCTAAACTTAAGAGGGTGATAAAAAAGACTCGTAGGCATACTGAATTTTCAACAAAGGTTCGTTGTCTATTGTTCACAATAAAATTACATAGCAATAAAATGATGCTAGTTTCGGTCTGTATTTTGTTTTCAAAACTTATGGCTACTTATTTAATCCATTATTTGCTATTTTGAATTGCTTATATCTGAGATTGAAGTCACATTCCGAATGAGTATTCAAATTTCATTTTATTTAGGATAATTTAGATTCATGTTTACTTTAACATGCATTAAAATACACTCACTTCCAAAAGTTAAGCACCAAGATGTAAAATGCAAAGGAAAAAAAAATATATATACTGCTTTGATTGACTCAAAATTCGGCAGGAAAGTAGCATATATATTTATGCATAAAATAAAATCCATGATTATAAACAGAAATGAAAACAATATTAAATTTTTGTAAGTTATCAGATAATGACATACTGGAGATTTAAACAGAATTATGTATAAAGTGAAAATAAGCAGCATAAAATTAAGAAAAGGACAGTAATAGGGTATGCGATCCTCCCTCATCTGTATACAAAGTTTACACCTTATGACTATGCTTTCAATTAGGTGGTCAACCACCGCAGAATAAAGGTCGGTGAAGTATCCTAAGGAAATCTCTGCTCACACACCTTAATGCTTCCGCCTCGGAATGCGTGATGTTCGGTAATGTTTTGGGGCTGATTGCGTGTTTCTTGTTCACGCTATATCCTTATACGCTTGTCAACTG
Source organism: Latrodectus hesperus (assembly GCA_037975125.1). Taxonomy (NCBI): domain Eukaryota; kingdom Metazoa; phylum Arthropoda; class Arachnida; order Araneae; family Theridiidae; genus Latrodectus; species Latrodectus hesperus. The sequence goes on from CM075856.1 coordinate 5,495,080, forward strand.
GCTCCAGAGCAAATCTTGACTCATCAGTAAACATGACATTGCCCCAGTCAGACACAGTCCAATTGACATGTTCCCGGCACCATTAATCGTGCCCCTATTGATTGGACAGATAAACAAACACAAACTCGAGGTACCCGGACGTACAACCCACTCATATGTAATCTTCGGCGTACAGTAGCAGCAGATATCAACTGACCAACAGACGCTGTAACCATAGCTGTCACACGTTGGAGGTCGCTCTGCGATTTCGCTTGGTAAAAATCGCAATATATCGATCTTCCGCTGAGTTTGTAACTCTTGGGTGACCAGCTACGGCCCTTCGGACAACTGTCTGTGTGGTTTGGAATTGTTTCCATAAACGTGAAATTACAGAATGATGAACGCCGAAGAAAAGAGCAACATCTGAGATCGACTGTCCTGCTTCAATGCACCCCACAGCACGCCAGAGCTCAGAATTTTCCATTCATCTTCTGGAAGTTATAGAAACACGTATGTCTTAAAAAATTATACGAAAGTTTTTAACACCTTCTATCAGCACTTACAGTCAACTTCTGTAACCCTTCATAAAGCTGGTATCTTATTAGACTATCCTTTCTGCATATTTGTTGACATAATAGCGCTTTTGGCTGTTACCTAACATATTTGCATACTTCCATCTACCTCTGCAGCGATTTGCATCCTCTTCAATTCTGATTAGCTTCCGGAAATTAGCATTTTCCTCGCCGCACTTAACTTTTGGAAGTGAATCTAAATAACTTCAACAAAAATGCTTAAGATACAACTTAATTTTCTACTTCTCAAAGAAGATTAAAAATAAGTAAACCAATTTTTTTTATAAAATAGTTTATTTTAATATTTTATTTCAATATTTAAATATTTTCCTTCAATATTAATTCATTTAAACTTCAATATATTTTACTTATTTTATCTCTCAGTAGAATATATAAAAATGTTTTTTCTTTGAACAAGTTATAATCCTTAAAAAATAGAAAAAAACTTATATTTTTTGCGAAACAACAGCTTTGTTTCAAATATTAATCTAAGCCAAGAGACAATATCAAATGGAAAACAACATTTGGTAGAGAAAATTTCAAGGTTTTATATAAAGAGACTACTTGTGAAAGGATAAGGAGAAATATTTTTCTTTTCTTGGCAAAAACACTGCCCAAGAAAAATAACAATAGAAAAATGAAGAAGAAAAAACAGAAATAAATTCTTCCTTATTAAGCTTAATAAGCTTAATCACAGATAATATGATGATATTTTTTTACTTCACGAATTAAAAATCACAAACATGTTTTTGTTAAAAAATAAAAAATAAATTCCTTTTGAAGCTCAATAAAGTATTATTAAGAATATGGTAAAAAAAATAAATTACCAAAATGGTTATTAAACTAGCAATATATACACATGTCCATAAAAATTCTGGTATCCAAAATTGAAGATACAAACAGAAACCGCGTGCTTCTTTAAAAATTCGAATTCTGATCATTATACAGTTATTGAACATATCAAGTGCTTAATGGTGAATGCATCAAATTTACATGTAACTTCTGATGCACTAATTTTTGAAAGGAACAACAGTCAGGCAAAACTTACAGACAATTAATTAATGAATAGAAATATTAAAATGGTGAACTATGATGAAAAATAGTTGGTATTGTTGAAAATTACAAGTGGATGTTGTTCGCGGGATGCAAATGTATGTTTGACTGTCTCCTCATCAAGCGGATTTTTAAGCTCGGAAATTATCACCGGAAGGTTAAGGCAAAATCTCTAGAATGGTGGTTACTGACTCATTGGACATTGCGAAGTGGATAATTTAAGGGCCCGAGACATTTTTGTATCCGTCACATAAAATACCTGTCGCGAGAAATTTTTTACAGATAGTGGATAGTATTTAAGGAAGGGAGGAAACCCCAGAAACATATAAGTACCCACACTGACTGACGTATTTGCAGAAGTGCAGTATCCATCTCTCGTTGTCCAAAAAAAGCTGGTATCCAACTTGGAAACTTTTACTCTGATGAGTGCAGACCTACCATTAGGCCATCATGTGCTTTAATACAATCTCCTGATTCTTAACATTAATTTCTATTATATTTTTTTTTGTACATACATTTTTCCAAGCATTATGAAATGAAAAACATTTATTTGTATGTTAAGTAGAAATTAATCTTTATAGCAAACATATTAATAATATTATCCTATTGTTTTATTTTTTCTAATCTACAGGTGAAATTTGAGAAAATACGAGACTGCAGCCAAATAATTTTAAACTGCACTAGATTTATAGGCTATTATAGATTATTAATAACATTTACCATAAATATTTACGTATATATTTTTTAGACTTATTTAGGAAAAGAAATCTTAAGAAAGTTAGCTTCAAAATAAAACTAATTTCATGTACTTTTTTATCCAGATATATTCAAAGAAATCAGGGAACAATTATTATCTATTTACTATCGTAATCAGTGTAGGAAATCATAAATAGAAAATAGAGCATATTAACTTTAACAAATAAGTTTTTCTGAATAAGAAATTTCATATTATTATTCCTGATTTGAATGGTGCTCAAGTAAAATGCTTGCAATATTACTAAGTGGACAATAAATATATGTGATTTCCAAATATATTATAAGGAAAAATCACAAAGTTAACAATAATTAATTCAAACTTAGCAGAACATTTTATTCACTAGCATTTTGTTTGAAATTACTACGTAATACATTCAGGTTCTTTTCGTATTATGTTTAATGTTTTCACCGAATAAAATATTCCTTAACATAATAATATGGATAAATTATAAGTAAGTACATTTCGATGACCTGGCAGTAGAATAGTTAAAACACTGCCCTTCGGCACAGCAACTCGAAAATTCGAATCCCACCTTAGGGGTATGGGTATGTGTAGTGATTCGATGTCCCTTGTAAAATGTAAGTTCCGTTCTATTTAGCTCTGATATACGAAAAATGCCTGTTTGAACGACAAAGAAACTTATCATAAAAATTTAAATAAAATACTAAGCATAATTTAAGTAAAAAGTACAAAATAAATCTACAAAAAATATCATTTTGTCTGTCTCAATTAGCAATAGATCATGAAGCTATGACTCTGTATGTCAATATTTGCAATAGGAATGCTCTTTTGTGAGATGCATCAGAATATTCCTTAAAAGCAAGACTTAAAATTTTGCTATGATAATAAATTAAAAATTCTGAATTGGAATCTTTAAAAATAACTCTGAGACGTTATTTCTTAGAAGAAATTGGAGGAAACTAAGAACTGGTCAAGTGAAAAAGCAAAATAGAGTTAATAAATATGAACTATCTTATGAATTTTAGTAAATGTTAATCCACTTCTTTATCATTAAGAATGCTTAGACAATAGGTGCCAATGATCCATATTTGCATTTATGTTCATAAAGGAATGGAACTCAAGAATACATAACAAATGGTACACTAAATATATTAATAAGGTATCCTTTTAGAAACATTAGCATTAACTCAACTCAGATTTTACTAGGCTGTACTCATTGAAAGATTGTTGTCACCGTATACCATACGTAGAAGAATTATGAAGATAGTCTATATATATGGAGGGAATAATCATTCGTGTGTGTGTGGCATCTATCACAACACGTAAGAGGTTAATTTTGTACGCTGAACAGGTCGCATTATCCTTTGGATAGATGATTGATCAATAGAAGGATGTTTTCTTTACAAATCAATCAACGTTTTACCTAAAAGAGGAGTTAGCATGGTTTTTTATCTATAAAAAATAGAGCATGCCATCTTTTGTCAAATATTCTTAAAAATATTCATACAACGGAGTTGTTTTAAAGATACGTGGAATATATTTGTTTGAACCCACAAATCTCCATGTCTTTCAGGATAAAATAAAAAACGTTATTTATAACCATCTAACTTTAATAAATTAAATTGGAAATTTATTGTCAAAACAGAGATTTATGTTTTAAAATATTTCTAGTGAAAAATAGGAAGAATATTTTTCTAGTAATGTGATCTTCATTTTATAACTTTTGAAGGAAGAACTATTACACTGAGATTTCAAAACATATATTTTGTGTTTTATGAGGGAGAATATGCATTTGACATAAGTTTTATAGAATCAAGTAAAACTTAATTAATGAAGTAACTTTAAAATATTTTTTAAAATTTTGTCATCCTAAAATATGAAAGATGATTCAGAAGCTCTTCTGTGATGTAAAAGTTTCTTAAATTCAATAGGAAAATTTTAAAGAAAAGTAAAGATTTACACTCCGGAGAGAAACTGATATGTTTGAAAGTAAATAAACATTAAATTTTATGTAGGTACCTAGTATTTATGCTGTATGCATACCTATGTATACTTACTTACATTTAACTCCAATTAAAACGTTAAGATTTTTCAAGTATTTTAATTTGAGAAATGAGAGAAAATTGTATATATACATTAAGCCAAGCCCTCCAACATTTACCTATGAAACCTGTTGGCTTTAATGGCCTGTGTACTCAGCTTTCATATACCCTATGAAACGTGCACCTAACTTTAAGATACACATTTTCATACTGGAAAACCATGATATTTTCTGTTTTTAACACATTCATTGATCCTATAGAAAATTAAAGTGATTATGGGTTTGCCAAATTCAAAAACACTAATTTAAATTCAAAGTATACTAGCCTAACTCATTTATTTATTTATTTATTGACGCAATAGGCAATGGTACCGATAACCCACGGATGATGCTCAAGGTATATAATGAAAATTTTTAAAACTCACCGGTGATGCTCGTGGTAGTTAATAATTACTTAGTTTCGTTTAAAACACTGTTTTAAACCATTAAATGAAGCGCCATCATCAGTTAAAAACTAATCGAATAAGATGAGTAACACTTAAAAATTAAAATGAGTCATTCAACTAATAAACATTGGTACTTCTTTCATCCGATTTCCAATGTATTTTTGATCAGTGACATTGTGATAAAACCAAAAACAAGCTCACTGTAAACGGGCTCATTTTCAAAAATTGAAAAAAATAGCAATTGATATTTATAATTTTTTTAATTGTATTATGATGAAATATATGCTATCTATCAATAGGTATTCGGACACCTTTGCAAATGAGTATGTCCGTGCTTTTGATCTACATTACGCCTTCTGTAATGAAATATCGTTGTAGGATGAGTCACATGCAGGATACAAAAAATTGACTTTGAGAAAGACGTCATTGTGGAATACCATAGAAATTCCTGATCCTAAAGAGACACATCTAGAGAGTTCAACATTCCAAAATCGACATTGGCTTTTAAGAATAAGAAGTGGAAGGTGATTGTCGGAATGGGATTTGACCCAGCAGACCTATGAAACTAAGAGATAAGGAATGACTAGAGTTGTTTAAATAAATTCGAAAAAAAAAACGCATCAAACTAATGGTCCACTTATTTTAGCAGTTCCAACAAGCATTTAGGACTATTTTTTCGATAAATACTATTCAGAAGGAGCTACATATTTGATCGTACTGCCCCATAGTTTTTGATTACAAAGTCCAACCGTGCTGCTCGATTGAAGTGGTGCGAGACACATTGAGATTGGGCAGTATATGAATGGAAACTGGAGTGATGAATCCAGGTTCAAGCTCTGGCAGTAGGATGGCAGAGTCTGGGTTGGACGTATGCCTGGAAAATACTGTTTACCAAATGCATTGTGTCAGGTGGAGGTGAAATTATGGTCATGGGATGTTTCTGGCAATATGGACTGGGACCCTTGATCTCATTTCATGGTAAGCTAAACCCCGACTCCTCTATTCTAGATAATGTGTTTCTTGGGAATTGTACGCGATTGATCGTGGCTTCTTCCAGAATGACAATGCCACTTGTCATGTTGCGATGTCCACGATGGGTTGATCTGTTGAAAATGGAGTGACACATTTGGACTAGACTGCCCAGACTTGAATCGTATAGATTTAATCTGGGATGAGTTGGATTACCAAATAAAGGGATGCACCAACCACCCAAAATTCTGTCAAAGAAATTACATCACTTCTCCAAACCGAGGAGAAAAATGCCACTGCCTATCATCCAAAAGCTTGTAGAATGCATATCCTGGAGGAGTGAGAAAGAATATAATTACCTCATTTGGTGATTCTATCAATTATTAAATATGAATAAATCATGTTTTGTTTTTCTTTTTTTCAAAGGTATTTAAATATTTATTAGTAAATAGTTTTTAGAAACAAGTTGGGATTAAATGGCGTATACATATATTTTTTCTAATCCCAGCTGTTACGTACATATGACAATTTTAATAGGGAAAAAGAACCACACGCTTCCATTATTGAAGCTAGCAGGATTCTGGAATAGTTTTATATCTTCTCAGTTAATGCAGATAGCGATATGATAAATTTTACAATGGATTCAAATTAGCATTAGTTAATTTAAATTAATTACAAATGCTGTCATCAAAATTTTGAAATGAAACTGCCTACTTTGAATTAGCCAGAAATAAATATCCTGATAAAAATTCCATTATGTGCATTCTGGCTTAATTCAAATTTCCACAAAATTTCAACCGATCATCCCCGAATAAGGATTTCATTTACTTTAATATTTGAACTTCCAGGAAAATTAGGATCCTACAGAATTTCATTGTTGAAATATTAGCACAAATTTCAAAAATGGATTTCAGGAAATTATTACTGGTTATTAAGAAGAGAAATATTTTTAATGAAATTTAAAACCTCATAATGTTTCTATTTAAAAAATCTATAAAATATTAAATGAATTTACAAAGCCATATTAAAGATACTTTCAAAAAATTACAAAGATATTCCCTTTTATATTTTAAGCTAAAATAATAGTATTAAAATTAATTATATTAACTAAAAGTATGAAGAATTTTGCTTGCTCTATATTATTAAATCAAAACATTTTTGTTTGAAGAGTATGAATGAAACTTACATATTTGATTTACGATTATTTCATTTAAATTTCAGACACATTTCTGAGTGAAGTAAGAATTACTCTATTTTATTTCTGATTCACTTCTAGAAAAGATTTTATAAATAAATACTATTTCTCTCACTCTCAGTTCACTATAAGGAGTCACTTCTCTTTAAAATATTAAATGCTTGTTGAATCTTTTAGATAATTTTTATTGCGATATTCTCGTAATGTGAATATTGAATGATTCATGCTGGCTATGCTAAAAATCGTTATATGCTACTAATGGGTTGCTTGTGCAAGACATCAACTACAGATATAGCATAATGTTGAGCAAATGTTGAAGAGTTGGCTATCAGCTCAGTTCTGAATTTCATCATTTGAACATGATTACAGGGCATTGTTTTAAGATGTCATAATATTTATCAGAGGACACTTCTCTATTTATAGTATATTATGTATTTCTTCGGGAATTAAAATACTCATACAAAGCCCACAATGACTGCTTTGATGACAAGTTTAAATTCACAATGTCAGCTTTATTCTACCTTGAAAGGAGTAACTATAACTAATTTTATTAATGGTATTACCGGGCTCACCGTAGCTTACTGATAAGACAGTGCTTTTTGGATCATGAAGCAACTGTTAATGTTCCCAGTAACTGTTGATGAACGGTCGATGGATGCTGCACTTCTGCCTTCTGCATGCACGCATTTCGAGGCATGTGCTTGGGAGTTATCCGTGTTTCCTTCCTTGCAACGCGTGAATAATCCTATCATCTATGAAAATTTCTACCGGATGGCGATTTACGCGGTGGATATTACGATGCTTATATGGCCTTCGGCGCTTAGACTGTTTTCAGTGCAGTGTCAAATTATTAGCTGAATGACTTTAAGTATACACAAATAAAAGTCATAAATTCGCAATAACCTTTACTTATTAATATTTTAAAGAAAGTTATACATTGTTAATAAGTTTACAATTTTAAGAGAAAATAGGATGGTTATTTTATAGAATGAAAAGTGATGTTAAATAGTTTATTAAGTATACAGAATATCATGATGAACAATAAATTACGATTAATTATTTTTATTCTTTTAATTTTTAACACCACAAAGTTTGTTAGCTGAAATCTGTCTAAAGATTTTTGATCAACATCTGGGTACTCCTGGGAAAAAGTTTCGAAAATGTTATTTTAAAATTGGAAACAGAAAATTAGCGGTCATCCTCTCGACAGATGTGCATTCAGAAAGTATAAACTCAATATCCCTCTGATAGTTTTTGGCATTGACTTGAATTGTAATATCAGTTTCAACAATGGAACTTTCATTTCGAAGACTATACCTAATCACTTGGTCTATTCCACTGCTATGTAAAAATCGCGTGAAATGTTAGTAAAGATTTTTCTAATCCTTAAAATTATCCCTGAAGAAGCTGGCTATGTTGGTACTTCGCTCCATTTTCCTTTATTCTATTTTCTTTGAAATTTTAAACTATATATTGAACATTTTTCCTTCTGCTTACTATATTTCGTATTTTTAATGTATTATTCTCCATGTAGAATTTGATTATTATTCTAAATTGGGTGTTTGATTAATTTTATAAAAATGTACTATTAATTAAGTAAATAGTAGTTTTTTTTATAAGATTAATAAATATCTCATCTCCATTTTAAATTCAATTTTATTGAAAAACGAAACTTATATAAAGTGTAAAAAACTCTATTCACTATGCTGCAGTGAACAGTGAGGATAAATGACAGGTACCTGCAATACCTGGAACCCCACAAAGTTACTCCCCAAGGGTTCGACACAAAAGGGAGTAATTTCTTCAGTTGAACGTGAACAAGTAGTGACGTCAGAGAGGTCTCCCCATAAGTTTTTCTCTCGGAGTCTCTCTCAGCATATCCCCTGCTGTTCTGGAAGGGAGCTTTGACAACGTTGCCTGAGAGGAACCATAAAGTTATCTGCTAGGTCTTCAAAGATGTCAAATGGGATCATAAATCCCCCGTTTAACAGAAACTGGATCTGAAATACATCAATCAGAAAAAAAAGAAATGCTATAATTAGTTCATTAATATTTGAGATATCTTGAGGATCAATTCTTTCGATAAATACCTCGCATAATTAAAATTCTTTCCCACATGTATGTTGCCGCATTAAATAAAGTTACTTTTGTAAATTTACACTTTTATTTCTGTAACATTACATGTGTGTGTGTATATATATATATATATATATATATATATATATATATATATATATACATACATACATAGATAGACATATTTGTAAATGCATATATATTTTAAAAGAAAAATATATCTTATAAATCATTAACTTATCATTCACGGAAACAACATATCTTCCACTTCTCTGAATAAGATAATGATAAGCGAATTGAGGAATAATATTATTAATTATGCATTATGTTATTCAGTAGAAAAGAAATGCTCTTCTTTGTAAAATTTAAAAAGGTAAACACAAAATTCAACTTAGTTTTCGAAAGCATTACTGTATTTCTGCGGAGGCAATGAATGACACATTTCTGTGGAATTCCTGTAAGAAAACATAAATCTTCCAAAGCACCCAGCAAGCACAAGCCTATTGGCATCCTAAGGGCTGGTATCGGCAGTGTAAGGTATATGTTGGAATTGGCATGATAATTTCGTAACGATATCAAAAATTTGCACTCAAATTATCGGAAAGGGGTTTGGGTCCTGATACGGATATCTGCCGGCAAGTGGTGACAAAGATCTAATCGATTCCATTTGACAGTGTGACGTCACACACAACTGCTGGGTGTTTATATCACAGGATTTCTAAGATAAGTGCAAATTTATTATTATTACAGTCTATTCCTCAGAATAGAAATATAATTTAAACATGAATGATTTACTTACTGTACATTTAATTTATTTAACTACTTGCAAAAGAAGTTTTCCTAACTATAGATTACATTTGTTACATTGAAGATAGGTTATTAAGATATTTTGTTCGTTTTTAAAAATTTTTTATTCGAGACAGCGTTCAAGTTCCGTATGATTATATTTATTATTTTGGAGTTTTGTAGAAGGAATTGCAATAAAATATAGAATATTCTTTTAAGTAAAATTTTGTTCTGAAATATTCTATTTGTTTTATATAATTTTAGAATAAGAAAATTCTATGGTGTGTGTTAGATTAGAATTTTTACTCATCATCACTGGTATATTTTCTCATTACTTTTCAAATGCATTGTTGCTTTTATTTACTTCATTAATATAATTAGAAAATTTGAAATGTTCCAGCTTTGAATTTATTAACTTAGTAAGATATGGATTTGGCTATAAATTTTATGCATAGCCAAATCCAAATATGCATAGCAAAGTAATTTCTTGAATTACTAAGCTTTTTCTGAAGCTGTTTTAAATTATAGTGTTTTTATAAATATGATGTTAAAGATTTATATATAAATTACATATTTGGGAAATTAGTTATATTGCGAATAATTTCAAATTTCTTTTTTATAAATTTCAATTATTTTATAGTTATTTGTTATTATAAATATATTTAAGATTATGGAATGAACTTTCACTTATTATTTTTGATTTCAGAATGTGCAATAGAAAAGCGAGCATTTCGAAATTTCGATTTCATTTATAATTCCAGTAGTCTTTGATTTATATAATATTTAAGATTGGTTTTATGCATGTAATTGGTTGATTCTAGGGATTAAATATGTTATAAAAGCTTAAATTTCAAATTACAATTTTATTTTTTTTAAACATTTGAATTTGAGTCAGTCTTTGAAACAAACTATGAATACTAATTTTCAAAATCTTTTGAATATTTCATTTTTTTCAAACTGAAATAAGCTTTCCACTTATGTAAGTTTATCAATTTTAGCAGAGAATCTTGTACAAATGGCTTGTGATAGAAATAGCATACCACATTAATATTTTATAATTATTTCGATTTAAAATTTTATGGAAAAATTTAAATGTATTAACGTGTAATCTTTCTTTACTTACAAATTTGCTATTATCTTCTTCTAAAAATAAATTTTGTATATATTCGATTATACATTAATTAGTTCATGAGGGTAATTTTAATCTCTTCAAATCTTTTTTCTGTTATTTATTAATTTATTTGCTAAAATGGAGTTTCATATTTCAAATGCAAGCCTTAAAAAGGTTCTTACATAATGTATCTTAAAAAATATGGTATAAAGGTTAAAATTTCTGCCAAAATAGTTGATAGAAAAACTATTTTTAACTCAAAAATACAAAAGAAATTATGAAATCATTTACATCACAATAAACTTTACTGTTGTGTCAATGTTTATTGTAAATGTTTTATATAGATCATTATTGAGGAATTATTTAGTTATGAATATATGTAAAATAAATTCAATTTTGCTTTATGGGTTATTCAGTAAAATATTCTTGAACAAACATCTTAAGAAAAAGGCTCAATCAAATGAATGAATTACAGCTAAATTTATAAGGTAAGTACATATTTATTATTTTTACTCTATCAAACTAGAAATGTTACTTAATTAAGAATGTTCATCTATTACAATCTTCAGATTCATGTAATTCTTAGCCTAGGGGGAACTTTTTAAATTATTAATTATTTGCGTAATACACTGAAGAATGGATAAATGATTTGTTTTTTTCTGAAATGTTTTATTCGTTATGTTATAGAACATTCTAGTTCTTTTGGACTACTGTTTATTAGGTTCAAATTTTGCACAATTAAAATTAAAAAAGATTATATTTTTTCCGTAATATGCTTTGTTCTTAAACTCTCTATTTGTTTGATTTATTAATTTTAAAATAAAAATATTATTTTATCATGTTGCGCGCGCGATTCAAAGTTTCCTTCATTCTGATTCCCTTCCAAATGGATTGCAGTTTATATTGAATTGATAATATAAAAATTTCAATTGTTTCATCTCTGATTTTTTTATTACAAAAGTAGGACATTGCTATAAATCTTAAAACTCATTTAGATTCAACACGGAGTTCTTAATAAATTCCTTACTCCAGTGCTCTTTATAATTCAGTGGAACTAGTACAAGCACACATCTAAATGGCAATTATTTTAATTGGTAGTGATATAGGCCTTGGTATTCTAAAGATGAGACAATTAAAAAAATAAAAGTCTGAAATGTTATATTAATAGATATATATTGTAAATTATAATTAAAATTTGTAGTTTGAATTGTTCATACATTTTTATATTGAATTTTATTTGAATAATCTATGATTATGTTTGGTAGCCAAGAATGCATATGAATTCAAAATTTATAAATGTTTATATTATCATTTTAATACCCTATATGCAATATTATTTTTTTGTGCACATTTGAATAATTTTGCTTGTAAAAAAATATAATTTTGACTTATCAGTTTCAGCATTAAGTATTATATAAATATGTGATTGTGATTCCAAATTACCTTAGAATTCAGAAATATTGTAAAATTATTTTAATTTTCAAATTTGTATTTACACGTGCAAATCCTTGTTTAGAAATGAGTTATTATTATCTGATAAAAATAAGTAATTAACAGATATTTCATTAAATAATAAATAACTTATATTTAATTAATCATTGCAAAAAGAAATGAGACTAGAAATTATTTACAAACTTAATGAATTCTTTTTGTGGAGGAAATGAAATTTGTGTGTTCAAATATAATTTACGAAAAATTACTTCCAAAACTTTGATTATAAGATGGGATAATTACTAAAACTTTTGCGAAAATAATTGTGCTACAAGAATTAATACTAATTTAGTAATATCATTACAAAATCATTTAGTTCATATAAATTTTTATTGTTGATGGATTAATATATATTGTGTTTTTAACTCTAAAATTATTTAGTTATGATTATTTATAAAGTAAATGGAATTCTTCTTTGCGTCTACTGACCGAACAAGAGCCTGTGATCTCGATGCCAGTTTTAGTACAATGTTTTTTACATTGACTGTAAATTGAAAAATTTTGCTAATTATTGTAATTTGAATAATTTTGCTCTGTATTGAATCAATGTTATTTTCTAGGGGGGTGGTGTCAGCCACCTTCACGTGGTGCCTCCTGTTTTCACTAAACGACTGATTCCTGCAGCCTATTACGCTTACAACATGTGCACAAAGGGGAAAGCATGGGCTTCCTTACTAACAAAGCCTATTCCGTGAAACCTCCACAGAGCTGTGGCAGTGGCTAATTTTCGCCTCAAAACTGGGCATGATTATCTGCCAAAACACCTTCACCGTTTGGGTTTGAAGGACTCTCCAATCTGCCCTTTTGTGTGGACTAGAGGACATGACTGGTGACCACCTTTACACTTGCCCTGGACTTTTGGACGTCGCAGTTAGAAATTCTACGGAAGATGACTTTTCATTCACCTCAAGATTGTATTGGGTTGCCCGACAGAGACTGATGGTTAAAAAACCAAGGTCGGGCGTAGGATAAAAAAAATGTTATTTTCTTAATTATTTGTCTCATATCTTCACTATATAAAAAAATAAATAAAAAACTGAAAAGTGATTAAACAAAATATAAGCAATTTTTTTCAATTAAATTAATCATTATAAGAACTTATCAGAATCTTAATAATCAATTTTTATGAAAGTTGTTTTCACAGAAGAAAATTTTTAATAACAAAGCTGCTTAATTTATATTGCTATATCATGTTTATAATTTACCCATTAGTAATATGTTCTCTGCTATTGAATTCGAAGTACAGTTTTCCTTAATTTTATATAAAGTAAAATTTTTTTTGATTTTTCATTACATTTTCACATTTTAAATCTTGATTAAATTATAGTATTAAAAAGAAATTTGAATATTTGCTTCTGTTACATTGTACTAGATTATAAAATATGCAAATTTCATGACTTTTTCTGTATAAAAATTAGCATTAATTAAATGATTATAAATTTCTTAATTCAATAAATTTAGAAGCATATATTGCTATAACAAGAATTTTTCATTTATTCAGCATTTCTTTAAGAAATATAGTTACTTTTTCCTTTCAGAAATATGAGAATACTTCTCATTGTTGTATAAAAACCTTGCGTTCATTAAATAAAAAAAAAACAAAAAATTTTTTAACAACAAGTTTCTTATCATTTATATGATGCAAAAAGTGTGCATTTTAAATAAGTGTTGATGATATCAGGTATAAAAATTGAATATTTTAAGAGAATTGGAAATACATTTATTAATTAGAATATACTTGTGGTGCATATACTGCTATTAATCTGAACTGATTTCTAATTATTTTACTTAAATTTTAGTGGAATTTTTCGTATAAATGCAAACACATATATAAACTGTGTACTTTTACTCTTAAAAATCAAAACATTTATTTCATGTACATTAATGTATGATGCACATCATGTCGTAGTAAAGTAAAATAGGATTTGCATTAAAAGAAATTATTGAAATTATTAAAATTAATGATTATTACAAAGAATTCTCATATATCATTGCATTTATCAATATTTACAATGAATATTAATAAATTGTTTTATTTCTCCTTTTATCAAATTGTTATTCAGTGAAAAAATATTCTAATTTATAATTAGGTATTTTTTCAATAAAAAATATTAATTAAATTACAAATTTGCCAAATAAATACGATAAGTTTATGATCTATCTAACAATTAATTAAATGTATGAAAAAATATTTAAATAAAAAATTTAGATCTACATTTTGATTCGATTAAAAGTCAGTTTCGATATCTGCTATTAAAATAGGTAAAATTTTCTCACATGAATAAAGACTTAAAAAGATAAAAAATTTCGAGTGAAAAAACTTTTATTTCAATAAACTGGAATATTATCGAAAATATTTGAAATACTTTATCGAACGTCAAAAGTAAAAATGACAAATTTTGAGTTTGAAATTGTAAATATTAATTAATGTAGTGGCTATATATGAATACTTTTAAATGACTTTTTTATGTAATCCCTGAAATATCAGTTTTAGAAGATATCTTAAATGAATCATGAGTAAACAACGCAATAATTGCTGTAATTTGTGAAAAGATTTTACAAAACAAATATATATATATATATATATATATATATATATATATATATATATATAGTTTACTCTCCTTAACGGGGTGATATTTTGTCAATTTCAATATAGTTTGTTAAGAGTAGCCGTCTCAATATTAGCGTATAAATATTTGTAAATTCTACCAGACTTGTTATTAGCTTCACATTACATTTTGGTGAATAATTGGTTTTCTTATAAGTTGTATTGTACAACACAAATTATAGAAGATTTTATTTTAACGTACATAGGTATCGTATTAGAAAATATTTCCATATTTGTTTTGCTTTGGTTGAAATTTAATCAAGTAGTGTTATTTAGCAAATGATAATGATTTATGAGATTTTATGGGTATTTTAATAAGCTGAATGTGTAAGAAATAAGAATCACTTATATATTATTCAACAGCAATTAATGGAGTTTGTGATTGTATTTTTAATCTCTCTCTCTTTCTTGGTATCTTAATATATATAAGAGTGTTTAATTTTCATAGCTGACCATCTCCCTTCTGACGAAGACGTAATACCGTTTTTGCCCTCGGTTCATCAGTTTGTGGATCCGAACCCCACCTTTGGTATGATGTTTGCAGTAATTTAGAATCCACCTTAAACCGTAGGTATTAGTCAAAGCAGCCCTCGAGTGCTAAAAATGACCTGTGAGCAACAAGCAAACCAAATCGAAGACGCGTTCTCTATGCTTTCCTTCTATTTCGTGTATTGTATAGTTTTATTTTTGTCAGTGAATTTCCAAATTTTATCTTATTTGTTTTATTGATCCTCATGTTTCATCTTATTTATACTGGCTTATCTCTCTTTATCTCCTTTTGCGCTGGTTAGATTGCCAATAACATATGTTACTTGGAATTGTATTTTTTTAAAATTTCATGCATTGTATTTTATTTTGCGTATTATTTTTACAATATTACACACACACAAACACATATATGTATATATATATATATATATATATATATATATATATATATATATATATATATATATATATATATATATATATATATATATATATATGTATAATTTTATTAATCTTTCATTTAAATAGCTGATTTTCATTTAATAAGCTGATTGATCAACCCATCCTCATTTATATTTAATTTCAAAAAAAATAATTTTCTGTGAACAATAACATTATTAATTTTAAAACTCTTGACTGCATTGAGAAATGTATTCATAGATTAGTAAACATCTTATTATAAATTCTACATAAATGTGGGATTCCGTTGCTTTCTAAGCATATTTGATTTATGGATTAGTTGAACACATCTATGGAAATTGTATTTTGAATTTCTTTTAAAGTAATCAAATATTCAGAGCGAGATTTACTAACTTAATCCCTCAACTGAGGTAAAGATTTTAAAAATACGTCTTCTGAAAGTAATTTAATCTGAGTTACGTGACGAAATTGCAAATAATTGTAAAGTTTCTGTAAAAACAGTCCATTGCATGGATTATTTCAATGACTGATTTCATATTCAGTGCTAATTTTTAATTGCGTTTCCATTTCGATACTTACTTTCAAAACGTTACGTTTATTTTAAGGAATTATTGTTTTGTAAAATTGATAGATTTTTATCTCAAATGATCTGTTCGTATATTAAGAATGAGTAATAAATGCAATTCATGTAAGATGGAACATTGCGAACAGTTTTAAAACCTCGTGATAATAGCGAATCATGACATCATCTCTTTTACATAACTAAGTAAAAAAGGTTATTATTTAAAAATTTTACTGTTTAGTCATTTAAACCAAGATTTATCCAACATTTAATCTTTAATAATAGAATAAAAGATATATGAAAATGGGATTATTTATTCGGATTTAAATATATGTGATACTAACAAAGAAATATCAAAACATGAGTAAATAAAAAGAATTTCATGAATAAAATCCAAGTTTCCCGACGGAAGAAGCCAGTTAATGGAAGCAAATCTTTTTAGTGGAGGAATAAAAATCAAAATCATGATTAGGTGATTTGCTTTCATGTCTTTCAGCTGGAACTGATTTAGAAAATCATTAAAATGTAAAAGGATATTTTGTATTCTTCATCACGAATGTCATGATTATTCTTGTTTTTAATTAAGAATAATACTAATTTATAACAGAAATTTTGAGAATTGTAAATGCACCAGTTAGTTACTTGAAAACTGAACTCAAAAATATCATCAAATATCCAATGTAGTTTTGGATACCATTGTTAAAATTTCTAAAATGTTCATTTTATATAAGCAACCAGAAAACAATGTTTAGAAGCCCCTACATAAAATATAATTTCTCTGCTGCAAACTTTCATCTCAGAAATAGCAAAGAGTATTAAATAAAAAAATGAATAAAATATCTAATGTTAAATAATATCTCACATCATAAAATGCTTTAGATGATTTTCAAGCATGTTAATGGGAATTTTCTTGCTATTCTGACGCCGTATTTTTCTAGTGATATGCATACTTAGGTTCACTGTGGAGGTTTGATCACAGCCAGTGTTGGTTCGAAATTTTCCGGGTTACGATATGCGACTACAACACTCTGTTTAGGCAGTCCGCAAATTCGTAGATGATCGCATGAGACTTGTCTCGCGAGGCAAGCTGAACATCTCGTGAGAATCGAATCAGACCTAATGACGTCACTGATGTCTTAGTTACGTCAGAAAAGGGGTGGAGCGTGAGACGATTCTTGATTTCAAGCAGGTTCAAAATATCTGGTAACATTCCGCGAGACAGCGCTCTCATTGGTTTAAAATTCCATGACGTCAGATACAACGTTTTAGCTACGTTACACTAAGACATCGACGAGATCACATTTCTCTACTATAAGATGGCGTCTTAATCGGATTGTCTACCGAATTTGTGGCCTGCTTTAGGATAAAGCGAATGTACAAAGGCCTAATCTGTCAGGATATCCAATGCATAGTTTTCAAACTAGCCCATATGCTTCGGATAAAGATTTTACGCTTTGCAATCTCAGTGAGAAGTATGCACTTTTGAATACTTTGTTAAATCATTATAAATGTTGAGAAATATTCTTCACTTAAATAACTATGAAGAACAATGTCAAATGTTCTGAGAAATTAACTTATTAATTTTAAATTATTTTGAACAATGTGAACTATTGTGAAAAATAGTTAGAACTTGAAATGAGTTAGAACTCTTTTTTATGACTATGAACTATTGTCAAAACTATAAGAAAAACAGCTGCTAGAGACAAGAGTTTTGGAGCATTAAACTAAGCTTTTGTGAAAGTTTCAAACTAATGTTTGATAAAAATAATATGAAGAATTAAGATAAACTAGAGTGATATAAATATAATATTGATTTTGGTCTGTTGTGAGGAATGCTAACTAATGTAGAAATGTCAACTACTGTAGAAGAAGAAAGATAAGCTATAAGAGTTACTTTTGGAGTTTAATTTATTGATCACCTTTTGTACACGAAGGCTAGTTCAACTGAAACATGTAGTTTAAAGTAGACTCTGAACAAAAATGTGTGTTCGAGGAGAGCAGTCAACTCACAAAATTTAGAGCAGAAATTCAGCATATAACTGATGACTCGCATTGTGAACTCCAAAAGTATTCTGAAAGGTAATATTTTTGAAATCTGCATTTGTAAACAGCATTATAATGATTGTAAAACATAATAGTTATTCAAGAATCAACGAAGGATTTAATCAACCCGTTTTATAAAATAAGCTAAGAATAGGAATATTAGTCTTAATGAAATTAAGTATGTTTTAGAAAATATAGTTGAATACTTGTGTATTTATTCTTTGATGATTTCTGGATGAAAAAATCTACCACATCAAAACATAAGAAGGATTTTGAAACAAATTTTCTACTGGGAAAAGTAATTTTTACGAAGAAAAATGGGTAGCTATTATTATAGTATGGAAAGAAAACTGAAATTTATCTCGGCGAACAGACGCCATGCGTGTTTGTTTGTAAACATGGAAAAACAGATTGAAAAAAAAATTGCCAACAATGAAAATTAGTAAAAGAAATTCACTACTTTCCACAATCTATTATATTTTTAATTGAAAAAAGAAAGTTTTTTAAAGGATATAAATCACAGGAATCAGGGGCTTTTGTGCTGCACATGAAAAACGTAATCATCATATGATTCTAGAAATTTAACAAGTGACAGAAAGTCATGCAGAGTTTAATAAAGAAGTGAACTACTGGAAAGACATTCTTTGGAACATTGATCTTAACTAAACCATTCTATTCAATAATATAGTTTTGTAGCCTCTTTTTAAATAACTTCTCTCTAATCAGCAAAATATTTAGTTTTATTCTTTAAATATGTCAAACTACACCAAATATTTGGTTTTCCATCACAGTTATGATGTTTTAGGGTCACTTAATGAAAGGAATATTGGAATAATATTTATTTTTATTCTAAAATTCACTTACACAATGTTTTTCAAATGGATTTACGTAACTTTGACATCACAAAATTTTGATGCGTAAACAAGAAATCTTCAATTCAAAATTATTAGTGAATACACATGGTACAGGAAATGCAAATGTTCAAAAAAATCCTATTGGACTTATATATATAGTGTATGCAATTGCAGCAGGACAATTGGTGTGAGTATTTAAGATTTTGCATACATTTTAAAATATTAATCCAAAAATGTTGCATTCTAATTATGAATTTTATGTTTAACGATAAAGGACAACTTTTTAAATAAATGACGTTAATATTACAATATTAAGCAGCTCAGCTACTATATGGACATTTTTATTTGTATTTGGTATAGAATTTTTATTTTTTTCTCTAAATAATATTTTATTTAGAAAAAGATAATATAAAAATTTTTGCACATACTCTTGCAAAGATTTCAAAAATTTCTCTACTCATTTTGTTAGATTACGCAACAATTTTAAGGACTTATAAGCACAACGTGTTCGGCTTAACTGGAAAATGACAGCATCTGTGTTAGTCCAATATCCTGGGCACAATATTTTGAAGCAGAACTCATCTACGCACATAATTAGTTAAAATTATTTGCTAAAATGTCCTCCAACGAAAAGAATTTATTCAAGAAAACTTGGAGAAAATCATTCTTTATTTTTACAAGCTACTCTGCAACAACACTGGTAAATACAGTTTTTTATCAGGTTACAGTTAAAATTCACAATTCATAGCTACCAATTTTATTATACAAAACAGAATTCAGAGAAAATAAAAGATAATAATTCATATTTTGGTGTTTAAAATATTGTTTGCAATTAATAATACAATTACATATATTTTAATTTATTTTTAGTTACATAAATATTCCAATTTATAATATTTTTAAGAAATTAAATGCAGTATTACAACTGGCTCATGCTGCCACCTAGTGTTAGAAAAGATACTTGCCCTAATAGACTAAGCTTATGTACTAAGTGCCTTATTATACAGTTTTTTCTTATGTTGAGAATCCTTTGTTAAATAGTATTATTAACAGACACTTAATAAGATTTCAGGTTCACATATATTTAGTTAATTAAGTTTATTACAGATTAATGTGGAATAACATAAGTATAACTTACAGATTAATTTAGGATAATACAAATAATAATTTTCAGATTAACTTGGACTAACAAATAATAATTTACAGATTAATTTGGAATAACATAAATAATAATTTACAGAGTAATTTGGGATAATATAAAGTAATAACTTACACAAATGAAACTTACGAAGTTGACTGAGAACGCCGGGATAGCCCACGTGGGCAGTGCTTAATGTCGGACCGGATAACCTCCTTATAATGCTAATCGGGGTTACTCTGCTGCCTTCTTTTCACCTTTTTGGGATTTTGCACAAGTGTCACAGC
This sequence comes from Latrodectus hesperus, assembly GCA_037975125.1. Lineage (NCBI taxonomy): Eukaryota > Metazoa > Arthropoda > Arachnida > Araneae > Theridiidae > Latrodectus > Latrodectus hesperus. Next base: position 5,515,921 of record CM075856.1, read on the forward strand.
AGCCGTAGAAGTATCATAGGACTTGGTTCACCCCTGAAGCAAATCTCCCGTATTTTTTCGAGGAACTCCACTCGCAGCTTTTCTCCCCGGCAAGTCCACATGTCCGGCACTGGACTCACACCGTTTCAGTCTTAGTCTTCTCCCTGTCAGCTCTACGCGCTTGGTCCAGGTCTGTCTCTCCAAAAACTCGACCTTTCTTCCTCCCTTGCTGGCATGGAGGAAGGAATATAAGCTTATATTCCTTCCTCCATGCTTGCTGGTGCCAAAACCGGTTCCAGGCATCTCCTAACTTCACTTCGCCATGTGCTCTCCACATGAACATACCCGGCGCCCCCATAAGTCCCTTTGCCAACCACAGGAAAATTAAATTATATTCATTTGTGGTCAGCACAACAAGATTATTCTTGTATTCCTGCATGAACTAAACTACAATTATTTCGGTTATCAAATCAATTTTTAATTAAAAGGGCTATATTCCGTAGAAGGAATAATAAGCGAAACTGATTTAATTATGCTAATTTCATTTTTCTTGTTAAATTACTGAGAGTGAATTAATTTCTTTGCTGGTTTTTCCAGAAATAAATCTCCAGATTTTGTTTTTTAAAATTTTAAAATTTATATTTTTTACTCAGTTTTTTATATTTTCTCCAAACTTTTTAAATTGCTAATTATTTAAAGAAAATTTTTAAGTAATTTTACTTAAAATATGAGAAATGAGAGTGTAAAAATCTATAATTTGTATTATGTGGGTATATCGAATATTTAGGTGTTTTTCTAAATCCAAATGCTCCGTTTTCTTCATTTCTGTGAAAAAAGACACTAGGATATTGTGCAGATATTGCATCTATATTTCTAGTGTGTCACATTGGTTTCTCCTCTGTTTTTTGCGAGTTTCAGAGACATTGAATTTTTCCTTTTTAGAATGTGACCGTTATTAACTTCGGAACATGAATACTAAATTTTTCAGAACAGTTCCCTCAAAAGACTTAAAATTAAAATTAAATGTACAAAATTATTATTTTAATATTTTAGTTCTATTTTCTCAACAATGCAAGCTGAAAAATAAAAGTTACCATTTGCATTCAATAACAATTTTCACAGTAAATAACAGAGATAAAAGTTTTATTAATTCTCATTGTGAACCATTATATTTATTAACAATCATTATAAATATTCTTATGTATGCAGTAGATTACTTAATTTATATACATAACTTTGACATAGTTTCTTATTGTACAATGTTTCTTATGTTATTATTGTACAACTTTGCTTTAGTTGCAAAGTAATCATTTTCAAAATGCATCATCTAATATAATTTTACAGTATTTCTCTCTATATATTTTATTATTATTCAAAGCTTGTAAATGGACCTACGACTCCCTATGTCTTAAATGAAGTGTGGACATTCACATGATTCCGGCATTTACTACTGATTTCCTTCAATCTCCTTAAGTAAATAGTTTTTCCTACTTAACATTACTCTTTGTCTTATTTATAATTATCGATTACTCATCTAAAATATTATGGTTTTTGCAAACGATTCTTAAAATTAGATAACTCTGCTCAAAAATTAAAAACAAATGCAAATTCACATCCTCTACAAATTTTAAGGATACAAGTATAAATTTAAATAAAGAAGTAAGTGTAAACAAGATTATATATATATATATATATATATATATATATATATATATATATATATATATATATATATTATATATATATATATATATATATATATATATATATATATATATATATATATATATATTCTAAATAAATGAAATAATAATAAAAAAACTTTAGAAAATGAAAAATATTTAGCAATATATGTGAAAATTCGGTGGCTAGGTCAACCATCGGTACATGAGAATAGGTCCTTTTTATTCCTTTGAAAATCATTCAGAGGGATGTTTTTGAAAATGGCCAACTTCAGTGATCTAATCGCAAAAAAAAAAAAAGAATTTAAGATCTTTATGTGTTGAAACTAAATTGAAATTTAGAAAGATCTTTTATTCATCGATAAAAAGCTTTAATGCAGGTCAAAAAAATATTTATCTGCATTGATGCTTGGCAGAAAAGGATCCTATCCTTTCTCTATGATAACATAGACAGAATAGTTTATACTTTGCTACTCAGTGGAATTCTTGTGATAAAACATACAATACTAATCCTTTTTTACACTTTCCTTACAAAAATCACTTCTTTATTACTGCCACTAGTGATGAAGGAATCGGATATAAAATATTTCACTGTATCCCAATTCTTAGTTTATCCTTTAAAAGATATATTTTGCACAATTCTGAACTATATATATTCCCAGACAATGAAATGTTAAGAAGAATCTTTTCGAATGTGAGTCTAATATTTTGGAATTTTTGGAAACTTTTTTGAAATAATTCTACAAATAATTAATATTTCTTAATATATTGATGTTTATAATTCCTCTATTTTGAAAAATAATATTTACAAAAATAGTTAATTATTGTAATAATAGTTACTGTTAAATTATTATAAAAATGGTAGCTGCTGAAGTTTAGTAAACTCGGCTTAAGTTCAAAAATTCGTGATTTCGATTCTTATGTCGAGCGAGTGTGCTTTTATTTTTATAATCCATTTTAAATATCCGTGAATTAGTTCTCGCGCGCGCGTACTCAAAATGTGAGACAAACAACCCTAATTTACACACTGGGCATTAACATTTCTTCTCTGTCATTTTTGTTAAATAAAATTATCTATTCAGTTATATAATTAAAATTTAAACAACAATGATGCATTAATGAGAGAAGGAAATAAATAACTTACATTCGAAATATTAAAAATATTTTTCAAATAATTAGCGAACTGGAACAAATCATAAGTAAATGTATAATTTCCATTCAATATTTGCAATCATTCATGAAAAACTCCTACATGCTTATAAAATGAAATTCAGTTATTTTTTTAGGTAACAGCCTTATTGGTGCACGAGCTACTAAACTCGTAGAGCAGCGCCCTCTTTATAAATGATTCGTTTCGCTTCTTACTACAGTTTAGAATGGAGATTGACTGATTGTCTGCTCATTACTTATTATTTACTACTTTTTAATTGTTACTGTTATTAAGTAAAATAAATAAAAATCTATACTAGGTCCGTCGTACTTTATACACATTATAACACCCTTACCAACATTTGAACTTATAGACTAACAAGCCTGAAAATTTATTTTATACTCTTAATAAGTATGCTTTATGTTTTCAAGGTATTTTATTGCTAAGGATTGAGTTTCTTAATAATTCCGATAAAGAAAAAAAAAAGAATAGTTTCAACCAGCGATTTGTTGTTATTACACTGACATACTTTTCTGTACCTAGCGCAGAGTTGATCTCTATCAGTTAAGTGTAAGCGATTGGGAAGGAATCTTCGTAATATAGAAATAGAAATCATGCAGAAGACTCCCATTACCACTTCACAAGTATCAGTTTACTTAGATGACATTGCGAGCATAACCTTAAAAAGTGCCCCAGCTACCTTTAATGAATATGACAGATCTTCGGTTAAGTCGGGATCCACAGGTAGTAAAACCTGCGGATTGTGAGATCAACTCTTTAATCAATCAACCTGATGAGTCATTTGTAATTGCATAATATAGAAGAAATATAAAGAAGGAAATACATGCATGTTCTGTCCCGAAAACATTCACCAGTCTTTTGTATTTTCTAAGCTGTTCATCAAAAGTATATACTTCTGATTGGAAGAAAACCTGTTTAGATTATTAAAGTTTTCAGGGGTTTAGGTAAAAATTTATGTAAATTATTACATTTTAAATTAAAAAATGTATTTTTCAATGAAGCACAAAATCTATCTATTCATGAGACATTTTCTTTCAGTTATAAAATTAAGTAAAATTTTCATTACTCATAAGAATATAATATTAAAAAACTAGTGCTCATAAAATTGATAAAAAATTGAACATGCTTAAAATAAATTTTTCTTTTTGAATATTATACATTACCCTACTTAGAAATCGGCTTACAATTTTTTGTCTCACATTCATATAAGAAGTTTGTCATGATAATTTTAAACAGTGCGTATTGAATAACTTGATATCCTGCAGCTGCAATTAAGAGACCCCATTTGCATTTGCCAAAAGAAAGAAATCGAGAAACTAATCTATATATATACTAGACTTATAATAATATAAGCATTCTTCAGGTTACACGGTATTTTTTAATCTCGGCTGTTGAATCTTCAACTAATTAGTACTACATAAGAAAAACTGATGACTATTATATGACCAGATTACTATTATACGATAGTATGCTTCAGATTACTCGATGTTTCTTCTTGGGTGTTGGATCATCAACTAATTAGCTCTAAATAAGAAAAACAAAGCACTATAATACGACGAATTAACTGTCACTTTTCATAACGTAACTCTCTTTTGCAACCAAATAATGCTCAGTAGCATTGTGAAAAAGTTATTATAAAGTGTTTAAAACGAAATGAGACCTTGTTTCATGTTCAGAATGGTTCATCTTAGCCCTAATTATATTTAAGACAAAGTTATGTATAATGACCCTGCATTTATGGTGAATTTCAAGACTTGATTTTACAGTTAGGTTAATTCGCATCAGAATTGAAGTACGCAGTATGTGTCAATACAAATTTACCATTATTTTATCAATAAATTGTTCTTTTCTCCCGTTATTTCAATGGCAAATTGATATTAACAACAAATACATGGATTTTTGTTCAGTTATTACAACTAATTCTCGGCTTTGCATTTTCTAATATTAAGCACTGTCTTCTGAATTTTTATTTAAAAGTATTACTTTTTATAGGATCGAGCGGTTATTTTATTATGATGAGAAGATACATGCATTGAAAGTATTAGGTTGGTACGTATGAAATGTCGGATTCTCTTTACATGCGGACGTTTTCCTCCCTGTTTTCGTTATACTTTTGTATTTTGCATAACCTCATTCATACTCGTATTATCCATTGCCAGAGACTCATTTCAGCAAAATAAGTTTTCTCGAAGGTCTTCCCTTTTTTATTTCTTTTGAGTTTATTGCCGATATGAATTCTGCTGACATTCGCGTGATTTTCTTATATGAGTACAAACTTGGTAATAGTGCTGCAAAAGCTGCACGCAACATAAACCAAGCGTTTGGGGAGAATACGGTTAACGATCGGAAAGTGCAGCGTTGGTTCGAAAAATTTCGGACTGGCGATTTTTCACTGCAAAATGAGCCGCGCGGAAGACCCAAAACGTCTGTGAAGAATGATGACCTGAAGGCTCTAGTGGAAGCGGATCCAGCCGTATCTACGAGGGAACTTGCTATCAGAATGAAAGTTGACCATACAGCGATATTGAGACACCTTTCTGAGATTGGCAAGGTTAAGAAGATGGACAAGTGGGTACCGCACGCACTGACAGAGCGAAATAAGCTGGATCGGTTAAACATATGCTCATCATTGCAGCATCCACCATATTCACCGGATCTCTCGCCGACCGATTTTCATTTTTTCAAGCATTTAGAGCTGTTTTTAAGGGGCAAACACTATGAAAATGAAGACAGTCTAAAAAACTCGATAGAGTTTATTAATTCTAAAGACCAAAATTTTTTAAGACAGGCATCTACGCTTTAAAATCTCGTTGGGAGAAGTGTATTGAAGCGAATGGAGCATAATTTGATTGAATAAACAGCTTTTGAAGAAAGATATGCAGTTTTATACAATCACTTAAGAATCCGACATTTCATACGCACCAACCTAATATATCAACGAAAAAATAACAGCAGATAAACACACTTAAAGTAATAAAGAAATGTAATGTATATGTTAATGTATAAATGTAATGTATACGTTATACAGACCTTGGTGATTGTAGTTCATTATTGCTTTTTAAGAAAGCTTGTAGTTGGATGAATTACTCTTTGAAAATTATATCTTTGAAATTAAATATTATGAATATTATGAATTACTCTTTGAAAAATATTAAACAATGAGATAAAAGTATAATCTCATTAATAATATATAAATTTTTCACAAGTAATTTTATGTTATTATTTTTAATATGATTCGACAAATAAGCATGATGCTTTTTCACTATTATTCATGCTACAAATACATGTTGTTATGGATTCAGCAACTCATACTTATTAGTAGAATTTAATAAATATATGCAAAAAATGTGTACCATTTTAATTTTCTTAAATACATGGGGAAGAAACATAAATGAAATATTTAGTTTTTTCAATTCTAAAAAAAAAAACTATCTGTTACGAGATTTTTACTAGGAAAACTATTTAATTTCTTTGGTAATAAAATATCTTCAAAAATCATTTCATTTGTTTTAAATGTCATGATGTCACATTTTATAATCACACTTACCTTCGGAAGAGATTAACATTTTACCTCCACGAACTTTTCATAGTCTCAGATCTTTAATTAATTGTAATAGTGACTACTAACAAGAAGATATATTTTAAGAATTTACTATTAGATCTGGTTCCTATGTGTGGTTCATTTATAATAGATCTGGAATGCTTGAGACAGAAATCTGTTTCTTTTGTGACAGACAGTAAATTCATGGGACTTAGCATATCAAACTAATCTACAGAAATAAAATATAAAACATCCAAAATATCGTCTTATTATTGCATAACTGTAGCCAAGGTGGCGTATTCTAAAACCCTTCTGTTAGGCTTAATAAAACTTATTTTAAATCTTTCATCTGATTATTTGATTTTTTATAATCGTGAAACGAAAGTCTGGGAAGCACGATTTGATATGCACATCAGCATATTTCTCTATACGTAGCTCAGAGTCGGGCCCTATCAGTTAGGTGGAACTTAGCAAGAGCAGATGACCCCCAATACTTGACTTGCAAACAAGAAAGATATTATTTTACTTGTTGAACATTGCTATTAAGACTTGTGTTTAACTTAAATTATTCAACTTGCCTTGGAAAAGCACCCCTCTCTCATTACTAATTACTCTTGTAATTCCTCCCTGCGTAGTGAATGAGCGCCACATGGAGTCGAGTAACTTCTACTATTTGAAATGTTTTGCCTACCAGGAGGCTTTTCACCTTAGATGTCGCAAGGAAGAAATTTTGAAAATTCTAGAATAACTATCTCGAGAGATGCACAGGAAGAAATCAGAAATGCGACATTCCTCCCTGGTAGATTTGAGACTGTGAGCTCTTCCCAAAAGTATGCTTCCTGCATGCCATTTTCTAACTACCTTTGTACTTTTTTCGGCGGTTTATTTTTCTAACTTTTTCCTCCACCAGAATAAATTTGGAAAGAGAATTTTTTGGGAGTATGATAGTATGTAACATGAAAATATTTCATTAGATTACATTGGAAATATTTAAAAGTACATAAGTTGATAATTTGTATACATAATAATAATTAGAATTATAATAGATCCTAGAAAAAATTAAAAGTTTATAAAGATTAAAATAAAAAAATCAAATTTACAGAACATAAAATACAAAGAACAAGCAATTCAAACTTAAAAATATAATAATTTTCACACATGACTGTGTAATCGAGAAAATCACATTTTGTAAAACGGAGATATTTTTGATTAAAATATAATAAAAATAAATCGGCAAATTTACATTTCGATCACATATAAATTTATTTTTGTGTATTTATATTAAAAAAAGATAATAAAATACAACAAAATAATTATGTTAATAAAATGTTTTTGTAACAATATATTTCCGGGTTCTGTATTAAAGGAGCACTTTAATTATTCCAATTTTATGGTGATACATTCCCTTAAAATAGCTAAAGTATTCACCTGTATAATCTATTACACAAACACAAATCCACAATTATTATCGAGTTCTTCCAATGAATGTTATTTTCTGATTTCTTAACACTTGGCAATTCGGTCACCCACCCAAGAGAGGAATTCCCGCTATGACGTCAAGTGAATAGAGCAGATTAGAATGGTCTCTCAAACATTTAAACAAGATAGGATAAAATTCAGTGTCAATCAAAAGCTTCTCTTTAGCAAAGAACTACGTTTTGTTAAGGATATTTTTTATTAAAAAAATGTAATCAAATGAATAAAGGAATAAATTAACAAAACGTAGTATTTGCATATTAAGAGACAGCAAATAAATTACTGAAAATAAATTTGGAAACAAGCGAAGAAGTTATTATTGCTTGTGTTATCGGTTTCATTCTATTTGTCAAACGACGAGTCAGTAGCTTAGGTGGGGAAGGAAGAAGTTCTTATAAATTTACTAATATTTAAAGATTTATTTACAAAATTATTTACAGATTACTTTAAGGTAGCTCCTTCATACAATCTCTACTGTCTATTACTTGTACAACTCTCTCAACAGGACATATTAAACACTGCCACCTAGTGGCCACTCATTTTTTTAAGTAATAATACAGCTTGATGCTAACACTTGTATATGTTTCTCAAAATTTGTTTTATAATGTCTTTTATAGGAAATAACCCGTGCCTTTTTCCTTTTTTTCCCGATATGTGTAGCTCATTTGTTAGGTTATTTATTTCTGAAAAATCATTCCGTCCTTTAACAACTGTTTTTTAGGAAACGAATTGAAAGCATTTTAAATTCCTCTCACGTTCACCTAACTCCCAATTTTAGAATTGGGAAAATCTAAATCTTTATTTTTGCTTTCAGTTGTTAAAAGAGGTTTCTAACGATGAGAGAACATTAGTATTCTCAAGATGGACCTCCCATTTACAGGATGCGCTGTGTGCGGTGACTACACAAAGACCAATGAAATACTTTATAGCCTTGATTGACAATCAATCATAATTTGACAATATTTCATTGGCAAACTTTTAAATGCATAATACTGTGCCTCATAAATTGGAATTTTCAAAAAAAAAAAAAATCCGTTTTTGTAGTTGTGAATTAAAAGGCGAAAGATTAAAGATTAATATAAGAAGTAATTTAGAAAAATTTTATTAACTCATCATGAACAAATGGCACTTTAAGACCATTGGGAATTGATAACTTATTAAAAATATTTTCTCTATGGTAATTTTCTTAATTACACATATTTTTAATCTAGGAAATAAGAATAAAATTAAAAAATAACATTTTTTATATTGCATGCTTGAGTTTTTTTCAGAACATTTTTCACTTTCGAATATATTAAAAATTATTTTTAATTGTAAACAAAAATATATGCAAAGAAATAAATTTTTTGAATGAATATCTCTATTTAAAAAATAAATTATTATAAAAAATCTTTATTAATTTCTCATATTTACCCAATTCACTTAATTTTTTGTAGAAATATGTTATTTTTATCATGAAAACTAATTATAGTTTTCATCAGTGAGTGTTAAAAAAATAATAAAATAAAACTTCAAAAATTTTTGTAAAATTTTAATTAATTTAAGAATGCTGAAAAAATAAATATTATTAAAATTATATTTCATATTTTGGTTTTCTTATTAATTGATAACAAACGGGAAGTGTTCATTGAAATAGTTATTTTCCAGTTTTGACATTTTGCATTTTTTTAATTTTAATGTGTCGCTAAAACTTTCTAAGATTTCATTAGTTTTGATTAAAAATAAACGATCATGAGAATAAAGCTCATATTAAAATATGAATAATTATTTCAATTTTAATTTTAAGTTCTGAATAGGTTTAAATTTATTTAAAATAGAGCACTGAAGACATTTAAAGGAATCATTTAATGCCATTTCCATAAACCAAATTTTGGAGAGAACATATTTAATCAGGAATTTCTTGAAAGTAAAATTCACATAAAAGAAATGCGAAAATTAAATTTACATTGAAGTTTTATTTGAGAAATATTAATTTTCTCAAGGATGTGAAAATTCAGAAACTTAAGTGAATTAGATGCTTTTGTTTATACATTTCCTCACTAAATATGTCTTCATGGTTTTTGAGGCTCATTTATCCTACTTGAGATATAACATTAGTTCCACAACTTTGCAGTAGCAACACCATCTTATTTTCATTTTAAAAATTGTTTAATTAAAATAAATAATATTATTTATTGAAATGATGTTATTTATTTTAAATTAACATCATTTCAATAAAATTGAAATGATATTTGCTTGAAATACATAGAATAAAAAGAAAATAAATGGTTAAATAGACTGTATCTGTAATTTAGTAACTCTTTATGTTGCACAATTATATGTATTGTTCTGCATCTTGTGCAGTGATCTGTAATTAAATCGCAAAATAATTTCGTTATACGGTTACCTTATATGATTACCTCAAAATTTGTATTCCAGGATATTTTTTAAAATTACCAGAATGACAGGCTTAATAATGTGCATCGCACCTAAAACTTTGAAGTATAAAAAGGCATAAATTACTGAGTTAAAAAATAATTTTCACACTTTAAATATTATGTTAAAATTTAGTGCTGACTATCAGCATTTTTAAAATTAAATACAAATGATATGAGAGCAAGCATTAACTGAAATTCTGTGAATCCGAATAAATTTTATTTAAAATAATATAAAATAATCAGTTGTTAAACATTTCCTATATTTGAGCATTTTAAGATATAGAATAAAGTATTTTTACTATATACTAAAAACAAAAAACAATTTTCTTAAAAAAGTAACAATGCAAAAATTTTAATAGCTTATATATATAGAAATCATTTAGTAAGACATAAAATTATTAATACTATTTATTATATATGTTCAAAATATGAAATATTGCAAACCAGTTGCCAAAAGTTAAGATCATTTAAAATTTCCCAGAATTTAATTTATTGATTTATCTTCAAAAAACGAAGTTGAAAATGTGTACTGATATAAATGAGTATTATTAAGTTTCAAATAACTTAGATTGTCGCGTTTTAAAACCTCTTGTGTCAATATTCAAGGAAAAATAAATTGTAAAAATGCTCCAGAAAACATAATAATACTTATGACAAATATGTATGCTTCAAATATAGTGAAACATAAATTCATACAAATAGCTTCTTTCAAGAAAGGCACTTTCCTATGTTTTACATATTCCTAATTAAGTAGTTTTATGTCCAATGAAGAAAACTTCTTTAAACTTAGCACTACTGTGATTTATGTTGTTAATATTTGGGTGAGCACAACACGGTTTCTGAAACTAAAATGCAAAATAAACTGAATGGTGTAAAATAATTGGAAAAATGGTATCAACATAAATCAAAGGATATCCCTGTTTTGACTTGTCATTTTGTGCTATCACATTAATGTTTGTAAGACATCGAAAACACAGTGATTTCAACAATGTTGCCAAGTAACTTGCTTTCGGATTGATATTTACTTGTTCATATTCACAGTAAGAAACTCAACGCGATAAAGTTCATTTTAATTATATATATTTATATCTATCTATTTATCTATCTATCTATCTATCTATATCTATCTATATATATATATATATATATATATATATATCTATCTATATATCTATATATCTATCTATCTATCTATCTATATATATATATATATATATATATATATATATATATATATATATATATATATATATATATATATATATATATATATATATATATATATATATATATATATATATATATATATATATATATATATATATATATATATATATATATATATATATATATATATATTTAGTAATCATTAAAAAAATTCGGCAAAAACATTCTATAATTTCTCTTTAAAACCTAATTTGAATAATATACTTTCCATCAAACTGATCTTATTATTAAAGTAAATTTGAAAATATAATTCATCAAATGCGTCTCTTAATAATAATACAGACAATTTATTTGAATACTCATATCAAACTTAAGACAGTTAAATACTTTTCAATTTATTATTATAATTATGCCTAATAAATTAGGTTACTGTTATTTAAAAGCTAGGATCACGCTCTCAGGAGTCAAATGTCTCGGGCTCATTTCCGGTGACCCTGATCATCAAAAGATAGATTCTTCTGCTTTCTGTATGCGTAGTTGTCAGGACGGGTTTTTAGAAATTAACTGGGTTTCTGCCTGTAAGAACCTGCTTGCAATTTATTATTAGCTATAAGTTATTTATGACAGCATTATGCGATGGATGTTCAAATGATTGACAACAGTCTTTAGCTGTTAGAAAATCCACAATACAATAAGCAATCCAGCTGTTAAGCAATCAAATTGTGATAGAGAAGATGGACTCACTGTGGCTTAATGATAAGAACTCACATTTCGAAATGGACCCAGATTTAATTCTACCACTGTTAAACATCGGGATATGCAAAAATACGTCCCCACTTTCTTCATCCAAGTCTGTTTTGATGAATATATTTGTGCATAAGCATACTTTCCAATATCTTGCTCAGAGAAGCAATTGTCTGATGGGGAAGGGGAACGAATCTACAACTTTCGAAATGCCTGGTATTAACTGTATTTCTCCTCTGCGACAAGAGACTGTGTGTATAGAAAGTCTTTCTGGAAAATTATACGTCATAAATATCTCAAAGTACTTGCCTGTAAAACTATCTGATTCTGTGAGCACCACAAAATAAGTTATAAAAACCTGAAGAAGTAACAAAGAAATCTGTGATGGAAGAGAATAATCAACTCATCTTTACTCTGACCATCAGAAGGATAAACACTGAACAGTGTCGTAAACCAATATTTCTTGAAAATAAGGCCACATATTTTCGCATAGAAAGGGAATTTTACAAATGGAAAACGAAACCTTTATGCAATTTCGTTATTGGCATTATAATCTATTAAACGCATTGTCAACTTTACGGCAATATTTCTAAGACAATCAATAGCATAGATAAAATTCAGTGTTTAGTAGAAAGGAACAACTATTACTTAAGCAATAATTTACGATAAACATACAAATGTGAAAGTGATTAGGTGAAATTTCTATCAACTTCGTTTGTCCTCTTTACCTTGTATTTGGGAGTGAAAAGCTTCTAGAGAATATGCTGTTTTGATATGAATATACACATTAAGACAATACTAATAAATTGATCTGAGACCATAAAAAAGTAAATAATTCTATGCATTTTAATTTTCCAAGCTTGCATTCAATTTTAATGCACTGATAATACAAGAGATAATTCAAATTGTTCAAATCTCATAGCAGTTGTATTTATTTAAAAAGAATTTATTTTAATATTTGAGTTTAAGTTGAAAATAAACAATGTTCACAAAACTTAAACTCAATTATGTATATGATGATATGATACAAATACACATTTTTAAAACAAATATTTTCAATGATAATAATTTGAAACTTACAATATCTGATGCATTATTTATTTATTAAAAACTAAAATTTGCTTTGTTCTATAAGATTGTTTTTTCTGTTAAAAACTATAGATCAAAATTATGAAGCAATGTTATAAATTCACTATTATCTATTATTGCACCTATAAAAGTTTCCAATCTGCAGGCGTTCCATTCCTAAATGAAAATGCTCCGGTTCAATGTTTCTGAGTCAAAGTCTTTTACAATGCCTTCATAAAAACACTGATACTACAATTTTAGATGAATAGAATGAGAAAAATGTTCACAAATTTTCCTGGCTAACAATCTTTAAAACTAATAATTTATGAGATTCTAAATACCAAATAAAACTAGTATATTTTACAACCATACTAAAAATAATCAATTTCAGTTGCAGTTTAATTTTGTAAGTTAGATGGACTTTGATAAAAAAATATTTTAATGTAAATTATTATTTATAATACATATCTACTATAAAGAGGATTTTAACAATTTTTACTTATTAGCTGCAATTTAAAAGTGAAATTTAATTAAATATTTCAACAGACCTTCAATACAACTTTCATTATATTAAAAAGCAAATACATTATTGAATTTTCGTAAACTAAATAGTTGATTTTTAGGATAAAATTTAAAATAAAAAAAAATTTCTGGCTGAAAATTATACATTAATAATAATGTATGATAAATTCCATGTTTAAAATTCATAGAACAAAATTATTGCGATTTGATAGCTAACATTTTAGGGGTGGTCTCACGTCACCAAGTAAGTGTATAAGACTTTCAGATCAGATTCCTTGACATAGACCATTACAACAAAACATAGACCACCTTATTGTTAAAAAGTATACCTTCATTCTGCCTTCTTTACATCGACAATATTCTATAATAATATTGATACACGTTTTAATTTCCTTTATCGTTTTTGCAATTCGGCTTCAACAAATTTACTCTAGGAAGATACTTCCCACTTTTGTTATTTCCAAGCAAAAGATTTATTTTCTCTGAAATTTATTTCTTTGATATTCATAGCTAAGAATGTTTCACCTAATTCATTATTCTTTTGGAAAAAATCTTTTTATAAATAATTAAAAACTCGATATAATTCATTGCAAAACCTTTAAAAGCAAGGAATTGGTTGGGCAATGACATGCGTCAAAATATCTCTAACATTTAATCAGGATACCACTTAACATTTCACAATGAAAGCGCATCATTATATAAATTCAAAGGTCTATTTGTCTATATTGTAAAATAGATTGTCATGTATTATAATTTTATTACTTTCAAAAATATTAAATTTTAAGAAAACTTTTTTAATTTTCCTACTTTTTCTTTTTATTAAATCTATCAAAAACAATACATAACAGAGCAATTATATGACATTAATTTGCAAGCAAAATTAATAGCAAAATTTTTAGAAAACAATTTCATATGTTACAATGGTTTTTTATGAGGGTTTTTCCAAAAAATTATAGCAGTTTTAAGGTTTAACATTTGTAATACACAAAATATGAAAAGCAAAGTAAATCTACTTTCAGGAGTTAATGGTTGCAATGAAATTATTATCTGTTTTTTTTATGAGCTATTTTCTTATTTACAGATAAAATTAATGACCCTAATTTTTTTTTATTAAAATGCTTGTATTGAAATATTAGTATTATGTTTGTATCAGTATTTTGAATCGAAAAAATTTCTCCAACTAATAAAAAGAATGAATCATAAAATCGTGTTTCTGAATTTCTAAACTTGCCAAAGCTCACAATGTTAAAATATTCAAGTGTTATAATTGTTATGCTTTACAAGATGCAAATAATAAAATTATAACAATATTTTCTACTTAAAAGCTTTTATAATGTTATTAAAAAATATTTTATGTTTATTTAACAGAATAAGTTTGCAATTCTTTTATTTAAATTTCGAATTAAGAATATGGATTGTTTTTTTTCTATATATTTGAATAAATTATTAAAAAAAAATTTAACATTTAACTCAACAAACATATTCTTGTCTCCATGGGGATTTTTTTTAAAAAATATAAAAATTTTTTACTATCCGCGTAAATGTAAAACTACTATATTTAACAACTTTTTGACACAAATTTAAGGTAAATACAAGAAAATTATAACTTTTAAAGAGTTGCTTAATATCTTCATTATTACTGTGAGAAAGGAAAAAATTTCAAGCACGCTCAACAAATATTTCCATTATTTATTTATAAGAATGATCATCTAGCCTTCTCTCTCTCCTCAGTTGTTTTACTTGTCCCCACTTACAACAAAGGAGATCAAATCCATTTACTTCTTTCGCCCTGTTTAAATGTATGACAAATATTTCCCTTGCTGCGTTTGCTTCCTTTTCTCTACGTTTTCTGAAGAGATTATCCAGTGCAAGCACATTGTATTTTTATTTTATTGGATTAGATGTCTTTATCCCAATAGTTACAGAACAATTGTCACTACTTTTTGCACAAAGAAAATCTTAGTTTCATGGTATTTTAAAAAAAGTACTTTCTTCAAGACTTTTTCAAATTTAATTCCTCAAACAAAATTATTTTTATAACTGTTTTATTGAAAAAAATACCTTTATATTGTGTCTGATTTAAATGACTTAAATTTAAACGATGAGAAGCAAAAGTTTTGTTAATAACCATCTATTAGTCAACATAGTATTTTGTATACTATGTTTAAAAAATATTTTAAACATGGTTAGAAAATGAAATATACTTTTTTATTCTTCAATCATAATTTATTGGTTTCACTTCCAGAAATAGATAGAGGCTCCTAAAAGTTTTGTGTACAATTAAGTGGTAAGGAATGTGACTTTTTTATTACAGCAAGATAAAGTAGTTCACAGTAGGTGCTCAAAATTGCGACCATTTACACAAACACATACTTCACAGCGCCGTTGCATTGACCGCCGAACATTTTCAAAAACGTCCGGCATTTCATGGACAGTGCCTGCGGCGGCCGTTATTCGTGCAACAAGGTCCATTTTATTGTCGATGGGGATCTCATACACAAAGTCTTTCATTGCTCTCCAAAAAAAATCCCTGGGCGTTAAATCAGGTGACCTGACTGGCCTAGAGATCGGTCCATGTCTGCCAAACCATCGAGCTCCGTATGTACAGTTTAGGTAATCACGCACAGCAATTGTGGTCTGGAATGGAGCCCCGTCATGCTGATACCACATTTCTCGGCGGACATATGCAGGAACAGTGCCCAAAAAAGTCAGTAACACTGTCTCGAGAAAGACTAGATATTTCCGGCCATCCAATTGGTACTGTAGCAAGTAAGGTCCCAGCAAATAGTCACCAATGGTTCCCTCCCACACATTGACGGCAAAACGATGTTGCGCAGCGTGACTTCTGGTACCAAGCGGGTTGTCGTAAGTCCAGATATGTAAATGTAATTGTGTAAAAACACACCTTCACGAATGAATGAAGCTTCATCTGTAAAAAGGACAGAAGCGGGAAAAATGGCATCCACGCACCTTTCTGCATGAACCATTGTGCAAATTCCATACGCTTCGGATAATTGTCGGGTTGCAGTAACTGCACCCTTTGCAGATGGTAAGGATGCACACGTTACTCGAGCAGTATACACCACACTGATGACTGAGAGACCCCAAGCTGGTGAGAAATAGCACGTGTGCTGGTATTCAGATTATCTTCGATGGACTACAGAACTTGTTCTGCAACGTTGATAGTCGTCTTCTTCCCGTATCCTGATTGCTGCTGGGCAGTGAACCACTTTCGCTCAGATTGCGATGCACACGTCCAAACATTTCCTGCTGCGGTATTCTTCTGTTGGGGTATATATAAAAAAATAAAATTAATTGAAAATAAAATGGATGTTTGGAAAATTATCAATGAACACTATTTATATCTGGCTTAAAGAATTTCCCCATCATAAGAATTGGGATGTCGGGAGTGAACAATGTTTGGGAAGATCAACCAAGAAGTGTCGTGAAAGGAATACATTGATGCTGTGAGAAATCATTCCATCTTGATTTTCATTTGGCATATTATGAAATAGAAACATGTTTTGAAAGATTCGTGTATATTTAATTTCACATGAATATTTATATTACATTAATTTACATTTAATTTTACATTAATTTATTTAAATTTTATATTACATTAATTTATTTTTAATTTTACATGTGCATTCCCAATGGATCATCTATAATTTATATGAAGTTGAGAACAGTTGTATGAGACAGTAACAGAAAATTTAAAAATTCATTTCCTGTGCTCCAATAAATATTGCAATGCTGCAATATTTGTTGAAACCTTGGTTTATAACTTGAAAACAATTATTTGGATTTATCTAAATAATAATCTAGAACAAAAGTTAATTGTACAAAGAGTAATACTCAGTTCAGTACTTGATACTTGGTTTCATCAACTCACTGAAGAATTGAAAATCAGAGTTAATCTTGCTTAGCCCAAAAAATTGAATCTTGGGCCTGTGCCTTGGGAGTGCAAAGAGCAACCACTACACCTCAAGCTTACGATTCAATCCTAGTATATGAAATACAGTAGACCTGGTGACATTTCGGAGGGTTTTTATTCTTTTTCTTATGATATATTTTCGTATTTGCTGTTTCGAGATTAAATAATTTTTGCTCATGCCAAATCTTGAGGACTATCGCAAAAATGTCAATTTATTATTTTTAATTTTATCACCAGTATTTTTGAAAATCAGGCCAAAAATGTTATATACAATAAGATTTTACTACTGTCACCAACTTATATAATATTTATATAAATTTTATTTTTTATGATTTCATGTAGTTTATAAAATAGAACTGAAAATTCTCATATTGTGTGATTGTCCTTCATTTTGGTTGTCTATCATAGGAAAAAGGAAAATGAGGAGTACGCATGTTTGTTCAAATAGAATAAAATACGAGTATATAGCCAATATCTAAGCAATAATTTTAAACTTCTAAAGCTTACAAATAGTATATTTATGTTATTTTCAGAAAGACTGTTTTATTGTGAATGCAAAAATGTAGTGTGGTTACAAAAGAGTATAGGAACTAGTGAAAGAACCAAAGAGTATAGGAATCTTGAATTACTTCCACAAAAACTAAGCACTATTTCTTACATTTTAAAATCTCATTTTAGCCCACCATTTAGACAGCATAAACAAAAGGCATCAAAGCACATCCTCAGTAACTGAAATTACATAATTTCCCATAATTTTGAATTCTAAATATTTTTTATTTATCACTTCATGACAAAATCCTAGAAAGTTATTTTACACAATTTATGGGAATATATATCGGAAAACGTTATAAAACTTAACAATCAATATCTCTTATATGTGCTTGATCAACATCATGTATGCAATCATTTTTTACTGTATTTCTTTGTAATTACTTGAGTAATAAAGCTAAGTAAATGATGACTAACATTAGTTTTTATGATAACTTGATTTTTAATAAAAAGGGCAGTGACACAAATCTTAGAACCTCACTTAAAAAGCAAGTTACAAGACATTGGGAAAATGTATGCAAATCAATTAATCCAAATATTTCCTACAAATAAAGCAGTAGACTTTTGCTTATTAAAGATAATAAGATCACTTTATTAGAGTACTAATTTTGATGAGTAAAATAATTTTTATTTCTATTTTAATTATCAAAGTTAGTATTTTATTAAAAGTATGAAATTTACATTTAATGGACTAATATGATCAAATAACGATACAATAATCATTGATTTTTTTACTCAAACTGTATACTGAAATAAACAAATCGTTTCTACCATAGTAGAGCAGTAAACATTTTAATAAAAGTGCTCGTATGTAATCTAATTTTTCTTCATTTAAGCTTATTTAATCACACAATAAATGATAAATAACTAAAAACCAAAAAAAAGTTTCTTTTTCTTTAAAATAAGAATGACTGGTGATTGAAGAAAGCTACTGGTGCGAAAAAGTATTAAAAATACAAAATATACGAAGCTACTTCGTATTCCTAAACCATCAAATCTATATATCATATATATTTAAAGATTTCCTTAATTTTAAAAAAATAAATTGTAATTAAGACATACGCAGGGGGGGGGATGGCCAATGAAACAACCTGCACTTATACGTGAGCATTCGGATAAGCTTGAGTTCAGTTTTTTTTTTTCAGAATGAGCCGAACGGATTCGGAGATTTTAGCGCATGCGTAGTCAAAGGTTCATTTTCTAACTCTTGTGTTCTTTAAGGTCTTGTCTGGTTGTCTACACACAGCGCCCTCTACATACGCATGCGTACTTTACTTTCCTATGTGAAAAAAATCGGTTTTCCTGACGTATTCTCTACCTCTCCACGAAATTTGTATGATAAGTTTTGAATCACCCTGTATATATATATATATATATATATATATATATATATATATATATATATATATATATATATGTTGTCGTGTGCCAGCTAGGCTGGCAATATGGGGTGGCTGCTCCACTTTTTCAACTGAACCATATTTTGGAGACCGACTTCTTCAGTGCACTTATGCCATAGGGACCCGTTTATAGGATAGGCAACCATTTACAACACATTCATACAGAGAAAGGACAAAGACAGGATAGATAGAGAGAGATAGTACATCCATGCCCTAACTGGGATTTGAACTCAGGACCTCCCTATCCGTAGTCAGGGACTCTGACCACTAGACAGGGTGGGCTATATATATATATATATATATATATATATATATATATATATATATATATATATATATATATATATATATATATTATTTTGAGCATCATTATCAAGGAGATCAGACAACAATTTGTAAGTATTATATAGGCTCATTATGGCGTAGAGCCAGGATCATGGTTTTCAGAATGGAAGGTCCATGTTTTATGCTTGTCCTTCCTAAACATCGAAGGAAGACTGTTGTGTTTCTACTATCAGTAGTTATAATGTTCTCAGAATAATTCCATATTTCGATTCAAATAAGTTTTATTTAGGAAATAAAAATTGGGGTTAAGCCCACTTTCAAAACAAGCTAACAAAGATGAACGAGTGGACGAACGAACTACAACAAAAGAGAGGTTTTTATTCCACGGCCTTTGGGGTTGTTGGTGCATTCAGCGTAAGGAAAAATTAGCCAAATTTCAAATGGTCAACACTATCTGTTGTGGATAGCTGCGAATATTGTTGGTTATCTTTGTGGGATGCATTCCACTATAAATAAAAGATTTCACCTGAAAAGTAAATACAGTGATAACTTAAGAAACCTTATAAATGGTTTTATCTGCTAGGCTATTCACTTTGCATTAAAAGCACCACATAATATAATGTAAAATTATATGAAGTTATTTGATGTAGCATAACGTAAAAAGAGAAAAATGGAGAAAATATATCTAAAATTATGAAAATATAATATAAATTTTGGATTACTGGGTTAAGAAGAGTATTTGTGATATTTATACATTTGTTCAAATGCACATCTCTAAATATATTATAAATCCATGCATTTGATAGCAAACGCAGCTAAATGTTTACATAGTGTCACATGATATTTTCCTAAAATACTTTATTATAATTTTCCAGTTTATAAAATGCGATGAAAATTTCAAATTATATCCTATAGGGAAATTTTCATCAGCTTAGAACCAAAATAACCTTTGATATTAAATATTTTTATGCTATTCTTCGTATCCATTAAATTTTGAATGATCAAGTTGAAATTTGAAACTTAATAATACATTAATGTGGAACCATAGTAAATTTCAAAAGCTTTTCTTTAAACTATTTTACTTCTAATATTGATGCTCAATCAAAAAGTAAACTAAAAAAGATTTCCTCTTATATTTTAATGCAGTTCATGAAATGTGCTTTTACTTTTTGCATTGCGAAAGTAAGATTGATTTAATTTCTAAATGTACACATCAGTGTATGTGTATTGTCCGGCAGTAATTTTTTGATTCCATTTACCATGAAATTCACTTATCTTATATACACAGTCCAGTCACATTAATGTGACCACCACGTACTTTCCACGTCAGAATTAAATAACCAATCTCAGAAGGCAGGTGGCAGCACAGTGCAGTTGAGCGTATATAAAGGGTGTTTGAGGGCTTCGGAAAACATTTCAATCGTTGGCGTAATGCAGAAACGAAGCGATTTATCCGACGTCCAAAAGGGCATGATCATTGGCTTTCGGGCCAAGGGTGGAAGCATTTCCGAAACGGCTGAATTTGTGAACTGTTCGCGTGCCGTCGTGGTAAAAGTGTACCATGCATGGCAAAATGGGACTGTCCAAAATCAGCGATGTAGCAAATGTGGTGCACCACGGGCCATAGATGACAGAGGTGAACGACGGTTGCGGAGATGCGTTCGGGGAGATAGACGGGCTACCGTTGAGCAACTGACCACCAAAATGAACCAAGGGGCTACCAAAAGTGTCTCCCAAACTACTATTCAGCGAAAATTGCTGCGTCTGGGCCTCCGAAGTAGACGCCTGGTTCGTGCACCTATGCTGACTGCTGTTCATCGACGGCGAAGGCTAGAATTTGCACGCCAGTACAGCAGCTGGACGTCCACTGAGTGGCGACAGGTTGCGTTTTCAGATGAACCGCGTTTTATGCTCCATCGGACAGATGGAAGTTGGCGTATAAGGCGGGAAACCTCTGAAAGAAACCATCCTGCAACCTTTGCCGGAACGGTCCAAGCTGGAGGCGGGAGCATTATGGTCTGGGGAATGTTTTCCTGGCATTCTCTGGGTTCACTGATCATTGTGGAAGGCACGATGGATCAATACAAGTACGCATCTGTCCTTGCGGACCATATTCACCCCTACATGCGCATTGTTTTTCCTCAGGATGATGGCATCTTCCAGCAGGACAAAGTGAGGTGCCATACAGCTGCCAGTGTACGTGCGTGGTTCGAAGAGCACCAGGATGAGTTTACCGTCCTCCCCTGGCCAGCAAACTCACCTGACTTAAGCCCAATCGAACATCTGTGGGACCATCTCGATCGAGTTGTTCGCGCCATGGATCCTCAACCGCGTAATCTAGCGCAGCTTGCCACGGCATTAGAGTCGGCATGGCTCAACATCCCAGAGAACACCTTCAGGGACCTAAGTGACTCTCTTCCTGCACGTCTCGCAGCAGTCCGCTCTGCGAAAGGTGGTTATTCTGGCTTTTGTCAGATGGTCACATTAATGTGACTGGACTGTGTATATACTTTATCTTTATAATTTTAAAACATTTTAAATTTCATACCAGTTATTGTATTGTTAATAGTTTCACTAATTCATTCCTTGAAGAAACGAAACTAGATATTTTAATGGATGTGATAAGATTCTAAAAACCAATTTTACTTATATTTCTAAGTACAAACTACCAGTCGAAACTAAAAATAAACTACAAAACAAGCTGAAAACTGTTCAGTTATACCTGGATAAACAATTTCAAAGCATTTTCTTTTAATGATTATTTTGTTTATTCTCATTTGCTCTACAATGCAAAAAATTTCAAGGACAAATTAATTTTGATCAAATCATATTTCAATTTAATGAAAAGATATAAAGTTTCTTAAGTAATTATATATGGACTGAATATAATTGTCTACGTTTTTAACTTGATTGTTCCAAATTGAATGAAAAGTACTTTATTTTTATTAATGATTTTTGTTGTTATTTAAGATCACATTTTTATTTATAACCGTATATTTTGAAATCTAGGACTTCAATCTTTTATGAAAATAAAATTAAAAGCCATTTGATCATTAAAGCAAAAGGAATTGCTTGGATATATTTACGTGAATTAAATTTTTTCATTTCTTCTTGTTTGCATATATTGATTTCGAAACTATTAAATTTAAGGAAATCATCTGAGAAAACATAAATAGCTTAATCAATTTATTTTCTTTATTTTATCGAATTTTTTTCTCAGACTGATTTGGTTTTAATTTGTTAACGGTATAATTCCTTTTACCATTTATTTTTGTAACTTAATTTTTTCTTATTCCAGAAAATTGTTTTGCTTAAATCAAATTTCATTGTAAGTGTAGCTTCACTTTTAACACACAAAAATTGGCAAATATGTACATAAAATTTAAAAATCTTAAATTAATCAACAAGGGAAGTGAAAAAATTTGACAATAAAGTTTACACACATTAGAAACAGATATTTTTAGTACAATAAATAATTAGAGTAAAATTAAATAATAAACAGTTAAGGTGAATGGATTTTGAAACGCGTAAAAGACCTGATTTATTGTAATCTTAAAACAACAAGGCAAAAAAATTGTTAATTTTTTAAGTGATTATTTTTTTCCCAATAGAATTTAAAGACACTAATTGGTACTAATATACTGAAACATTGTATGTAAAAGTAAATACTAGGTGGTGTCCTTATTTTGGAATATTTCAATAATTGATGAAAACTAGACTTGAGATCAAGTTTTATGAAAGACATCACTATTTTCTACAATTTAATTTCCGGATAAAAAGAATTCCATACTAAAATGCCAACATTGTTAGTATTTCACTTCTGAAGACATTGATTAAATTTTGAAATATTTATTCATTAATGACAACGTTAGAAGATTATCCTTCTATGCATGAAGCTTATCATATTATATTTCCTCTTACCTGAAAATGACGTAAGTACACTGTTGGTCACCGTAACACTGAAGGAAGCATGCAAATAACAGGAAATTTACAACTTGCATTAGCGGAGGTAAAATATGCAAATGATTAGAAGTCCAGGTCAGACGCACATCACGCGCGCATGTGGCGCCACTTCAAAGGCTTGGAGTGTTCGACGATTTCACGTTCGGCTCTTGTGTTTTTCTTGTGGCTTTTTAAGGGAAAACGATTAATTATGCCTCATAGAAAACAGCGATCATTTTTTAATCAAGTATCCGAGTTCGGTGAAGGAAGGATAGTGGCCCACAGAGTTTGTGGATCACCTTTCAAGGAAATCGGAAGTCGTGTTGGACGAAACCAATGTAATGTGGATATGGGATCGCTGGATGCAGAAAGATACGACGGACCGACGTGTTTCATCACATTTACCTCAGGGCATAACTTCACGTGATGGCAGGCATAGTGTGCGCGTGGCAGTGACGAATCGCTCATCCACATCACGAACAATAGCACTGCACATTCAGTCTGTAACGCATCATCCAGTGTCTGCGCGTAACATTTGACGCCTTTTACAGCAGATTGGTCTGTCCTCAAGACGTCCATTGCTTCATCTACCCTTGTCGTAAAACCACAGACATCTCCGCCGCCAATGGTGCTATGAAAGAAGGATATGGACGACAGAATGGAATGAAATTGTATTTACTGATGAATCACGTTTCTGTCGGTAACACCACGATGGTCGCATTCTAATCTGGCCACACCGTGGACAGAGGATGCTGAACAGCTGTGTCATGCACCGCCACACTGATCCTGTTCCGGGTATTATGGTATGGGATGGTATTATATATAGCTCTCGCATTCTTCTAGTACACATTGTCGGTTATTTAAACAGCTAGTGATACATTTCGTAGGCGTTGGAACCAGTTGTCCTTCCTTACCTTCAATGCTTGCCCACAGTCATATTTCAATAGGATAATGCACGACCACACGTGGCACGCATTTTCCAAGGGTTCTTCGTCAATCGCCAGATTGAATTGCCTCCCTGGCCGGCTCGCTCTCCGGATCTTTCACCGATAGAAAACATGTGGTCCATAGTTATTCAACGATTGACCCAAATTACATCCCCAGCTGCCATACCAGATCAACTTTGGCAATGAGTGGAAGCTGCTTGGTCTGTTGTACCCCAAGAACACATCCAAAGTCTCCTTGAATCAATGCCGAGGCGTGTGGCAGCGGTGATATCCAACAATGGCGGCTACTCTGGCTACTGATTTTGGCAGGAACCACTCTTTACAGAAGTCTATACATTTAATCATTTGATACTTGGTCAACATGTTATTTACAAAATAAATTTTGTTGTGATATCTCTTGTCTTTCTTTGTTTCATTTTGGGTAGTGTATATTGAAGCTCTGGAAGTTGAAGTCAGTTTTGCAATCATTCTCAGTTGCATTAAAAACAATAAGCAGGAAAGCTGAATCAGTATGAGAGTCGCACAAATTGAAGCATCATAAAATGTTATAATAATATGCTCACAAAATTACTTCGGTTTTTTTCAAATACTGGGGTAAATATAACGTTTTCAGACATGATCATGCGTTTTGTATTACAGTGTGTCTTTCCTCTCTGTTTCGTACTCTCAAATCCAAGATAAACCATGCTTATTAATAAGTATGACATTTCCTCTGAAATCTTAAAGAATGAAGAAATATTATATTAGAGTATAATTTTGAATAAAATTCAATCAAAATAATGTTGAAATAATATAGGGCAAAAATTTGAAAAGTGATGCATGAATAAGATTGTATAAATTTAATTTTTTTGTGTTGGGTCATTGTTTATAGGAAAGGGACAGCTCAACCATCTAAAATTTAATGCTCAGCTTCATAATACACATCCACTGGATTAATGATGATGAAAAATGATTTTAAATAAAGTATGAATAGATTTCTTCTATTTTACTGCATATATTATTAATTAAAATTGGTATAAATTTTATTTCATACATAAATATAAACGAGTTTATCTTCTTCCTAATAGAACTTAATTCAACAAAATTATTATTATACCACTTAAAAATTCTAAAATAAATATTTTGCAATAAGTTTATTAAGTTGTTTTTTAAATATAAAAGTAATTGAAACAATATTTGAAATTTTGAAACTTTTTCTTCATTATAGATATTATTGTAATTAGTTTCATTAAATTTTGTTATAAGTAAAACGCTCCATTAAAATTAAAATTGAAACTAATTTTTTTGCTAATAATCTGGGAGATAAATAATTAATCATTCTCCTAACTTTGCCTAAAATAGCCAATACATTCTACACGTATAAAAATGTTGTCATTCAACAAGAGGTAATATATTTTGAAAAAGTGACTTCCAAATGTTCGTTTTATAAAAGTATTTTGAGTTGCGCACTTCCTGAGAAAATATCTCATTCAAAATTCTGCACTCGTTGGGCTAAGGTTATTTGCTACGAAGTTCCGAAGACAGTTAGAGCGCCATTTGCAGTGTAAGTTTGTTTAATCCATTGTAATCTCATATTAATTGAAAAATCAAATTCTGTTGCACATAAAATATAAAAACATTGCTTTATTGAAAATTAATTTTGATGAATTGACTTATCAAAATTCTTGAAATTTTTTTAAAAAGGTATTAATGATAGAATTCTTGAGAAAGTTTAATGTGGTCATAGCTAAAAATTGCAATTTTTTATTCTTAAATTTTTGAGTCATGTAACTAGGACATGAATAAGTTCAAAAACGTGATGTCACATTTAATTTAAGATTAAAAAAATTAAAAATCCGTTTCCATTATTAACTATAATAAAATTCTTAGTAAAAAATTTAAAATGATTTAATTTGACTACAATTTGATTTGAGAAATTTAAACGGAAAATATTTACAAGGGAAATTAGGATGAGCATACGTTTCTTTTATCTATTTTCTAAATATTATGAAAATTTATATCAAAGAAAAAATGAATAAAATATGACTATATCTATAAAAAACTGAATAAACATAAATTACAATTTATTATATCCCTCCAAATGAAGAAAATCTTTATTGATATGTCGCGTAGCCTAATTATAATATTTTAGTGTAAATGCATTGGGGGGTAAACAAGACATTCTGTGGCAAATTTTACGTACTGGAATGTGCTTTAGAAAAATTCTCTTTTTATCTTTTCACAATATGAATAGCAATAAAACATATTTGTTGATTATAATTTCAAAAATAATTCCTATTTAGTTTTTTTATTACTTTTTTTATAACAAAGATATATATAACTCAAAGAACCGAACATTTTCAGAATTTTATTGAAAAGTGATAAAAGTCAAACATTAAACTATACTTAATTCCTTTTGTGGCAAACTTAAATAACATTTTTTACAAATACAAAGGAATGATGACATTAAAAGACATTTTTCAACAAATCTTTTTAATAATGAGTTGTTAGTTTATAGTAATATCCGCATTTGGAAATATTCAGACCTTTTTATATGCGTTTTTGTATAAAATAATTTAAAACTATTGTCACTGCATATATATATATATAACACCTATATATATTTTACTTTATGTATGTATACACTTAAAATATGAATTCTATGTTGCGTATTTAGGAATTTTGAATAATAGATAGAAAATTTTATGTATTCTGGCAAATGTTCATCATCATTTTTTAAATTATTTTTTCTTAAATATAAAAAATATTTCCTTTTGAAATGATTAGTACAATACGTAACACAATGATTTAAACAAAATTACATAGTTAAACTAAAAATGAAAAAAAAATTCTTTTTTATTTGAGAATTTTTATATTTTGATATAAGTAAACAACAAATAATGCACATTTTAACATTAAATAAGAATGTTTTAAGCAGAAAGGGGGAATTTTCCAGCAACGTAAAATAAACATAATATAACATAATTAAAGTATAAGGATTTTTTTAATAAAAATTCAATTGGTCTAAGGACACAGTATAATTCTAAAATATCTTGGAAGCAAACCATTTAACGATCACCTAATTATAAAAGGTGAATTATACTGCTTTATAAACCTTCGTACTTGGGGGAATTTCATATGAGGGAAAATAATTACATTATTAATACAAAAAATGCTTTCCACAATTTATATGATACTGGACAGCTTATTAAACTCTTAAAGAAAAATGTTAACTACAAAAATTTAAGGAAATAACTTTTTGGAAAAGATATATGCAAAATATATTACGCTTAATTTTTTGATAACTTTTCCTTCATGATGTTTTAATAAATCTTAATGATAGCTAAAATTTCTTTTATATTTCTTACAAAATATAAAACTGTTGAAGGAATCATTAATTTTAAGTTGTTATAGAAATTTGTGTACATTTCAATAATGTTTCATGAAATATTTGCAATATGGAAGTATAATTTTATTATAAGCTAATATATATATATATATATATATATATATATATATATATATATATATATATATATATATATATATATATATATATATATATATTATATATATATATATATATATATATATATATATATATATATATATATATATATATATATATATATATATATATATATATATATATATATATATATATATATATATATATATATATTATATATATTATATATATATATATTATATATATATATATATATATATATATATATATATATATATGTATATGTATATGTATATATATATATATATATATATATAAGCATTTATAATATTTATTATTAAAAAAATTAAATTAAAATATTCAAGAAATATGTAAATTATTCGATAGATCATTAAATGATAATAATCAATTAATTTATCGAAATTTTAAAGAGTTTTATATCTACTCATCTACATTTTTAAAATATCATAAGAATTTCAAATACACGACTGATACTGTCTACTTAAATGTTGCATGCCTATATTTTATGATTAAAATGGAAAGAGTTTGAATTGTAATTTAACGGATCATCGATTTACCATAGATCTTTTTGAGAAATCAATAAATTCATTCTGCAAACCCTAAAAATTAAATAAAAAAAAGGATGTATAATTTCTTAGTAAGTTTATTGAAAAAATAATTCATATGTATAGCCTTGCATATTAATAAATCCTTTTCATTTTTTGTTCATGGGGTGTTAAAGAACATGTCCGATTGCTTTTCTCTCTTTTTTTAGACTTTCGGAAAGTGATGAATATCTTTGTTGTTGTAAAGATCCTTAACCTTACTGATATGAGCTTCATTTGGGTGCCATTCGAAGACAATTGCTCCTATATTTTTCCACTTCTTTAACTAATGAACAAGAGGGAATACTCAAAACGAAATCACTTTCGGTTTGGAATGAAATCAATACCAAGAATTGTTGGTCTACTTTGGCTATAAATATTCTGTTGGGAAAATTCTGTTTCCAGTTGGAATTTTGAAGTTTAATAGTTAAAAAACATAATTCAAGAGAGATGGAAAACGATATTTGGTTAGTTGGGTTTGGCAACCCTATACACCATGCTCCGAAAAATGTTAGTTTGAATTCGTTTTAGTTCGTCATCCAATTATGTGTTCGTTTTCCGAACACAAAAGCTTTCGTGAAAGTGTTCGTTGCTCGATTTGTTCGCAGTCCAAATTGTACGTTAACTGATCAGTGCTGTATTGATATTTTAGATAGTACCACATTTGTTACATTAAACACGTGATAAAGTTTTCAAATTTTTTTCGTAATTGTTATTTATAATTTTATTCATGTTTGCTGTAATTGATATACTCCAGAGGAATTCTGTCAGACTCAAATTACTTACTAGGTAGAAAATTATTCTTTACATTAATTTGAGAGTCCTGTACACAATTTTTAACTTACATGAAAACAACATTCTAAACTATTTAGAAAAATGATTTTTTTAAAATATCAAATGCACTGTTCTTATACTAAGAATTTCTCGACAGTTGAAAGTTCCATCATTTTATTTTTTAAATTTTTTATTTAATGACCACATTTATCATTAGTTCATGCACTTACAATACTTATTGCTTTAAATCTATAAGAAAAAATTCTCAAAGTTAAAAATTTTTATAGTATTAAAATATTATATATTCTGTTATTTTGGAAAATTAATTCCAAAAAACTAAAAATCGAAAATTAATAGTTAAAAAGGAAATTACTTAACCTATATATTTAAAAAATTACTTGATATATTTTGAAATGTAAAGTAAAATAAAATAAAAATTTAACGACATGGAACATATTAATTTATTAAACTAATTTGAAAATATACTAAGTGATTTTGACATTTACTATTACATTAAGTAACACTAATTTACTTAACGCGTAATTAAAATACTAAATTGAATTATTTCTTGCTCTGAAGAAGCTTCATTTAAAAAATACACTGGGGTGAAGAGGTTAAAATTTTACTTCGTTAAAAATTTGCTCATTGTTTTGTTAGATAATTGCGTAAGACTTAACATTCTTAGGGAATATAAGCTCTATTTTTCAGTATATTTATCTTACTCTTCTACTTTTTCCACACCTGTAAGACAAAATTTAAATAATATTAAAAAGCAAATAAAAAAATAAAGATTATATTTTCACAAGCATAATATACAAAAAAATATTTAGCTATATATTGAAGAAATATCAAATAAAATTTTATCAACAACATTCAAAAGAAACTTTCAATGTTAAATTAATGATATTTTCTATTGTTTGAAATATAATATACTCAGTGAAACTGAAAACTTATTTCACTAAATAGGGAAAACACGGATATCACATTATTTCGCTGAATAAGTTAAATTCAATTCTCCGTGTTTTTATTAAGAATTGTCATATCATTCTTGAAAATAATATCATTCTTGATTTGATATTATTTCTTAATATCATTAAGAAATAATATCAAATTACTCTAAGAAAAATATTGTTAGCTATATTTATATTAGGATACTATATTATATCCTAGATTTAAATGAAAAATTGAAACCTAAGTTTGCTTTTAATCAAAGTTTCAAAATATGATCACTAGAAAATATCCTAATCATATTTTTATTTTGTGATTATATAATGTAATTCAATATGTATTGAAGTGTTCTCTAGAAAGTGAATTATCTATTTTAATAAGGAAACACGTATTTTGAGTGAAGAACGGGAAATGTTGCTATGGAAAAATGAGACTAAGCAAAATGTTTGCTTTCATTGTTTCAATTGTTTAATTTGGAAAATGTCATTTAATATTCCTTGCAAAATTGTATTTCTTAAAATTTGAATAACTAATTCCTTGAAATATAATATAGGAATCTTATATTGTTTATTTTAATTTTGTATATACATTTTGAAATAAAAAAAAAATTCAAAATTATATGAAATGAGATGCTCCTCATTATAAAAATATTAATTATGAAAAAAAGGAAAAAACAGTATAAATCTGAAATTTGTCTTCTAAAACCTAAGATTATAATGAATAAAATAAAAGATGTATGTGAAAATATGATGTCTACGTAATTAAATATAAATAAAAATTTATGATCGAGAAAACTGAAAAATTTCATTCATAGATTAAACAATATTTTAAGTCGTTGACACAAGAATATTATTCATATTGGACTTCAGTGACATAATAAATGAGATAGAATAAAGATTCATCTTTCTTTATTTTACTCTGTATAAATAAATAGGTATGGAAAACGGTTTTGAGAGGAAACACTTTATTGATGGATATGCTAATATTGTTATGCCTACACAGAACAAAAGGAATGCGATTTCGGTAAAAATGTTACACATTCATCATGAATGGACCTCATATTCAAAGATCATTTCCTGGCATTTGAAACAAGCTCCTTTTTTGAATACTTTGTCTTTTCTTGTATTGGAACTTTGTTGTACATTGTTCCTGGTTTCTGTTGTTAAAGCGAAGTGTGAAGGCTTTCACTTGAGGCATAAGACTAAACTAGATTTAATTAAAATGGCAAATAATAACTGCCTTATTAATTTAGTTGTGCCTTATATGGTGACACATGAAAGCAATAAGATCTCCCACACATTTCTTATAATTAATTATAACTATACAAACTTTCAGAGTTGTGCATTTCCCGACATTCATTAATTTTCCATCCCACGTGAGTGCAAGTTTTAAATACGGCAATTAATACATTTAATGTGTTTGTCAGCAAATTCAAATGGTTACTCAACAACTAAATCAGAATCTCCGGTAAATAAATAAAATATTTTCCACAAATATTGCCTATAATAATAAAAATGAACTTCTTTCAATAATACCAGCATCTTGATTTTGGTAGGATATCTCTGTATGGAAAAATGGTTCCAAACTCGACTAAAAAATGTAGTATTTTTACTTCTGGAGTGCCTAACTATCGAGGTAAATAGGCATTTTCAAGGTTTATCCTTTGTATAACGAAAATATAGCCCACAACATAAATGGAAAGTTCTTTCTGAAGGTAATACGAAATGAATGTTTAGAGGCTTTACTGCAGCCTTCCAGAAACTTATCAGCCTCTTATCTCGAACAAAATATTCTCAAGAAGATAAGCATATTTCATTAATAACTTTCATTTTGGGAACTTTCACAACACATTTACAGATGCAATTTCCGTTTCGTAAGTATTAATTAAACTAACAGATTTATATAAGTAGATTTTTATATTTGAACATTGCATATAAGGTATATTATTGTAGGTCAGTTCATTGTTTCTAACCAAAGTCGTGATGAATAATATGACTTTCGTTGATGAATTTGAAAAATATGTGGTAAAATTATTTGGGATGTCTCATAAGTTTTTAAAAATAAATAATTATTTTGAAGAAAAAAAAATTCAAAAACCAATTGCGCTCTTATTGGTAATATTGAAATGCTCAAAACATATTGCAATTTAAAGTGTTCCATTGTATTCACTGAAAAGTTTATCCATTCTGGTCATAAGGCTAAAAACGTTTTATAAATGATATAAAGTTTTATTAATAAAAATGTATTTTAAAACTTCTTTTACTTACACAACTGAATTCGTAAGCAATTAAATATATTGGATAATAATAATTTAAATTGCAAATCTAACTGAAATTAATTTATTATTCTTTAGTTATTTCATTTTAAAGAAAAAGAAAGTCAAAGAAATCTTATAAAAATAAATTTTAAAACTATATTATACTATTATAGACATAAGAATTTATAAAATGATTACATAATTTTAAAATTTTATAATTTAAGATCAATGGAAATATTTTACATTTATCTAGTCATGTAATTTTATAATATATAAAAACATATTTTTTAAGAAATCTGGAAAAACTTCTGGCATCCTCCTCTACAAATGTGAGAATATAGAAAAAAATTCAATATCTATCTCCATTTTCCTATCTTGTTTAAATAATCTTTCACTGTGTGGTTTATCCAGTTTATGATTTTACAAATAAGCCCTGAAGAGTTCAATCCTAATTATCGAATTTTTTAGAGGGTTTAAAATAATCGAATTTATTGATAATCTCCTGTAAGTCATTAACTGACTTCTATAAATATTATTCTTTAAATAAGCACATGCTTTTAAAAAGCATTTTTAGTATTGCAAATCAACATATTTATTAAACTCTAAAGGATAAATCTTAAAAAATAATTAAAATTTAAAATACTATGAATATTGGAAAAAATGAAAAACGAAATTCTTTTTAATTCTTATAAAGTGTACAATGTTTAATTTATAAATTAAATATTAAATTTTCCAATTTAAATAGTTTCTTCTAATTATTCTTCTTATTAATATGGTTTAGTAATCCACTTCAGAGAAAAATCTAAAACAAATATTATTCTGATTTTTGAGATTGTATGAGAAAAAAGAATCGTCAATCCAGCATTCAGAGAGAGAGAGTTTAGAGTTATGAAAAGTTTTTTTTATTAAAATATAGATAAATCTTTATGAGGCTTTTAAAAATTATCAAAAAGAGTTTATTTAATTTGTCTGAAGGAAAGTCAATAAATTAAACAAATAACTTTCAATAATATGAAATATATATCATTCGAGAGAGAGAGAAATCCAGTTTATTTTATTAATTAAATTTGCATTATGGTAAGGACCATGAAAATTAATGAGATATTTATCAAATTGCAATGAAAGAAGGTAGTAAAAATAATTTCTAAAATTTAATGTTTACATAATTATTTTAATAAAAATTTAAGACATATTTTTCAACATTCTTAATAAAGTAAATTTTTTGTTCTTTACTCCGCTTTGAAAAAATTAATTTATTCAAAGAATATTTTACTAATGTGTTCATTATGACAGTTCCTTCGGAAAGTAATAAGTTTGAATAAAACTGTAAAACTTGAGAAAGTTGATATTTAAAAATAAAAGTGATAGTTAAAGAATAAAATATTTTAACTCTTCTCACTTCTAAAGAAGTTGATCATTCATTTATTTCTATTTTTAGCCAGTTAATTTTAACATGAGTAATATTACAACTATGTCTTTTAAGTAAAATTTGTCTGAAAAATTTTAAAAACTTTAAAATATTACTTTAATAACATATAATAATGAACTTAGCATTTGAAATATGCTTTAAAATAAGTTCTTTATAAAGAAATGTGTCGAATGCCATCAATAAATAAAATGGAATTTTTGAAAATTTTAATAATTTAAAATAATAGTTGAATTTTCATTTATAAATATCTTTCACATTTTATATTTTGATTTATAAATATAATTTGTATTCTAAATTTTGATCTATCAGTATTTTCTATTCGATAATAAGAAAATGTCCCATGCATATAACATACTCTGCTCTCAATCATATGTTATGGATCCAATGAGTTAAGAATCCCTTGAATAAATTCACTGTTATTCAGCTAAACTGCATTCCAATGGAATCGTTTAATGCAAAACTTTAGTGTCACGTGTCGATTTTTGAGTTACTTAAAGAACTGTGTCACAAAATCTATAATTATAAACTGTTGTAATGTATTTTTCATCAGAATAACATCATTTTATTTATCATGTATCATATCATGCATCATAATGAATATCAAGTATTTTTTATCAGAATACTTACAATTTCATAATTAGAAAACTTTAGATCTATTAAAAAGATAGAGCAGTTCTAAAATTTTCCATCACTACAAAAATATTCTAATATCATATATTTAAAAGTATTTTTAAGTTTAAATAAAATGTCTTGAATTTTTACAGCACAGAACAAATCAATTCATATTTTTCTAGACATGTAAGTACTTTTGAAGGAAAATAGAGTTACAAAATTTATGTAATTATCATTTTTATTTTTTATTAACAATTATTACCAAAAGAACTATGTTTTCCTGTTAATAACTCACAAAGCCTTGTTAAAATAAGTTTACAAATAAATGTGCAAATATATGAAATACAATTTTAATTTTAATCGAAAGTTTTATATTGTGTGTGTATATATATATATATATATATATATATATATATATATATATATATATATATATATATATATATATATATATATATATATATATATATATATATATATATATATATATATATATATATATATATATATATATATATATATATATATATATATATATATATATATATAGATAGATAGATAGATAGATAGATAGATAGATAGATAGATAACATAATTTGTTAAATTATTTCGCTTCTAAGTTATCTAAGAAAGAGAAAAGCCTATAAACAAACATATAAAGAAGTAAGGGTATTTGTTATTAAAACTAATAAAGAAAATAATTAATACTATTTAAATTTAATACATTTCTGTTTGCCAAGTAATATAACAAATTTGTATAGATATGTTGTCTTAAAATACGGAGAAAAATGTTTTCTTGAATACCTATATATATATATATATATATATACCTATATATATATATATATATATATATATATATATATATATATATATATATATATATATATATATATATATATATATATATATATATATATATATATATATATATATATATATATATATATGTTTAGACAAATCTGAAAATAATTTACATTACACACACACAATTTTTTGCTATTTATTCTAAATTTTAAATAAATCTTCATCCATATGAGCGGTTCTGTCATTTCCTTGTTAGTTTTTTAACTTGAATAACTCAAAAATTTTAAATATTTCTTTTTTATTTCAGCCAGGAAAAACTTCTTCCAATATTCATATATAAGCAGCAAGAATCCAATTTATGCAACAGCTTAAATTTAGAGTCCGCTCTCTGTGGTTGCTGTAAATGAAAATCTATATATATTACTACTGTAAGCGGAAATACTACTGCACGATGTTATTCGGGTGTCTATCGCTTCACCATGTACTGTCCGATTCGAGCTGAAAACGCATGGGGCATGGACACATTTGTACCACAAGCTGAACTCCATGCGTTTTCGGAATATCTTATTTACTAGTGAAAGATTCATATCGTAGAATTAGTAATACACTACGTCAGTATTGTTTCCAGTCAATTACTTTACTGCAATAATATTATTATCTAAATGGTGATGTCTTTGAATTATAAAATTATTTCTAGTTTTAAGCACTTGAAGTTTTTCAATTGAAAGGAGAATTTCAAAGGTATAGTAGTATAAAGGTATAGAAGTCAAAGGTATATAGTTTGTGGTATTCACTGAACTTTCATCTCATTTTTCAATATGCGTATTATAATCTTTTACCATATTTAAATTTGTTTGTTACAAGATAAATTTAAAATTATTTTTAACTATTTATCCTTTAGCCTTGATAGAACATTAAATTTCTTTATCGTTTTATATGAAACTGCAATTAAATATGTTGAGCTAATTTTGTTGAATTGTTACAAAACAGCTAATAAATTATGCAATATTTACTTGAAGAAACCTTTGGTAGTTAGAAAAATCTTGATTTGTTTTGTGATCATTTGCTGCACATAAGAGTTTCTTCCAGAATACACAGTTTAAAAAGGATTACAAATTTGTGTAAACATCTACGCAGACTTTGGAAAATGGAATGGCGAATTGTTAAGCTAAAGGAAAGTGTGTTAGTAATTCAGCTAACACACTTAAGGAAAGAAAAAATGACTATGTTATAAATTCACTTCCAATGCACGGATTCTTCAAAATACAATGAGAACTAAAAAATTATAAAATAATCTATGCATTATAAAAAACTTCTTATACTGTTTGTCTTCCGAATCTTCGTCTAGAATTGAACTGAGAACAGTTACGAACAGACTGGAATGAAATTTATGGCCAGATGTATGTCTCTGGTTAACTTAAGAAAAAAAACCAAGCACTTCTTAAAGACAAGGTGTTCATTAATTTTATTGTCTTGGTTTCCGTACCTCATAACTTTCGAATAAAAGATATTACGCAAAACCCGATTACATATTAGTAAATTACAAGTCAAAGAATTTTACGCATTGCAGTCTGGGTAATTACAACGTCATAAATAAAAATGGCAACCATGCAAGAAAAAGCGGTGGTGGGTGAGTGGGACTAATCCCCATCTCGTCTAGTGGAACTAGACCAGATCCATGAGACCAAAGACAGCCAAAAAGTCCAAAGGCAGATGTGAACTTTTCACAGCCTCTTCACGAGAAAACCCCAAGCACTTCAAGATGTGTTGCGGGCAAAACAGAGCATTGTCGCACTTGGGGCATGTTGGGTATTTTCTTTCACCGTCCTCAAAGATCATACACTTCAAGTGGCCAGTAGAAAGTCAAGACAATGTAGTCTAATCTACTCTGGAGCCCTTAAATGTTGTGGTGGCTCCAGGATGTCTTTGGAAGTACCAAGGGTGAGCAGGAGGGTCAGGCCAGGTTTTAGAAGTAATTTATTTAGTAATGGAAGAGATCTCTGATGGTGTTAGCGCCATGCGATCTTCCGGGTTCAACGGATTACTGGCAGCAGCTTTTGCAAGGTCGTCGGCTACTTCATTCCCAGGCAGACCAACATGCGAGGGGACCCACTGGAGGTGGATTGGATGTTGAACTGAAAGTCTTTTCAACAAGAGTAGAATACTTCTACTAGTACTGTTACCGATGGATTGCCAATTGAAAAGGTGCTGGATCGAGGATCGACTGTCTGTAAGGATCCATATTTTCGAGAAATCATTTTGAATAAAAAGCAATGTGTGTATAGTGGTTTTTCGAAACTAAATCAGTCATAACTACTCAACGTCACTTCAGAACCACGTACCAGAGAGATCCTCCTTAGGGTAATTCTATCAGATGCTGGTTAACATAATTTCAGGAAATTAGTAGCGTTCTACACCGAAAGGGAGGACTTAGCACTTCGCAGAAAAATCTTGTTCGCATCAAAGAACGTTTTTTTGCAGTCCATGAAAATCAACGAGACAAGCAGCTATGCATTTACATATGTCGCATACGATGATTTGGAACGTTCTCCATAACCGCCTTCATCTGAATGCCTACAAAGTGCAAATTGTGCAAGCTTTACACCCGAATGATAAACCTCGTCGTTTTGAGTTCGCTGAACAAATTTTGCCACGAATTGAGGATGATGAAAATTATCTTCGGAAATGGTTCTTCAGTGACATGTCCACTTTTGATGTGTCAGGAAGAGGGAATAAACATAACTGTAGAATATGGGGCTCGGAGAACCCGCATGGTTATCGAGAATTGAAAAGAGATAGCCCAAAGGTGTATGCTTGGTGCGCTTTATAACATACTGAAGTTACTAGACCTTACTTCTTTGCTGAAACAACAATAAACTCCGTGACATACCTTGACATGCTGGACTTGTATGCGGTTCCTCAGATGCAGCATGCAGCAACATCAGTCATATGTGATATTTCAACAGGATGGTGCACCACCACATTGGGGCATGATTGTACGTGACTTTTTAGACAAAAACTTTCCCAACAGATGGTGTGGAAGAGGTGGACGAATCCCATGCCTCCCAGATCACCGGATTTAACATAACTGAACTTCTTTCTATGGGGGTTTGTCAGGAACACTGTGTACCAGACCCCTGTGCCCTCCTTGAAGAACTGAAACGAAGAATTGTTACTGCAATTCAAAATATCACCCCACAAATGCTGGAGAACACTTGCGCAGGGATATCGAATTTTGTCTAGATGTGTTACGAACCACGAGTGGGTAGCCATGTGCAAATTCATTAATCTCTTTAAAATCATTAATAAGATTCTTTGAGTTGTTATTTACGAATATGTAATCGGTTTTTGCGTAATATCTTTTATTCGAAAGTTATGAGGTATGGAAACCCCGATAATAAAATTAATGAACACCCTGTATAATGTTTTACTGTGGATCACTTCTGGCTTTAAGAAGTGCGTGGTTCTTTTTCTCTTTTCAAATTTATTTTATTTGCGTTAATGCTAAGAGCAGAGACAAACTGTTTATTTCCATATGCATTTATTTCCATATGCTTACAATGAAATTGTTTTTAATAAATGATTTAATTTGCGGTGTTTGCAAAGTATTGTTTTTATTTTCTTCAGTGGATGCATTTTCACGTTTACCAATATATCATTGGTGGGAAATGCATTGGAACGCGAATGAAAAGAATCCCGACTTCAATATTTAACAACTTTGCTTATAAAAAGAGTTGTCACAAGCACATTTGTAAAGAATACTCTTTAATGACTTAAACAGTAGTTGTCACATTTGTCGTCACGTTGTTATGTTTATTTCGGTATGCCACATACAAAAAAAATCTAATGTATCCTCTCTTTTTCTTCTCTTTTTATCTTCAGTAAATCCTTATCTTTTCATTGCATTCATGTAATGTCACTCTTTTTAGTTTGTAATTAGATAAAATCTTCAAGAAAATCTAGTTATACGTTTCCTCTTGTAAAATTAAGGTCTTAAGCATGCATTAAGTCTGGTGTAAACTATGAATTCATTAACCCAGATGTAAAGGGATTCAAACGCAGCTA
Organism: Latrodectus hesperus; assembly: GCA_037975125.1. Taxonomy (NCBI): domain Eukaryota; kingdom Metazoa; phylum Arthropoda; class Arachnida; order Araneae; family Theridiidae; genus Latrodectus; species Latrodectus hesperus. The sequence continues at coordinate 5,555,690 of CM075856.1, forward strand.
AGCGCGCATCAATATATCATTGGTGGGAAATGCATTAGAACGCGAATGAAAAGAATCCCGATATATATATATATATATATATATATATATATATATATATATATATATATATATATATATATATATATATATATATATATATATATATATATATATATATATATATATATATATATATGAAACCATACAAAAATGATAAATTTGTCTAAAAAATTAAATTAAAATTATATTACGTATATGTAGTATGAAATTTGTTGAAATATACTTGTGCATTTGTCTGCAATAAATAAGTTCTTTCAACAATTCAAATGGAAGTCAAGTCAACCAAATAGTAACCAAAGCATGATAATTAATTTTTGTTCAATAGATATATGTGATAGAAGGCACTCACCTGTAAGTCAAGGTACAAATTAAATCAGAGGAACTTTCTAATTGCCTTCCAGCAAACTAATGTTACTGTTCTGAAATGCATATGCTTTAGTTAAATTTAATTATATGTTAAGTTATTATAATGTTTAATAAATCTTTGTCATATCATATGCAATCAATATTCTATACATAAACAGATCATGAACATTAATCTGAAATGATGTCCTATAAAAACATATTTTTTGATTTTTTGTATCTTATTTTTCAAAACTTTATTAGGCTTGTTCAAAAAGCTTGTGTTAAACAGAGACAATTACAAGTACATTAAAAGTATATATTTTAGCATTATAATTTACAGTAATATAATAAATAATAACAATCAGAAGAAATATTTATCCCAGTAAGATTTTTGTAATTATTTAAACAGCTATCATCCATTATTATTTTAAGTCATCATTTAATGATTATTGAAATGTAGAAAATGCTCTTTTAAAAAACATGTTTCCATATTTGCTACTCAAAAATTCAATAGTGGACTTAATATAAATGAAGGAACAGTATTTAAATACATTTGTAATAAACTGGTAATACTATTGTGATTAAAAAAAATAAGACCTTGCAATATTTTTTTAAAAAATAAATAACCAAATTATCTGCATAATAATCTATGAAATTAGTGTAAAGCCATATCCGTAATTTTTACAAGTAAGAGAAACGCTGTCAAATCTTATAAAATTCATCAAAATACAATAAAAGTTTTCAAATGAAATAAAACAAGATTTTCTCTTAAAATCAATAAATAATAGAATGGTTTCAGAAACATGTTATTAATATGAAAAAAATATCTCAGAATTTATACTGATAATATAACAATAAAAAAGTTAGATTAAATGTCTTGAAATAAATATTTTTTTAAGCTGTCGTCAGAATCATTTGTTACAATTTTTAAGTTATCTAATCTACAATAAATAATAAAAAAGGAAGAGGATTCCTTTTATTGAGAGAGAAGAGTTCACAAAAGAATGAATGACTTGATCACTTTTCGGAAAGAAAATTGTCTTTTTGACGACAGTTTCAAATGGATAAGTTTACAGAAAAGATTAAAAGAAGATTCAAAATTTGAAGTTGTTCTTTTACCTTTTGTCAGTTCATTCGCAGTGTACATTTCAATTTGGTACTGTGCGTACTTACTATTTACTGCATTTTTCATCTTCATTTTACCAATTTTCATTGTCCACTTTCTCTTTTAAAATTTTTTGGCTATTATTTTAAGTTATATTTTGTTTTCGATTGTTGAAGATTTGATAATATTTACCGAATGTTTATCAAAACATGTATGAGCAATTATAATAAAATTCTCAAAGTACAGAAATGAAATTAATGTTAATTTATAATATGAAAATCTAAGACTATTAGATCAGATAGACTTTGATTATCACGTTTTGATTATCACAATATTAAATTTTCAGTTCACATTTACTTAAAGGAATTCTAAAATATTTTAAATTAAGTCTTATCTAATTTGTTTACAAGAACTTCAAATATAGTTTAAGACTTCTGTTCTGTGTAACTGTCTTCAAGGACTCCAGATTATCATATTTGCTCTTTAATATCATGAGATTGTATGATTTGCGTGCATGCAGTCATAGATATTTAGTTACCTATTGCTCTCGAGTGCTAATTCATATTAAGTGGCCTACATTATGAAGTCAGAAGGTATTTTAAAGGAAGTCACTAAATCAGTGTAGATTCAAGTTCTTTGGAACACGCTCTTCAGAGAAAACTATTTAATAAGGATAAGAAAAAGGTGAAATTAGAAGTAAAATGTGATAAAATTTTGAAAATTAATCATAATAAATAGCAAATGAATAAACACAGTTAGTTGCAAAATGGATTGACGACTCCATGATAATAGCTTCAGCTACCTTTATCAGAGACACCAGTGCTTCAGTGGTATGATCAACGATGAGAAGAGACAAAACAATAGAGTAATGTCGAGTTTACCGACAATCCAGTGCTATTTACGCTATTATGAACTACTTTTGAAGATGTCATATTTGACGACATCTTCAAAAGTGCTTTGACGATATTTTGAACACAGTGGCCGTTTAATTTTGATCTGCTCTGTTCTAATGAGTGAACCCGTTATTCAAGCTCTGTGAGATCTCACTTCAATCATTTACGATCACTGGTATTGCGAGGATACTCCATGAAACAGGAAACCGAAATCTCAGACCTTTAAGTTTTCCAGCTATCTCACCAAACGAAACCGTCCATTCAGTTGCTACCAATTGGGAATGAATCTTCTCCACAGTTATTAAGGTCAATTAAGTGGTGCGTCTTGTAACATAATTAATAAACTAATAATAATTTACATTTTAACCAATTTAAAAGTAATCATCAGCATGAGAAACCGATATTCATTAAATTCTTCAGATCATTTCAACACTTATAACCCGTACCATCTTTATGAATTATCGAATTCTAAAGAAAATGACTTATTTAATTTAAAAGAGTGGAAAAATATGTTGGAAATAGGTGATTTCGCAATTTTTTTCATTTAATAAAATGTTTTCCTGTGATTATTTGCTTCTATTGTTTTTCATTAGACCAAGGGCTTCAAATTCCTAATATGTACTATATATTTTTTTTAAAATATTTGTTTTTGAAATCAGAATGAAACATGTTTGAATGAGAAAATGGTTGATATTTGATATTATATTTGTGGAAAGTTCCATTATACCTTAAGATGCATAAGCGTTGAATTCTAAATTGTACAGTAAATTATGGAAAGTCATTTTTAAAATTTAATTGCTTCAACATTAAAATTTAATTAGTTAATGAATTAATACTTAAATGCATACTATATCTAATTTATTGCTTATAATCTCTTAAGTTTTTCATTAATCGATACATTAATGAGCAAATATTTTCTCTTTTTGTGTAAAAGTAGCACCAAAACATTAAACCTATATTTGAGACATGATTTAGTTATATAGAGCTTAATTAGAAGCAATTGAAAATATTCTCTTAAAATGAATCAGTTTGAATATGTATATTTAAACATTTAGGATTCATTATTAATTATTTTTTAAAATGCACATTTTTTTGTTTCTTATATTTATTTCATTATATTTTTTAAAAATTTAATAAATCATGTGAAATAGAGTTGTCAATGATATATAAGCAAAAAAAGAGTTTAATCTTCGGAAACTTGAAAATGCTAAAAGTTCCCAAAAAAATTTTATGCAAATGCATGATAATTTATTTTAGTTCCTTTATTTTCATCTTCATTTGCTACATCTACACATAGTTTTCTATTTAAGGAAAACATCACTTCTTATTAAACCTTGGTGTAAATGCTTATTAATTTAAGTCAGAGACATCTAATTTGATTGAATAAATTAATAGGATAATAAAATGCATTATGTTTAGAAAATTATATTTTTAAATAGGTCATACGTTGATTTACTCATCATAATAGATTAATTTTATTTTTGATAGACTTAAAATGGCCGTTTAGCGGTCAGCTCAGACGTATGACGAGTGCTCTTTAAAGGGTGCTTGAAGAGATTTGACACCCATTGGAAGTAGGCCTTTGCCGGATTAATTTTTATGACTAGTAATCTATCACACTTTGAGAGAGAAATCAATCAATCCAAGTCTAACACAAAAATGAACTTTTTCACATTTATTGGAATTCCTTTTTAACTTTAGAGAATCAAAAGTTATTGAATATGAGGCATATGAATATTACTTTATTTAAAATATTTTATTAAAATTTTGATTTTAGTTAATGCAAAGACAAATAAACTATTTTTTTCATCTTAATTTTATTTATTCCAATCATTTGCATTTTGATTTATGGTAATATTTTTGTATACTGTTATGAATAAATTTAATTATGGTAAATATATTCATTTCATTTGAAAAAAAAACAATGTTTTTTCAAAAAATTTAATTGAATGATTTTTTGTCAAGTATATTTAGAAATATAGAAAAAAAATTCCTAGTGCATTAAAACTAGTTTCCAGGGCTTAATATCAGTACCTACTTTGATGTTTCCAACTTTAAATATCAAAATTTTTTCATGCGTCGGAGAATGATAATAGTATTTTCACGTTATTACAAATGTTTACTTTCCGAAAAGAATTTTTTTCGAAAAGCTAGATGAAAGAAGCGTTTATTTGCTTTTCATCAGATAAAAATTTCTGATTTAAAACTGAATTATATTTCTTGTTTATAGGAGTTCAGTTTTTATAAATTTTTTTTTAATGACATGAAAATGATATTCTTTCAAATATATTTTTAAGTTTTTAAATTTCAATGAATAAGTATTTGAATTTTTTTAAGGATATATTCGCAAAATAGAAACATCATTTACAGATTAATATAAATGTGAATAAAAGGAAATTTCTTAAGTTTTTATAAATTATCATATAAAGGCTTCTTATATGCAAAGCCAGATTAAACACAATCTGCGGTTTATCATATTCTTATAAAATTAATGTTAAATTTAATGTTTTGTAGATAATTATAAGGATATTGTTTTAATTATTTATTGTTAATTTGAGTATTATTATTAATGCTTAAGACAGTGTAAAATAAAAAAAATATGTAAAAAAGTGGTTTAATTTTTTTTAACTATTTTATTTTAAAAAATATACCTTACTATTACTATTTAGTAATTTTTGGTAAAGATGTACACGTAATAAACTTTTAAATCAAACATTATTTATATTGATTTATTAAAAACAATATTAAAACGTAAATAATATATTATAAATAATATAGTTACACATTTTCTCAGTCATAGGAAAGATATTCAGATAACTGTCGTTTTTTATATTTAGAGCAACGAAGGAATTAAAATATCAACTGTAAATAATTTTAAATAAAAATTAGATTTCATAAAAAAAATTCACAAATATATTTTAATATTAGTGAAAAATTTTACAATATAATAAATTCTAATTTTTATTTAAAACTAATTTTTATTTTGAAAATTTTTATGAACTTTCATTGAACAATTTTCATAATGTATGACTATCTAAATTACGTTTTTATTTACTAAATAAAAATGAATTATTAATATCATAGAAAGTTAAAAAAAAAAATATGCTGTTTATGTAAACCAGTCCTATTTCAAAAATTTTTTGGAATGTTTAAACTTTATATACTGTATGGTGAAGACACAGATATGTGCTATATTTTCCACATTTAGTTATGGTCGCAATAAATAAGGTACATTAAAATAGCCTTTAAGTTTAACCCTTGGAAGCACGATGCTTATATGCGTGATATAAAAATTCAAGGTGCCTGCCAACTTTTAGATGCATTGTTCCATTTTTCCGTATGCTGCATCAAATAAACATTTTTTTCTTTCAGATGTTTCCCAGCTTTTAGTACTTTCCAGAACAATAAATATTCTTTATTCTAATGTCTGAACAGTGTGGCAACAATATTTTATCCTACTAGGCCTCATATCTCGCTTAATGTTATGCTACATTGCAATTTGTGATCCGTCCTTAGCAGTTGTCCAGCAGTATATATATATATATATATATATATATATATATATATATATATATATATATATATATATATATATATATATATATATATATATATATATATATATATATATATATATATATATATATATATATATATATATATATATATATATATATATATATATATATATATATATATATATATATATATATATATATATATATATACCACCCAACTTGTCTAGTGGTCAGCGTGCCTCACTACGGACAAGGAGGTCCTTGGTTCGAATCCCGGTTCGGGCATGAATGTACTTTCTTTCTCTATCTGTCCTGTCTTTGTCCTTTCCTTGTACAAATGAGGTGTGAATGGTTGCCAACCCTACAAACGGGTACCTATGCCATGTGTATAGAGCAAAGTCGTACTTTCACCTTCATGGTAGTCTGATTAAAACGAAAGACTCTCCCAATCGACTTAATTCGCATAGCATAGCGAGCTTGGCTTGTCCAAGTGTCATTAGTAAACAACAACAATAGCAGACTTCTTCGAAGAAAATACTACTTCAGTTCAACAAGAAAATATGTTTCATTTGTTGTTGAAAATGTATTTCAGCCAGAAAATATATTTCAAGTTTTAAAAGAATAATAGCCTGAATACCATTATATTTTGTAAATATATGTCCTCTGAATTTTTATCATATGTGAGTAAGAAAGCAAATATATTGTGATATGCATATTATTGTTATAGTGAAATGTATATTTTTATAGCGCTGTCACATATTGCCAATGTATCCAAGCAGTAGTGCCAAAATTGAAGCGTGTAGTGTCTGTGCCTAATCAATTGTGGAAAATCGGTCCACATGTTTTCGATTGTCAATAGATAGGGAGAACAAGCAGGCCAAGGAAGCAATTCAATCGATGGGACATTGCGTGTGTGGAAAGATGGCTGATAGTGTAAAGAGTAAACGAAGCAACGGACGTCTTGCATACATTTTTCAATACTTACTTCTTTCAAATAAAATAAGGATTGTTTATATTAATTTTTCTAGTAAGTGAAATACAAATCTTTACGTATAGACGACTTGTCATTTTTCTTTAAGAAAATAATCTTAGCTTTTACAACAACTAAAAGTTTCGTTATTTTAAAAGATATTACTTTTTCTTTTAAAATGACGAAACTTGTTTCATATAAATTATTATTGTAGTCTCCATTTTATATTTAAAAATAAAAAATTATTTTTTTAGGTTTTAAGTTTTTTTTTATCAAATTTTATATAGATTTAATTTAATGAACTTTTGAATCAGATAAAATAAAGTAGCTTGGTGTGCAAAATTCTAATTTATGAAAAGGCAACTCTTATCTTTTTAAGTAATTTTTGAATTGCTCTCTTCTAATTTAAAATTTTAAACTAATTATTTTGCTTCAAATGAACATTTAATGAGTACATTAATACATTAGAAATAGCTGTATATGACATTATATTCAGCAATTAAATGTGTAAATCATAAAATTAGTTTATTTTTTTATAAATAAATTTATACTGGTGTGTGAGTTAAAAGAAAAAGGTTTTATGGAATATTCTAATAGTCATGAAAATTTAAAAAAAGGCATCGATATGTGAAGTAATATCAAATAAAATTTAAAAAGCATATAGTGCACGTCAACTCTTTGAATATAAAAAGAAAGCTATTGACATATATACATTCTACAACATAAAAATGACTTTTTTATTAATAATTTAAATTAATTCGTAACAAATTATATGGCAATAAAATTGCAATAAATTTTACTGGTTAATTTAAATTCTTATAAATGAACTCATTATTATTTTCAACAAAAAATGATCATTTATTATAGAAAATATATTCATTATATTTTTCAAATAGTTTTGATATATTGAGGCACAATTATTTTATTTGGATCTAAAATTTATAAATAAGAGCTACACCAGTTTAAATATAAAGTTCTATTTTTCCGTGATCTTCCATGAAATTAAACTTTAAGAATCTGAAGTTAATTTAAAGAACATAACTGAAATTTAAACAGTTTTTATGAATTTATATGAAAATATAGTAATTTCTTATAAAAAAAATAAATTCTGATTTACTTTTCGTTTTATGTGTGTTTTAACTGTGCAAACATTGTTTTTTTTCCTTTCTCTATCTATCATATATATTGTTAATTCCATTTTTTTTATTCGACAACAATTGTTAGATATACATTACTTAGTATTCTCTTATTTCTGTGCTTTATTGGTTTGCTTGTCACTCAATAGTGATATATTTTGCTTATAAGACACATAGAACGTAAAGTAGATTCCGAATCACAACATAAATCCAAACCAAAGGTGAGATTTGAGTGTACAAACTTTTGAATCGAAATCCAAAGTGCTAACTGCCAGTATGCTTGAATTTGAGGAGTAAAATCAATATAAGGTGCAAGTTTTTACCTAATTCATTATCAATGGATTTTGTTTTATTGAGTTTTAACGGTATTCAATAGATTATTTTATTATATTTTTTCAGTTACCAAAGTGTTTGAAATGCATATTTTTGGTTGCAAAAATGATGTAGTAAAATGTTTACTGAAGGGTGGCTGAAATGAAAATTTCATACTTGTAAAAAGGACAAAGTTTATCCTAACAATAACCTATTCCTGTAATTGAAACAAATGATGTAAAGCTTAAGAGTTTAGAAAAATCTACTGTAAATTAAGTGCTGCTGCGTTAAGATAGAAAGGAAATTACTACTTTATTTCAATATATAAGGAAGCACTAATAAACCTATCAATTTTAGACGTACAATCATAATATGAATACTGTACATTACTTACATTACTAAACAAAGATCCAAAGACAAAAGAAATATTTTGTAATTTCTGCAGAAACATATTTGTTGATTTCAGTAACTATACTGCTCCTCTCTGTTTCTTCATATTAAATACTTTTCCAATATGCTATAAATACTCTTGACTTATTAAGATTTAAATTTATTTTATAATAAATAAAAGTGAAGTAATTATTAGGCTTCCAAAAACTTAAACTTTTCATATTTTGTTAAAAATTAATTACGAAAATTAAGATAATAATATTTTCAGTACTGAAGAAAAGTTAAAAATGCGTGCTTATATTATGTTTACACAATTTGAAACTATGTAATTTTTTTGTATTTTATTTGTATCGTATTTTGTGCAATAACAAAATTAACTAGGTTTTTGTTAATTAACTTGAATGAAATAAATGGCTATTTGCTAATTAGGTTGTTAACAAGCAATTTTTATTACCGTAAAATAAACAATGAATTAAATTTAATTCACTAATTAAATAAGGATTAGAGAACACAAAAATAGATTGTTTCCGGGTTGCTTAAAATAAATTAATTATTATATTTAAAAAATTAATTTTCTGAATTTATAGAATTCCCATAAAAATTACTATTCTAATTTTGAAGTCCAAATTCAGATTCTTATTCTTATTTACATGAATCACTTATTAAATGGCAGAATGTGTTATTGTATTTAATAATTAGAGTTGATGTTATAAATGTATTTCATGTTATAATGTTCTCTCTCATGTATTACATATAATAATAGATTATACTTAATAATTAATTCATTTTGTAATAATTCATTATGCACAAGTATATTCAAGGTATTATCGTTATGCCACTTAATTTATATAACATTTTGTATTTACATTTTAGTGTTTTTATACCCGAATATATATTCAGTAACATCTATTTATATTCAACAATTTATTCTAGTGATTTAATTCCTTGCTTGTGTCAAAATGCTTTGATGTCCTTATGAATCACTTGGAATTCGTCATGTTTAAGAGAAGTGCTTCCTTAAATTAATATGAAACTTTGGTATTTACTTTTGATGAGAAAATGACTGCAAACTACAGATATTATAACTAGAATTTGGGATGAACAGCAGCAACTATCGTTAATTAAACTCATTAAATCATCAACGAAAACTGTAACAACTAACAAGAAAAAGGGATAATAAGAATATAATTGTTGCTTGTGTTTTAAAAATTAGTGTTTGAACAACCTGTAAAGTCTACAAGCTTAACTTACGTTAAACGCTGGTAAAATTCCTACTGGATTATATTTTTTCATTTTCTAAGTTCTTACACAAGGAAAAAATGGGAATTACAAAGCTCAACATTATCATTTAAATGACTAAGTTTAAAACAAAACGTTATAGTTTTACGGCAATCATCTAAAATATTTAAGCTTTAAAAAATTATGATATAAATATGGAAACTACATGCTTCTCTCTGAGTTTTATTTTCCTTCATATCTTTGAAGTTAAATTTAAATATATAATGAAACAATCAAAATGAAATTCTTTCACCTGATAAAGTGACGAAAATGCAAACGAAAAAAATAAATGATTGTAAATGAATACTTGAAAAGCTTTAATTTCAAATCAAGTGAAAAGATCATCAGTGGAAGAAAATTTCACTTTTCAATACCATTTAACCAATAGGGAAAATATGTTCACAATCATTTCTTTGAAAATCAACGAAAAGAAAATATTTGTAAACTAAGGTATAACAGTTTTTTTTCTTTTATAATTGCTAAGAGATTCTCCAAAACATGCACAAGCATTGAAGTATATCCAAATTTGATACGTTAGATTTCTTTTTTTATAAATGTAAATAATTTCTAAGGAGTATAGCAATTTTCATAGAATGAAATATATTCACATTGGATTTCTTTTGAGTGTTTTCAATTCCAGATGACAAATATTTGTAAATTTCGTGAAACCTAACTTTACTGAATTGCTTTCAAACATTTTATTGATGCGTGAATATGGAAACATAAAATTCATTCCTCTTTTCAAGAATATCAATTCATTTCCTTTGAATATCTTTCTGAATCTTCTTCAATTACTCCATTTGCATTTCCAGAAAATATTCCTCAACAATCTCATGCATATGCGTAAATTTCAGCAGATGCAAATGAATATATATCTATTCCTAAATATTTAATTTGAATTTATACAAGATATATTTACACAACCTTTTGTATATGCAATGTTGCAGAAATTTCATAGATTAAATATTTGCAATAATGAAATTTAGATATGATAAAACAAATACTCTCTTTCTTTCTCCTCTTTCTGCGTTAGGCAAAATAATTATACATCAACCACGATTCTATCTTATTGTGAAGGAAATTAGAATTCCATGAATTAATACAGACTGGCATATTTACTCATGGTATTATGATATATAAGATAAATTATTATGGTAGAGCCGTTGTTTATAAATGTGGTTGCTTTTGTCACATTTAAGGAAGACCACACTCCGAATAAAATCATGTGAACCTGTTGTAATAATATATATATATATATATATATATATATATATATATATATATATATATATATATATATATATATATATATATATATATATATATATATATATATATATATATATATATATATATATATATATATATTGTACCGAGCTCCACTGGTTCGTGTTGATTGAGAGTTGAATAAAGCAACCACTTAATGAACACAAGACTTTTATTCGTAAAAACTTCACTAGATAAACGAAATTCTCGCTGTAACAATCACAATTATACAGCTACAATTCGTCAGATATAATAAGAAACAGCTTCCAATCACAGGTCTCAAATACCTCAGACAGAGAACAACTAGAAGTCACAACTAATCGTCTTCACTCATTAACTGTCTTCACAAAAACTCACTCTTCCATGTCGGGTTGCTGTATTTATACCTGACTTGCCGGAGAAATCTACCAATTTCGCCAAGGTTCTGGAAGCTTCTAGGCTATCTCGAAAATATTGGTCCTAGAGCTTAGGTGATAGATGTTTCCAGAAATATCGATTTCTCGCCAAGTCGCCAAGAATCTTGCCAACTGTCGCCAAGTCACCAAATCATTAGGAAACCCGCTTTTAAACTACAACACGTCTAAATACCGCAATTTTTGCCCAAAATGTGAGAATTTCCGATCTGTCTGAGATATTTTAAGACAAACATAATCATTATTTATAAATTTGTAACATTGCCCCCTCTCAAAGACTGCACGTCCCGGGCAGTAAAATCCCCTGATAGGAGGCCAAATTTAATATAAGCGAATTTACATTTCAAGAGGATACAGAGCACATTACATACACAAGCAACTAAAAATACAAGAAAATAGAAAAGATTAAAATTATCTATAATATTTACAAAGAGACCATGGTCTACTAATTTTTACTTTACATTACGATAAGGAGCTAATCTATCATAATGTACTACCTTTGGTTTTGAAGAAGATGATTTCCTTATACGAACCACGACGTCGTTCAGTCTTTTTAGGACTGTGTAGGGACCTTCCCAGTTGGCTTGCAACTTTGGAGAAAGTCCTTTACGTCAAATCGGGTTCCACAACCAAACTTTGTCACCTTCTTGAAATTCATGTTCTGTCGCTCTTGTGTCATACCTTGTTTTCATTCTTTCGGCTGTCAGGTTGATTCGGTCTCGAGCGAAGTTATGGCCATCTTCAAGACGTGCCTGAAGGTCTCGAAGGTATTCCTCTGGCGATGAAGATGTATCCGGTGAACGACCAAACTGAAGATCACAAGGGAGACGAAGTTCGCGACAAAAGAGCATCTGTGATGGAGTATATCCGGTAGTATCGTGGACAGCACTGCGATATGCAAGCAGAAACAGCGGTAGTTTCAAATCCCAATCTTGCTGATATCTGGAAACCATAAGTGAGAGATTATTCAAGATAGTTCTGTTAAACCTCTCTACCATGCCGTCCGATTGCGGGTGTAATGGCGTGGTCTGCGTCTTGTCTATTCCGAGAATTTGACACATTCCTTTAAACACAACAGAGGTGAAATTTGTCCCTTGATCAGAATGAATCTGTAAGGGTGTGTTGAATCTGGAAACCCATTGCTGCACTAGAACCTCGGCTACTGTAGTCGCCTCTTGATCAGGGATTGAAAACGCTTCAGGCCACTTAGTAAAGTAGTCCATGACAACTAGTATGTATTTGTTGCCATTTAAAGTAAAGGATCCAAAATGTCTAATGTTATTCGCTCAAAAGGTGCTCCTACGTTGTACCGCTGCAACCTTCCTCGGCTACGTTTCTTTGGTCCCTTACGTGCCGCACAGTCATCACAAGATTGACACCATTTCTCTACATCTTGTCTAGTTTTGCTCCAATAGAAGCGTTCTCGAACCTTCTGTAGAGTTTTCATTTCTCCAAAGTGGCCTCCAGTTGAGCTACTATGCAATTCTTTCAAAACATCTGAAACTTTTGATTTTGGAAGAACAAGCTGCCATTTGAAATTACGTCCATCATCGGACTCCCATTTCCTGTATAAGACACCATTTCTTATATGGAGTGAGTCCCAAAGAGCCCAATATTGTTTAGTAGCAGGACTGTAGGTGGAGATATCCTGCCAACTTGGTCTCATACTGGAAGATTCTTTCAATTCTAAAATTGGATTTATATCTGGGTCTTCTTTTTGGGCTTCTCTAAGTCCTTTATCACTCCATGGGTCTGGTTTCGATGGAGGTGAAACAGTAACTTGGCGTACCGAAGGATTTACTAATTGATAGTTCTTCTCCACTCTACAACAATATCTGCAGCTTTCATTACACGGCTTCCTTAGTAATGCATCAGTATTTACATGAAGAGTTCCTTTGCGATGATGTATTTCCATTTTAGAAATTCCACCATCTTTTGGTTTCGGACAGTATCTACGGACGTGTCCGACTCCACCGCAAGTCCAACTCTGAATCTTCGTGTTTCTGCCACCTTTACTCAATTCTAAGCTATGGACTTTTCACCGCAGATATTCAATTTGCTTTCTTAGATCATAGTCCGTATCAGTAGCAGAGACGGCTCTGATTGAGTGCCGGTCTTTACGCGTGGCCTGCTGGGCAGCCTCTGTCTTATGTGCATATACTAGGGCAGATCCGATATCTTTGACATCGGCGAGTCTAAGTGTTTTCTGTATCTCCGGATCCCGCACACTATCGATGAAGTGATGGAGAGCCAGATCTTGACGTATCTCAGCTGGGCAGTCCGAAAATGCTAGATGGGAAAGTCGCTGAATATCGGCAGCCAATTCTTGCAGACTTTCACCTGCTTTTTGATAACGGGACTTTAACTGTAGTCTGCTATATTCTTTAGTGCACTTATCTTCAAACCGCAGCTCAAGCGCACTCGATACTGCTTGGAAATCGTGCCTCTGCTCCTCCGGAAGCGTCTCGAGGATGTCAGCCGCGTCTCCTCTTAAAGAAGCCGCCAGGTGAAAAGCTTGGGCTCGGGGATTCCATCCATTAGCTTCCGCTATCATCATAAACTGGGTCTTGTATACTTGCCAGGATTATTTCACATCAAATGTTGAGAGTTTAATATTGGCTAGGGAAGGCACAAATACCACGTTGGGTTCCTCATGTTTGTTTGACATTTGCCTCTCCAAGCTTTCAATCTTCTTATTCATATTGTCTAATGCTTCTTCAACGTTTTCTTCGATCTCCAGAACTTTAGTTTCAACTGTAGTTACCTTATCTTCCATTGCATTCATCTTCTCCTGAATGATGTTATAGAATTCTTCTTTAACACTTACAATGTACTTCTTAAGCTCCTCCTGCCCAGATTTTATCTCTTTCATCATCTCGGTGTTAATCTCTTCTTGTCTAGCTTTCATCTCTTCTTGTCCAGCTTTCATCATCTCCTGTCCAGCTTTCATCACCTCCTGTCCAGCTTTTATCTCTTTCATCATCTCGGTTTTAATCTCTTCTTGTCCAGCTTTCATCTCTTCTTGTCCAGCTTTCATCTCTTCTTGTCCAGCTTTCATCTCTTCTTGTCCAGCTTTCATCTCTTCTTGTCCAGCTTTCATCTCTTCCTGTCCAGCTTTCATCTCAGTCATCTGCTCCACTAATTTTTCGAGAAGACTTTTCATTAAATCAACATGCATTTTTCTTGTGACACGCTGCATCAACTCTTCAATCCCGATTCTGACACCAGTTGTACCAAGCTCCACGGGTTCGTGTCGATTGAGAGTTGAATAAAGCAACCACTTAATGAACACAAGACATTTATTCGTAAAAACTTCACTAGATAAACGAAATTCCCGCTGTAACAATCACAATTATACAGCTACAATTCGTCAGATATAATAAGAAACAGCTTCCAATCACAGGTCTCAAATACCTCAGACAGAGAACAACTAGAAGTCACAACTAATCGTCTTCACTCATTAACTGTCTTCACAAAAACTCACTCTTCCATGTCGGGTTGCTGTATTTATACCTGACTTGCCGGAGAAATCTACCAATTTCGCCAAGGTTCTGGAAGCTTCTAGGCTATCTCGAAAAATATTGGTCCTAGAGCTTAGGTGATAGATGTTTCCAGAAATATCGATTTCTCGCCAAGTCGCCAAGAATCTTGCCAACTGTCGCCAAGTCACCAAATCATTAGGAAACCCGCTTTTAAACTACAACACGTCTAAATACCGCAATTTTTGCCCAAAATGTGAGAATTTCCGATCTGTCTGAGATATTTTAAGACAAACATAATCATTATTTATAAATTTGTAACATTGCCCCCCTCTCAAAGACTGCACGTCCCGGGCAGTAAAATCCCCTGATAGGAGGCCAAATTTAATATAAGCGAATTTACATTTCAAGAGGATACAGAGCACATTACATACACAAGCAACTAAAAATACAAGAAAATAGAAAAGATTAAAATTATCTATAATATTTACAAAGAGACCATGGTCTACTAATTTTTACTTTACATTACGATAAGGAGCTAATCTATCATAATGTACTACCTTTGGTTTTGAAGAAGATGATTTCCTTATACGAACCACGACGTCGTTCAGTCTTTTTAGGACTGTGTAGGGACCTTCCCAGTTGGCTTGCAACTTTGGAGAAAGTCCTTTACGTCAAATCGGGTTCCACAACCAAACTTTGTCACCTTCTTGAAATTCATGTTCTGTCGCTCTTGTGTCATACCTTGTTTTCATTCTTTCGGCTGTCAGGTTGATTCGGTCTCGAGCGAAGTTATGGCCATCTTCAAGACGTGCCTGAAGGTCTCGAAGGTATTCCTCTGGCGATGAAGATGTATCCGGTGAACGACCAAACTGAAGATCACAAGGGAGACGAAGTTCGCGACAAAAGAGCATCTGTGATGGAGTATATCCGGTAGTATCGTGGACAGCACTGCGATATGCAAGCAGAAACAGCGGTAGTTTCAAATCCCAATCTTGCTGATATCTGGAAACCATAAGTGAGAGATTATTCAAGATAGTTCTGTTAAACCTCTCTACCATGCCGTCCGATTGCGGGTGTAATGGCGTGGTCTGCGTCTTGTCTATTCCGAGAATTTGACACATTCCTTTAAACACAACAGAGGTGAAATTTGTCCCTTGATCTGAATGAATCTGTAAGGGTGTGTTGAATCTGGAAACCCATTGCTGCACTAGAACCTCGGCTACTGTAGTCGCCTCTTGATCAGGGATTGAAAACGCTTCAGGCCACTTAGTAAAGTAGTCCATGACAACTAGTATGTATTTGTTGCCATTTAAAGTAAAGGATCCAAAATGTCTAATGTTATTCGCTCAAAAGGTGCTCCTACGTTGTACCGCTGCAACCTTCCTCGGCTACGTTTCTTTGGTCCCTTACGTGCCGCACAGTCATCACAAGATTGACACCATTTCTCTACATCTTGTCTAGTTTTGCTCCAATAGAAGCGTTCTCGAACCTTCTGTAGAGTTTTCATTTCTCCAAAGTGGCCTCCAGTTGAGCTACTATGCAATTCTTTCAAAACATCTGAAACTTTTGATTTTGGAAGAACAAGCTGCCATTTGAAATTACGTCCATCATCGGACTCCCATTTCCTGTATAAGACACCATTTCTTATATGGAGTGAGTCCCAAAGAGCCCAATATTGTTTAGTAGCAGGACTGTAGGTGGAGATATCCTGCCAACTTGGTCTCATACTGGAAGATTCTTTCAATTCTAAAATTGGATTTATATCTGGGTCTTCTTTTTGGGCTTCTCTAAGTCCTTTATCACTCCATGGGTCTGGTTTCGATGGAGGTGAAACAGTAACTTGGCGTACCGAAGGATTTACTAATTGATAGTTCTTCTCCACTCTACAACAATATCTGCAGCTTTCATTACACGGCTTCCTTAGTAATGCATCAGTATTTACATGAAGAGTTCCTTTGCGATGATGTATTTCCATTTTAGAAATTCCACCATCTTTTGGTTTCGGACAGTATCTACGGACGTGTCCGACTCCACCGCAAGTCCAACTCTGAATCTTCGTGTTTCTGCCACCTTTACTCAATTCTAAGCTATGGACTTTTCACCGCAGATATTCAATTTGCTTTCTTAGATCATAGTCCGTATCAGTAGCAGAGACGGCTCTGATTGAGTGCCGGTCTTTACGCGTGGCCTGCTGGGCAGCCTCTGTCTTATGTGCATATACTAGGGCAGATCCGATATCTTTGACATCGGCGAGTCTAAGTGTTTTCTGTATCTCCGGATCCCGCACACTATCGATGAAGTGATGGAGAGCCAGATCTTGACGTATCTCAGCTGGGCAGTCCGAAAATGCTAGATGGGAAAGTCGCTGAATATCGGCAGCCAATTCTTGCAGACTTTCACCTGCTTTTTGATAACGGGACTTTAACTGTAGTCTGCTATATTCTTTAGTGCACTTATCTTCAAACCGCAGCTCAAGCGCACTCGATACTGCTTGGAAATCGTGCCTCTGCTCCTCCGGAAGCGTCTCGAGGATGTCAGCCGCGTCTCCTCTTAAAGAAGCCGCCAGGTGAAAAGCTTGGGCTCGGGGATTCCATCCATTAGCTTCCGCTATCATCATAAACTGGGTCTTGTATACTTGCCAGGATTATTTCATATCAAATGTTGAGAGTTTAATATTGGCTAGGGAAGGCACAAATACCACGTTGGGTTCCTCATGTTTGTTTGACATTTGCCTCTCCAAGCTTTCAATCTTCTTATTCATATTGTCTAATGCTTCTTCAACGTTTTCTTCGATCTCCAGAACTTTAGTTTCAACTGTAGTTACCTTATCTTCCATTGCATTCATCTTCTCCTGAATGATGTTATAGAATTCTTCTTTAACACTTACAATGTACTTCTTAAGCTCCTCCTGCCCAGATTTTATCTCTTTCATCATCTCGGTGTTAATCTCTTCTTGTCTAGCTTTCATCTCTTCTTGTCCAGCTTTCATCATCTCCTGTCCAGCTTTCATCACCTCCTGTCCAGCTTTTATCTCTTTCATCATCTCGGTTTTAATCTCTTCTTGTCCAGCTTTCATCTCTTCTTGTCCAGCTTTCATCTCTTCTTGTCCAGCTTTCATCTCTTCTTGTCCAGCTTTCATCTCTTCTTGTCCAGCTTTCATCTCTTCCTGTCCAGCTTTCATCTCAGTCATCTGCTCCACTAATTTTTCGAGAAGACTTTTCATTAAATCAACATGCATTTTTCTTGTGACACGCTGCATCAACTCTTCAATCCCGATTCTGACACCAGTTGTACCAAGCTCCACGGGTTCGTGTCGATTGAGAGTTGAATAAAGCAACCACTTAATGAACACAAGACATTTATTCGTAAAAACTTCACTAGATAAACGAAATTCCCGCTGTAACAATCACAATTATACAGCTACAATTCGTCAGATATAATAAGAAACAGCTTCCAATCACAGGTCTCAAATACCTCAGACAGAGAACAACTAGAAGTCACAACTAATCGTCTTCACTCATTAACTGTCTTCACAAAAACTCACTCTTCCATGTCGGGTTGCTGTATTTATACCTGACTTGCCGGAGAAATCTACCAATTTCGCCAAGGTTCTGGAAGCTTCTAGGCTATCTCGAAAAATATTGGTCCTAGAGCTTAGGTGATAGATGTTTCCAGAAATATCGATTTCTCGCCAAGTCGCCAAGAATCTTGCCAACTGTCGCCAAGTCACCAAATCATTAGGAAACCCGCTTTTAAACTACAACACGTCTAAATACCGCAATTTTTGCCCAAAATGTGAGAATTTCCGATCTGTCTGAGATATTTTAAGACAAATATAATCATTATTTATAATTTTGTAACAATATATATATATATATATATATATATATATATATATATATATAACCTTGCATTGAAAGCTCATATAGGCCCAAGGATTTTATCAGTTTTCCTGATTAGGTCCCTAGGATGCTTGGTACTCAGTTTATAAACCCACAGGAGTGATAAAAGTCTGAGCCGACCTTGCCCAGTTCGCGATTCGAGCCTCGGAGCGCGTAGCCCTGCCACTAAACCACCGGGCTGCTCACACATACATAAACGTATAAATGTATATATATATTAATACAATGCAAAAAATATACATATTAAAGTAATGGATACACACAATAGTAAAATTAGAATATAATAAAATATGAACTACAATACATTACAGGAAATCTAGCCCGCGCAAAAGCAACCACAAAGAAAGATTTGCTAATAAAAATAAGATAAAACTTGAAAAATATTCACGTCTTCATCAGAAGGGATATGACCAGCTATGCAAAATGAACACTTTTTTCTGACATGCACGAAAGACAAATGTCTAAATATCTTCGAGCAATTCCCCCGAAGAGTGTTCGTATTAAAAGAAGAAATCAAAGATACACTTAGTTCAAAAATTAGAACATATATGCAGAAAAGTAAAAATACTCGCAATAGATGAAATATACATACAGTAGAAAAAATACATAATACAAAAATCAAAATGAATTTTTTTGTATTAGAATGATAGGAGAGTTGCCAAAGTTTGAAATTAGAATAAAGAATTATTGCCAGGAGTAATTAAATTCACAAAAAGTTAAAGTGGTTTAGAAACATGTAGTAAATTTGAAATTAAATGTGTTAAAAGGGATTTAAGCTTAAGTCATGTATAAAATAAAGTATATAAATGTAGGTGTTTTTTCAGGATTCTTGTAAGAGAACTTCAATGCTTGGGTGGCCCAATTTTATATCTATATTTATATTCATGCATATTTGTATATATATATATATAATGTATACAAAAGAACAAAATTTAGTAAAATATTCTTTATGAACTGACAGTCCCATTATTTATACTTTATAAAGAAAATAAAAATGTATTTATTCCTCATCAAGCATATAATATGCTTTCCAAGCGACTTACAAAATTAATTTCGGAATGTCATTACATGTGTGTCATTTGTTGGATATGTACTTCTGTTCGCTTAATAATAAATAACTTTTATTTTTTATTCATAATAAATTATCTAAAATTACAGTAAATGGTCTTCTTTATATTACTAAATGATTAAATTTGAACGTTTAGAATACTGATGTGAAATATGCATAAGTCAAAATGATAATAGTACTGACAGCAGTAACGGAATAAATAATATGATGATTACAATAATTTAATAAACAAAACAGAAAAAAAAATTATTCAAGAAACAACATTTTTGTAATTATGTTTAAATTGGTATAAAATAGCATTTATTTCATAATTAAAACAAATTATTTAACAAAGCATGGTAGGAATTATATTTTAACACTATTTATCTCATGCGCTCTATAAAATTATTTCCACGGTGTTACTTTTCATAAAATTGTCTTTCAAATATAATTTTAGTGTATAAAGTAAATAATCTATGTTGCTTAAATACTGTGTAACTAAATGAATCAGACTGCAAGATAATAAACTGGTTTTCTTCTGGCCTTAGTTGTAACTTGATGCAAATTTGCAACTAAACTTAGGTTTCAAGTTTGTGCATTGTAAAACCTTGCTCATTCAAAATTTCAAATTTCATACGAAAATTTCAAATTGAGATTTCATAATTAAAACCAGAGAAAGTTATACTGTAAAATACATGAAAGAAAATAAAAATTCTTAAATGATTAAAAATAAGTGAAACATAAAATTTAATTAAATTATAATTATCAATGATTTAATAATATTCTATTAATAATTTTTTACAAAATAATCTTCCCATTTACATGTGATTTAATTCAAATATTATAAAACAAAATAAAAATTTATTCGAATTACGAAGGGTATCAGAAGTAAAATATCCGTGCATTAAGTTTGTATAAATTACAAAGTAATTTAGTTTGTGTAATAAATTTGTTAGATTTAAAAATAAAACTTTTCAAACGATTTAATTTCAAAAATATTTCAATATGATGGTATGAAAAAGAACACAAATCAAAGAAAATTTCTTTTTTATGGTTGGTGGTTTCATTTCCTTGTTGGCACCTTTTTTCTTTAAGTCAAATGATTATTGTTTACAATAATTAGTTTCAAATCTTACAGAAAACGCATGCATTGAAATACATAGTGTTGTCAAAAAACTATAATAATCTTCTTTTTTCTATTCCAAAGTACTATTAATTTTTCTACATAAAAAGCATTATCAAACAGTTGAAGTATATTCATATGTTAATTTTTTAATGCATCCAAACAGCATTTGGAAAGTTCTAAAACACAAATTTATTAAGTTATTATCTGAAATGAATAGTACAGATTTTTATACCTATAGTTTATTGACACTATATATTAATATTTAATGAAACAACAATTCTAAAAATGTATTAAAGAAGAAAAATTATCATCTTATAGAAGGATTTAAGGACCATATAAACTCAATCTCAAAATCAAATATTTATAAATTTTCAGCAAAGTTAAAAACAAAAATATATTAATTTTTATTCTTGTATTGACATGTTACCAAACTGAAAATCGGAAAAGGTTTTTAAAATAAATTGTTTCTAACTTATTGAGTCATTTTATAAATTATGAGACCAAATTCTAAATTAATGAATTGTTATAACTTGTAACAATATTTTTATTATGTTCGGTATATTTGTAGCCAAAGTTACGCTTCTATATGTGCCATCAGTGTTGGAAAATGACATCAGATCTGGGACTTAAACTTCTTACACATGTCCTTATGATAATACATTAAAAAGTAGTGGAATATTTCCATTTCCAATTATATATTAGCTTATCTTCTAATCCTTGAAGCAGGCTGTGTCAGTTAGAAAGATTTGGACAAGGATTACCTTTCAAACTGTCTTAATTTTAGTAACCATGCCCTATTTATCTATTTACTTGTTGGAATATGCTTTAGATGCTAATGGAAAATTCCTCTATTTTTAGTACTTATACAGGCGTTCTATTTACAGAGCATTTATAGGAATCATTAAATCAATTAAATGAGAAAATATACTTATGCTCATTCTGTAATTTTTTGATAAAAAGCAATATCATTATAAGTATACGTGTGGCAAAGAAATAAAAAAACTAAAATTATTTTAAACAAACTAGTGTGTAAAAAGATTTATACTTATCTTAGGAGTTGATATATTTTACATTTAACCCATTCATATTAAATTCAATTTTTATTATAGCTATTTTTATTGCATCAAATTGCTATCCATGAAAGACATAAGATATAAATAGCTGTAATTAAAATGAAGAAAGTAATTTTGAAAATACAATTTAATTACTAAATCATGAAGTAAAATTTAAATTTGATATCTATACCAAATTACGCATATAAACTAATAAATGCAAACATAAGTACTATTTTATTTTGTGACATTATAACTGCGTGTGTGTAACTTTGGGATTTTCATAATCATTCAACCCTAACATATCTATATAAACGATTTTTATGCACTTAAAATTATAATCTTTTTTATTTAAAAGTATGCACAGTTCCTTGAATAAAATTAATCAGATTAAAAAAGTATTGTAAATATTTAGAATTATGAAGTAGCTGTGTGTGTGTCAGAATTTATAAAATAGTACATCAATGAAAAGTCGAATTCACTAAAAGCAGCCCTTTAAGTAGATGGAGGTATAGCAATGCCTTCTAGGTGAAATAATACCTATGGAAATGGCTGTTTAATTGTTGGGTGGTTCTTCTGCTTTGTTCCTGCATCGAAATTGCAAGGACTTCCATCTAACTGGTTCATCCCAATGTGGGTTAGATACAGAGATATATGCCATTGCCACTTTCATAATGTTAAAATGATATCAATAATTTTTCAAGAGGCAAGTTATTCCATTCCAAACTATTTTATTCATGGAAGTGACTAAGACTGTGGATGCAAATTCAAATTCCGTTTGCTTACAGATTTTTTTAATGTTGTTGTTGTGTTGTGCCAGCTAGGCTGACAATATGAGGTGCGCTGCTCCACTTTTCCAACTGAACCATATTTTGGTGTGGAGTCCGACTTCCTCAGTACACACATGCCATAGGGACCCGTTTAAAGGGTAGGCAACCATTCACAACAATACAAGGAAAGGACAAAGACAGGATAGATAGAGAGAGAAAGTACATTTATGCCCGAACCGGGATTCGAACCCAGGTACTCCCTATCCGCAGTCAGGCACTCTGAACACTAGACAGGGTGGGCGACACAGATTTTTTAATAGTAAAGATATAACAAGTTTAATACTTGGGAGAAACATTCCTAAATTATTTAGATACTTAAAAAAAGTTTTATTATTAATAATCATAAGTAGAAATACTCCATTTGATGATTAAAAGCAGAATAGTTGAATTCTACGTTAATTAAAAGCAACTTAGTAATATGTCATGGAATATAGTTTTACCAAAAAAGAGTCCACGGTATAATCAATACTAAACTAAACTTTAGAGAAAAAAAACACGAATATTTTGTAGGGTATCCAGTTAGAGATGGAAATGAGAATTTGTTTTTCTTCTTTTATATAATTCGCATTAAATAAATGAAATTTTCGGTACACTTTACCTATAATTTTATTAACTGGTTGCTTGAAAACGTCTTTTTATGTAATAAATACTTAAACTAAAGAGTTGACCATTTGTGCCAGTTTGTTTATTTAATTAAATAATCCCTTTTTAAAAATGAATAACTAATTTATGCATATATAATAGTTTTGCACATATACAAAATATAGTTTTCAAAGATAAAAAAAATCATTGTAAATGCAAAGTTTAAAGTACACATCCCAGATTCAATTTAATCCCATCAAAAATGATCTGAGCTTTTTCTTTTCAGAAAAAGTTGTGAGAAGAAAGTGAAAGCAATAAAAATTATTTCAATATTTTGAAATTTATTTTTCCTTTGAAAAATATTTACACAAAAACAGATAACTGTCTACATTGAAATGAAAGAGTCCCGAGATTGACCCGTTAAAATAACTAAATATGTTTATATTATAAATTGTAATTCTATTAAGCTTAATTGAAAAATATTTAATACTGGTTGATATATGTTTTGGTTATATTGAACCTAAAACATTTCTGTGCGAATTTAATTAAAGTAGCCAGAAGCTATTAAAAATGATAAGTTTTTTATGTATTTTATCTGAATTGGGAAGATTACATCAATTTAAAGATACAATTTGATTATAAAAGTTATTATTTCGTATACATATTTTTTAATAAAAATATATTCGTATTTAGTATTTTATTCTTTCTCCAAGAATGTCTTTAGTAAGCCAAAGCGGAATTACTTGTTGTTGTAAAAAGTTATAATAGATATTTAAAATATTATTTATAACATGTATTATGTATAGTTAAAAGAAAATAATTTTTAAAATGTTTTTATTTTGGAAAAACATACAAGGGATCATAGTATTTGTTAAGACAAGACACGAAGTTATTTAAAAGCTTACATTACATCACAAAACGTCGTATAAATGTATTTAATCATAGTTTTAACCATTTTTGGATATTAAAGACTCTTTAAAATACGCGCGTTTTAAACGAAGAAAAGTGAATGCTGCAATTAAATAAAATGTGCCTTGCAAGATGTTTACCCTTTTCAAAATCTAAATAAATAAAAAGTAATTGCACTTATTTAATGCATATTGTTTGGACATAATTGTGATGAGTACATTTAGGGTATCTGATAGCTTAAATTATTGCTAAAATGATATCTGTACCAATCTGCATATCTGAATTAATTTATTTGTTTACAAATTTTATGATTTTCTGTAAAACATAAATAAGTTTATTAAATCTTCCTATGTTTTGAAGCCTGTTAAGTAGAAAGAACAAAATTAAAAACCATACCAATTTTGAAATCTGAATTTAGTTAAGTGAAGTTTTTCTTTTTATGGATAAAATATAAGTACATTTCATGGAACAAATTTTTAAGGCGGTTACTTTCCGCATAAATAAAATTTCAGGCCTTTTACAAGCCTTATTAAATGTTTTAAGTTGCGGATGACTGAGAGTTGTAAGTTAGTGTGGGAAAAATAAAATTTTTAAACTTGTGTTTCTGTAATGCAATTCAAAAAATTGAAAGCAATAAGAATTTAGAGTTGATTTCTATGAATCTGGCATAACAATGATTTGCGTTATGCAAGATTAACATCAATAATTTATGTTATCCTAGATTTATAGATATCAATGAAGTATATCTTAAATAACAAATCGTATGTATCCAAAAATATTTTTTGATTTCTAGCTTTATTTAAACAGGATAATTATATCAAAACAAAATATGTGAATATAAGATAATTACGGATTAATATTTCCAATACCTGTCACATTATTCATGTCCAAATAAGGAAACAAAGCAAACAGTAATTGGTACAATATTCTTAAACAGGATCAAATTTTTTATGGTTTTATGATACCAAAAACAACATATGATACACAAAATTATCCATATTATTCTCTTCGACACAAAGTTTGGAAATATAATTTCTATTTCTTTTCTTGCTTTCTTTCAGATGTAAAATAAATACGAAGAAAGCGTATCTGATTTATTCAGTAATCTTAAAATATTTGGTGTGAGATATATAAAAACTTATTGCAATCAAATTGTATCACTAACCATAAAGTATTTAGAAAGCACTAATTTTAGGTTTCCATTGTTAACTTCCTTTACTTCTATTAGACTTGTTCTCCATTGTTGATCTTTCTTTGAAATATTATATCATAAAATTCTTTTCATTCTGAAATTGAAATTTAATCTCAATTCCAATAACAAATATAATTTTCTAGCTATTTATCTTAATAACATTTCTCGATGATAATTTGGAGAGTTTTAAGTCTTTTTATTAGAATAAAATTTTTATTAACGTTGTTATTTCATTATGAATGCTTTATTTATTTCGATAAAAGTTTATTATAATAATATGTGAAAGGTTGAAACCGAAAAATACCTTAATATTCAGCATATTCATAGTCTATTTTTAAAAAAGAAGCTTTCAGCTCTTAACTAATCATACGTCAAATAGCCCTAAAACATAATTAGTTGAATTTTTATTGAAACTTGATTTTTTATGATTTCAAGCTGTAAAAAATTAACTTTTAAAATTATATAATTCTCTGACAATTAGTGACTATAGTTTAGTTTTTACTGCGTAATTTATTACAAAAATCATTTGTCTCAATCATTTGGGGATGGCAAATCCTTAGAACGAGAGAACCGATTAATTACAATCCTTAAAATTTTGAGTTTTATACATGAAATATTCAAGGAGGTAACTCATTAAAAGTCAGATAAAACGAGTCCATTGGATACAAAGGAGTTTTTTACATTTTAAAATCTCAAATACGATATTTAAATGAAATTTGCTTAATAAATGGCACAGATTATCTACAACTACTTTTCAAAAACTGTAATCATAAAAACTACATATTTACAATCATTTGTTATTCAAAGGCAGTGCGTCTATAAAACTTTCCCCAGCTCAGAAATAATTACGAAGAATTCTTGTGTTATTTAGAAACTTTGACTGGTAAATTATTAAATTAATATTTCACGTATAAATGTTTCTATGTAATTTCAATTGGGTTTAGGAAGTCATTAAACAATAGGTGTGCTTTTTTCATTTTGTTTTTACTGGATTCAAATAGTATACTAGTCGTTTTCCTTGGTATATGCTAATTTTAACTACTGCTGTAAATACTCTGTCACTTAAGAGACATGTTTAAATTAAAAATTTTTATATCACACCATATCTTCGTAGTTGCCTGAATCTCATATTCTTATGTTGCATATTCTTATGTTGCAGATATTCCGTGTTGCAGAGTTGTAGTTTAACAGTTTCAGGACTAATCATACTACCCTTTGGTAAATCGATTAGACGTTGGAAATGGCTCGGAATTCACTTTTGTATGTAGATCCGTTTCAAATCAAATATGCTCAAAATATTGGCATCAGAGCGACAATTGATCCAATCAATATTTATTACGAAAATGACACGATATAAAAAAGGCTATCAAATCATACAATTTCATCACAAATATTCTTATAAAACTCAAAATGTGGAACATTCTTAAACTCGGAAAAGAAAACAGAAAATTATAGCACAAAGTTTCATTAAAACTCATATATTAATTAACTATTCTTTTTATTTGCAAAATAAAATTTTTTTTCACTTTATTTAAACTATACTTTTGTATTTGTCTATAATAATAAATAAAGACATGATTTTTCTTCCCTGCCATCGTTGGTACTCGAGCTTATACGCCCTCAAATGGGATAGATTCGGCCACATAAGGGCTCTCTCGAAGCCAATCCTGAAAATCTTTGATGTCTGTTCTACATGTAAAACTGAGCAAGCTTATCTTCAACACATCCTGGACTGTTTGCGACTCTCAAGAGTGGACATTTACTCACATTTCTGATCCTCGATTTCCTCAGGGTCAATGATTTGATCAATGACCTTGTCTGACTTCGTCGGACATTTAATGGCTAAGCCACAACAACAACATATTTTTTGAATACATAAAAGTGTGCTTCAGAATATAAAAAATACTTGCCTCGAGAATATCAGTAAAAGTAAACTTACAGATAGGCAAAAGTATGATTTAATGAAATTCTAATATTATTTCGTATAAAAAAATTTCCTAATTTATAAATAATGGAAAACTTCAACACTTTTTATAAACAACAGAGGGCAAATACATTGTGATCATGTCTCTAAAAGAAATATTCAGTTAAATACTCTAACGCTGGTGTAAATCTTTCCTTAAATTTTCCTTATTTGCTTTATATTAAATTATTGATGATTCTTTGTAGTCTATCTGGTTGAAGTTGACGTGGAAAAGGAAATCACGTACAGATTTAAAATAATAAAGTTTTCATTTTGAATACATTTCTGACTGACTTGAAAGGAACAACAAAATTATTTTAATTGTCAATAACAGAATAATTAAATTTAAAGTTTAAGCTATTTTTTTACAAATCCATTGCACACACACACACACTTACATATATATATATATATATATATATATATATATATATATATATATATATATATATATATATACACACACACACACAGTGTGTTACAAACTATAAAACTACATTTACATTGGTGATGTTTTTAATTTTAGATATAAATTTTTTAAAATTAAATTAAGTTGATTCAAAAAATGAATTATAAAATATAAGCATACTATTTTTAAGATATATTTATTTATATAATAAATATTTTACTAATAGTTTAAAATTTTTATCATAAAACTCTTAAACCAAATCTTATATATATATATATATATATATATATATATATATATATATATATATATATATATATATATATATATATATATATATATATATATATATATATATATATATATATATATAAATATATATATATATATATTATAACTAAAGTGATGTTGATCTATGATGTTTCTGAACAACTTCATGCACATTATTCTTCATTGAATTCAACAGTTTTGCGAGAAAAGCTTTAGGTATATTGTACCATTTACTCTTGACATTTACTTATAATTAATACACAGAATCATATTGAGAATTATCTGCGTAAAATTGAGGATCCAAATGACCCACAAGGTTTTCATGGAATTCAGGTTTGGAGCAGCCTAAGACTTAATTCTTCCCTTCTGAAAGCAATATTTAATAGATTTTAACACATAGTACACTGTTTAGATGAAATTTCAATTTTGAATCTTGGAAAAGTTATTTAAATGAATATATATTGGCCAATGAATGACTGATTACAACTAATTTAATTTTTCGGGAAAATCTGGGGAATTTTTTTCCATTGGTATTTAAAAACTCACCCCACCCCCTCAGACCAACCAATATCAATACTTTGAAAGAACCACTCAAGAAATCTGGAGTTTCTTTCGTTCGACAATCTTGTTTTTTTTAATTTTTGAAGAACAACATTTGAATTTCATTTTAAGTTTATCAGAATGTTGTATGTCATAATTTTAATTGTTTCTGGTGCTATTTTACTACTAGATATGTTCTATTTAGTTACGATCATGGAAGTTGGAAAGCAGTTTTATTGCTTAAGAATCACACTTTTTCCCCATTCAAATTTCCCAGAATCTTTATAAAACCAAAATTTTCAAATTTCCAGATCAGATATTCCTTTTTCTCATGACACTATGAACTCCATCATAAAAATAAATAAATTAAATTCAAAGTTTATTTATGATATTATTGTTTGCATTTTTTTGCAATGGAAAGTTCCACTTTAAAAGCTTATCATACTATGTGAATTAACGCATTTGTTTTAATTTAATAATTTATTTGAAAGTATATAATTAAATCATTCATTAACTGTAGTATAATATTTAAGTAAAGGTATAAAATTCGACTAAAATTTTATTAAATAATAAAAATTGGTATAAAATATTATAAAATTAATGTAATAGCATAAAATTTAAGTAAATTTCATTAACTGTAGTATAATATTTAATTAAAGGATATTTTGGATGGTCTTTTATGACATCAATATGCATGTAACACATGCATACACCTACATATGTTTTACTCCTCTTCCTCTAAATTATAATTCCTTGACAAAATGGTTTTTCATGTGTATTAGACATTCATACTTTCTTTAGGGAAAGAGATTCATGAAAAGGAAAAAACAGTCTTTCTTATCAAATGCTTAAATTTGTAAGCTAATAGTTTATTTGGCCATCAAAATTATTTAATTGAGAATACATAAATAGTTAATTATGTGGTAATTAATTAATCATAGATAATGCTTTGCACAATATAATTTTTGTGTTTACTTCCTTATTAGTTTATTTGGAAATAGCATTACGTATTGAAAAACTGAAAGGACATTCTTCAAATAAAATAATTATTTTTATAAAAGTATTTGGTTTGTATTAATTCAAAAAATTATGGAAAAATAGATTTTAATAAAACTTTTTAATTTTTAAATTAAGGAAAATGTAACTCCTACATGAATTTTCAAATGTTATAATGTCAATAGTTTCTCTTTCTTTGCTATAAAACTCTTTATTTTAACATGAATAAATGTTCTTAAGGAATTTGTTTCACTTCAATTAAAAACTTTATTGCATTTTTGCTCTTTCTCGCAAGTTAGAGGCCTTCATTTTTATTCCATTTGGCAACGACAAAAGAATAATCAATATTTTCCAGAATAACTTACATCGATATTTAATAAAAGAATATCCAAATTTTCGGTATCGATTTTGAAAAAGAAATTCTAATATCAATTCAACATTTTTAAATGGAAATAATTATGAAAGTTGGGATTAGCAGGAAACTGTTTCAACTTTTTAAAAATATTTATAACATGATTTTTCAAATTAGTTAAGAATATATTTCTCTTATTTAATCAGCAGACTTCTTTTACAGGTTTAATACGTAGAATCAAATACGAAAATCAATGATTTATGATAAATTCGATAGCTTTTTAAATAATTTATAACGGATTTTATGTATTATAAAATAGTCTTTTTATTTCTTAACTTTTTCGTTATATTACTTAAAATTTTATTAAATATATTAGAAAGAAACTAAGAATTAATTTAATAAAATACTGTAAAAAAGTTTAAGAAAAAGCAAGAAAATATTTTGTTATAAAATTTCTATTTGTTCATATTTATCGATAGTTTTAATAAGTAATAAATTAAAATAGTATTTAATTCATCACCTGTTAAGCATTAAAAATGTTACCGTTTTGTTTTTACTCTGCTGAATAATGTTAAAATAAATCCCAATTTATAATAGAATACGTATAATAACATTAAATAAAAGTATTTTTAAAAATAATTAAATGAAGCTTTGAAAACAGTATTCAATCATATTTAATTACATTAACATTTAATGTAATTAAATATGACTGAATACGTGCTCGTTAAATCCGTGGAATCGAAAGTCCTGTGGTCGGTCGCATAGCAGTTACCATGGGTGCAATGGTCTGTAGAAATTTACTCCCCCTTCAGATCAATGCCAAAATTGCGGGAGTAGATCTTCTGGTGCTGCCATCTATCGGAGGATTTGAAGAGCAAAAGTCGTACTTTCACCTCCATGGTGCTCTGATTCAAACGAAAGACGCTCTAAATTGACTTAAATTCACATAGCCAAGGCATAGTGAGCTTGGCTTGTCCAAATGTCATTTGTAACAACAACAACAATGACTGAACGTTAAACCTTTTATTGGATTAATTAATCTCTTCTTTAAAATTTAAACATTAGAATATGTTTAATGCATACAAAATTACTAAATAAACATACATATAAATCTCAAAAGGTTACAAATTAACAATAATTTTCTAATCACTAATCCTAAATATTAAGTTCTAGTTTAAAATGATATTGTTGCAATTAAATTAAACACTCGAATTTTATAAAAAATGCGAAATGAAATTCTCAAAGTTTTGCATTCTAATTTAGTGACTTTTTCATTCAATACAATTTTTGCAGAATGGCATAGATAATGAAAAAGCTACGTAATATAAATGATTGCTCAAATTTTGAATTGATTATTTATTTCTTCTTTGAGAGATTTGTTGAAAAGGAATTATTTTCGAGTGTGCTTTTGCCAGTTTTTGGTGTAGCGGGATGTGCATAATCTTAAATAGGCAAAAATCTGATTTTAGGAGTACTTAAGATTTTATTACTTGAACGTTATTTAAAACAATGCTTTTTAAATGAACCACAAAACGGTCCCTTTTATTAAGAATAAAAAAGATTCTATTTTTTGAAATATCCATTAATTTATTTTTTATAATCGCTTGAACAGTTTCAGTTCAAATTAGAATCACAAAATAAAAAAATTCATTTTCATACAAACATGACCGTTAAGTGCCTTCTATTAGTAAAAATTTCATACAATATTTTCCATTTAAATCATAAAAAATTGTCTGAAGAACACTGATATCAAGTTTAGAATCTGTGGTAAAAATGTTGCTTTAAATGTTATAAATAGTTTCTTTATCAAATAAACTATTATATATAATAAATGAATTATATAAAGAATCAAGAATAATTTATATAATAATACAGATATTATTTTTTCAATATAAAACTAGTTTTTTTATATAAAGCTTCTATTAACGTCTATTCTAAAACTTCTATAATTAACGTTTTCTACAATTCTTAAAACAGTGAAATAATGAAATATTGCTAGTGCATTACGACAATAATGAAGGAGACTTCTTTCCCTGAAGCATCCCTTATTCTGAAAACAATGTAGAAAATTGACATAACTAGGTATTTTTAAATCCGTGTACATAAAAGTTGTTTAATTATTCTTACCTTGAAGTTTACCTTGTGTTAGATATTTTTAATTTTCCTCATTACATACTTATTTAAGGAACTACAGAATTCTTCACTTGACTTGTTTAATACCAAAATAAAAAAAAAATCAGAATGTGTCTTAAAATAGTGAAGAAACTTATATTTATAGGAAAAAGTTAAACATAAATATTTGTTTTGCTTGCGGCATTTTATAAATGGCAACCTTTTTGCTACTTATTCATAGATATTTTCCAAAAGCAATAATCAATGTCTCACAAGAAGGGGCGTTTGTCTTCTTTTTAACATGGTTTTATTATTATATTTTCATATTTATTTTACTGTTTATAATTTATTATCATATTCTTTTATATAATGGATACCTTAGTTTGTATTTCTTGCATCATTTTATACAAAACATAACTGGAATAATATTAGCTTAAGGAAGAATTTATATTTTATTTAAAGAGTTTCTTAAATTGAATATAAAAATATAAGTTCTTTATAGATTTTTTGTAAAAGAACTTCTGAAACTATACTCCTAAATTCATATAAATGGTATTTTCTAATATCTTAGTAATAGTAGCTGTTCTTCATTAACAAAATATTACTCCATTTTCTGAAATACGCAACATATATTTAAAAAAGAAAGCTTTCGATTTTCCAATTTTAGCTAAAATGCGCTAATTTTTCATCATTAATAAAGTATTAAATAAAATAAGAAAACCAAATGAAGTACATCAGCCAATATTTTTTTTATTAAAAAGCGATATTGTTTGTATTTTTTAATTTAACCATTTTTAATGATATTAGAAAATCTAAATAAAAACAGTAATTAAAATTTCCAACATTTTGTTCCCTAATTATTTAAATTCACAATTTGATTGAAGCTGGAAATATTTTAAAATTAGTATTTTAAAATAACTGTTTCTTTTTCAATAGCTTTCAATCTTGTTTAATGTGGAAAATTCATTTATAATGTCCGAAAATATTCCAAGATTTATTTCTTCACCATGCTACGAATAAAGAATTTTTTTGAATATACTCCTCATATTGTCTTCCAGAGGAATCTTCCATTGCTAGTGACTCAACCCCAAAAGATGCATAGATTTTACTTCTTACTTTGTCGGGAGGTTGCTTGGGAGTTTTCCAGGTTTCACCCGTTGCGCCCCTCTATTTATAAAAATCCCTTTGGAATGTAAATGGTAATGGCTTAAAGAAGCTTCACAAAAGTTATTAGATGTTAGGTTATCCAATATGAGATATATAAATACATTATTTATCACCTATTATAATGGTTACATTTATATTTGGAACTTTCTATTTCCTTTTCAAAGGGCTTCTACAACAAGTACATGTGAAATTTTATGAATGATTTTTAATATTATCTGTTCTTTAAATGCATGAACGTAAAATATTTTCTTATTCAATATTATAAACACGGAAACTGGAATAATATAACTGAATGTGAAGTTCTTATAGTGGCAATGAATTTATAACTGTCTTTTCATTTAATAGTTAACTGGTTCAACTCTCACATCAGGCGTGAAACAGTCTCCGTGGCCAGAAAGTATTGATAGTTAAGTGACAAACCAGCCATCGCGCTGACGGTTCGGATGATATCACGAGCTATGTAATTACGCCTCTTTATATAGGAACTGAATTATAATGTTATCTAAGCTTGAAATATCTAAGCTTGAAACTCTAGTTGTTTATGAGAAAAGTTTCTACTATGCACATGACTAAACTTTGAATAATTAATCTAAACTATTTGCAAATTCAAAATAATTGAAGGAGCTTGAGGATAAAATTATACTTTATTATTTTAAAGTGGAAAATTTCCATATTTTCACGAATAAGTTTTACAGAAAATACATTTGTTTATTTATTTAAGGTAGACTAAAATTTGCTTAATGTATTTTTAAAAGATCATCATGTGTAATATATCTTTTCCAAATGTCCCAAAGAAATGTGATAAATATATAGAAAAAGACCAAAATAATGAAGCAATTTTAAAAAAGGAATAATAAAAAAGTAAAGATCTATAATGCAAATATTTTTAATATCATCATTATATGTATTTCGCAGCTCTTTGTAGTAAACAGTTACTCCACAGAAAATTGTTTGCTTTTTCATATGGATGGTAATGCATTGTTAATGTTTGGAAATAACAAGATTTCTAGTCACTTTATTATATATATATATATATATATATATATATATATATATATATATATATATATATATATATATATACTTGCTGATAAACTCTTAACTACAATCGTTAAAAATTTTTTAATGCATAAACAACTAAAGAATAATGATAAATGCGCAGTTTTGAAGAAAGATTCAGATTTCATTTAGAAGCAAAAATAGAGTTAATAAACAATGTCACCAGGAGAGGGCGCTGACAGTCTAAAACACAGTGAACAAGAAAACAATAAGTTCACTCTGAATAACAAAATAATACATTGCTGGAAATGATTCATGAATATAGAAATATTCTGGAAAATAGACTAAAAAACTTAAAACAGTGTACAGTTTTCTACTAAAATAACTCATTACTGATTTTCTGAATATATGAGTTTTCTACTGAGCGAAAAGAAAATTTGGAATTAAACTATTCTAATGAGCTACAAAATCTAATATTATTTTCAGATCACTTATAATTAGCTTAGAAATCATTAGTTTAAAAATCAAAAATAATTTGATACGTTTAATATTGAGATGTCGTAAATTATAAAAATACGAAGCGATGTGTTTAATCAGTGGATATTTGAAATATCCTCTGATTAAACTCATGGGTTGTCTTTCAAAAGCTATAAGCACTTTAAGTTGCTACTATATACTATGAATATTTTAGATTGAAAAGCTTTCTTCAAGTAAAGAGTTTTTGTCATTTACAGTAACAAGTTAAGGAAAACTATTATTATAAACTTGATATAGATGATCATCAAATGCTAAATATATTTTCTATCTCATAGGAAGGTACGGAATTTCCCTTGAAAACTATATATATATGTATAAAACTATATATAAAGTAATTGAGAAAAGGTAATTATTGTATATAGTTTTTTTTTTTGAATTTCTTATTGAATGTAGTTTAGTTTGAAGTGATGTCAAAATTCGAGATTGTTCACAAGATAAAAACATTTTCCTAATCAGACTCTAATAAACAAAAAAATTTTTAAGCCTAACAATTTTGATATGAAATAAACTGTCAAAGTGTTGTCTCTATACAGAATTTATTGATTTAGTTGAAATAGCTTATATAAAATATAAAAGAAACCGAAATCCTTTTAGGCGTATGAAAGCATACCGCCTACATAAGAGATTTCTATATGAAGTGGTTTACGTGGAATGCGACATTAAAAAACAGGCAAAAATTGCTCTACATTAAAACTCGCTATATTTGAATTTATAACTATTTATATTTTTATTAATCTTCTTAGCATTTTTAGAAAATAAAAAAAGTTTTTCCATATGGTTTTAGAATTATTGCATTCATATGCTGTGTACTTTATAAAGTGATTCTAAGCATAAAGATTGAAGATATTTTTGTTCGAATATCTCTTCATAAACAGATAAAAGTTTAGAAGAACAATTCTTTTCTAAAACTGGATATATAAATATATATTGGAATTTTGAAATTAAATTTTTGAAAAAATGGTAAATAACTTGAGTGAAATATAGATTTAAAAAAGCTACATTTATCTATCTCCAATGAAAACGTAAACTACATATTCTTATTTTACAGTTGAAAATGAAGTACAATTTTCAGGTATACAAATTAAATAAGGCATTATGATGCGTGAAGCTAGAAAATCTGTTGATAGCATTTGTTTAAAAATTGTATCACATTTTTAAATGAAGATTCTTAAATATTAGTGTGAATATTTTTTAAATAATGTATGTTTTTAAATGTTGTAATATAAATTTAAGCGTATCTACTTAAGTAAAATACAAAATTGTTTTTGAATGATCACAAGCTATCTAATATTTAATATCATCAAAAAAATTTTTTTAATTGTTACAATTTTATAAATAATATTCATGGAATAGTATTTGAATATTTATATTCAAATATTTATTGCATTAATATTTTAAAATAAAAATTTATATTACTTTAGAGAACGAAATGTTCTATCTTGCATCTATTCATAAAATTTAAATCCCATTCTACACTAGGAGAAAGTAATTTTGGAAAATAATCAGTAAAATGCACTGCTCATATAACGTACAGTCATTTAGAAGATACAGCTCAAATTGTTGACTTATGATCTAAAAATTATAAAAGAAAAAGTTTGATCCGGTTGATTTAGTTATACAATCATTAACTTTAGTTATATACGTAGAAATAGACTATGCAGAAACACTAAATAATAATAATGCTTAACCGTTATAATTAATGGTTACATGAAGTCATAAATACTACTAAATTTAAAACATTTTATGCTCGGTTGATATGAAGGTTTTGTCTTACTAAGCATTCATTAATAAAAAATCATTTTAGAACAAATTAAATTTTTTCATGAAAAAGCACTTAATCTGCTAATAAATTGTAAACACATAAGAAGGATGAAAACTTCTTATCGATATAAAATATTTTAAGGGCACTCGTGAGCAGGCATAGAAAAGAAATGTAACTCACAAAATAGAACGATTTCCCTTTATCTCTATTATACAAATAAAAGAAAGAATAAAAATAGCTAAAACTGTCACGCTAAGGCCTTGAAACTGCACAGAAATATATGGATTTTAAATTTTTGGAGAAATATTTTTTGGTTTAAAAATTAGATTTGTAAAACTTTATTTTATTTTAAAGTCTTTTTTTTTAAATAATGCACACTTTTTTATAAACGGTTGAAAAACAGAAATTGTTCGTTTCATTTACAAATGTTGTATAGTCTTAAACTGCATTGATTAAAAACAAACGGAATTCATTGAATAACATACCTGATATAAAATAGTCACTTGTCATCTGCTAATATGAAATGTGATGTCAAGTGACTATTTTATATCAGGTGACTATTATATATCAGTATGAAATGTGAGGCTAAATACTAATAAATAACATAGGGAGTTAAAGAAAGTATCACAAACACTTGTGCATTTCATTTATAAACTATTTTTAATAGCTTAAAAATTATATTTTTTAATAACTTTACTGTATGCAGCGTGTGAAGTAAAAGTCTATTTAAAAATCTAAAAAAATTCTTAAATATTATTGACAAAATACATGAGAAATAACGAATTTATTTGTAAGGAATAAAATAAAATGATTTTAAGTTATAACTCTCTCTTTTTAATATGAGTTGAAAACAAATTCTGGCATCATCAACAAAAGTACATAAAACAAATATTTAAATTTTTTAAAAATAAAATTGTTCTACAAATTTTACAAACCATTTCTCATGATAAAACAGAGTAAAATAAAATGTAATTGTATCTTAGTGAGTCAGAATTTTATATGAGTTTATATAAAAAGTACCAATTATTCTCAACATTACATAACTAAAACTATTGTTCAAGATAATCTGCAATTTTAGTATAATTAGAATATTTGTAAATTTCCCTCAACCAATTGAAAAAAGATGAAAAATCTTTGAAACTTTTACCACTGATTGATAGTATCAGAACTAATTGAAATATAAGAACTTAATATTTTTATTTCATCAAATATCGTTATTTCTATTATATATTTCCAATTTGTAAGAAAAACTAATAATCAACTGTGAAAAAGTTGATTGAAAATGCTTAAAAACTTAAAGTATTTCTTTAACATTTTTAAAGCTCTCTGTTTCCCAATCTTCAAATACTATATGAATGGCTGCGAAGAAGGTTATTGCTTTGAACTTTATGATCCCCAAATAATTTTCCATTATTTCGAAAATATTCCATTTCAGAAACCATTTTAAGAATAAATCTCTAGAAATCCTTCTCTCATTTGGTATTAAGAATTTCAAAATGTATTTCATATCATTCTACTGAAAGAAAATTATGCTATATCATATCTTTATAAATATTTGAAAATTTTTAATATGATGATTTTTTTTTTCTTATATGATATGGATTGTTAATTTTGGGAGTAGTAATTTTAAAGCTGATATAATATGTTTATTTCATTTATTTATTTTCAAATATCATTTATTTTTTTAAAGATCATTTATTATTTAGTACTTGGTTCATTTTTCATAACATTTGAAATGCAATGTTAAATAATTTCTTAGTTTTGGACAAAATCATTCTTTGTTGAATATATAATAAAAATATATGCATATGATGAAGCTAGATAGTGGAAAGATTTTTATAAAGTATATATTTTAAGTAAAACAGAAAAGTACAAAGACTGTCAGAAATGTTTTGCTTACTGTTTGCTATTTTTTTATTTTTCAAAGTTATTTGAATAAAAGTACTTGGAATCAATATAAAATACACTTATGTCCATAAATTAAGGATAATTCAGAATCACACAGAAAGTGAAATCTAAAATATATATTTCACATGTGGAATTAGTACACACATCTTGAAGAATAATATGCAAATTACAAGAAACCACCAGATGACGCTGGTAGTACGTCACAATGACAAGAATGTAAGAGTGGGGTATTTAAGGAATGGTTGCAAAGAAGTAAAATTAATCCCAAGCACTTTAAAAGCCTTTCAGTGCAATAACCGCATAGTTATGGCACAAAGGAAGCATTTGGATGATGTTTCACGTGGTAGAATTATCGGCCGTCTGAAATGTGGACGTACCCAGCTGGAAGTATCCTAGGAACTAGGTATCATCTAGAGTGTCCACTCCAGGATTTGACAATGATTCCAAGACGATGGTAATGTGAGTAGACGTTGCAGCACAGGTCGCCCCTGAGTTACAATGCCTAATGAAGACCGGTATTTGGCAGTTACTGCCAAAAGAGCCAGACGGAGCACAGCATCAGACCTGTCTCGTCAGCTCTCTTCAGCTACTGGTACGACAGTTTCAAAGCAGACCGTGTACATACGCTTAGGGCACATTGGTCTATATGCTTGTAAGCCTGTCAGATGTGTTCCCTTTACCACAACTCACTGTCGCCTGCGATTAGCCTGGAGTAGAGAGCATGCATTATGGACACCACAACAGTGGTCTTGTGTGATGTTTTCCGACGAGTTCAGGCTTAGCTTTCTGTCTGATTCTCTCCGGCCTATCATTTGGAGAGGGCTAGGTACCCCGTTACCAACTAGAGAACACCATTGAACGACACCGTTATGGTGGTGAAGGATTGCTCGTTTGGAGAGGAATTATTCTGGGTTCCAAAACTAACCTGCATGTTCAGAATTTAATTATGACAGGCTACATCTATCGGGATGTCATTCTGGAACAACATGTACGTTTGTTTCGGGGCGCCATGGGTGCAGAATTTTTGTTTATGAATGACAATTCCAGTCCTCGCCGTGCAAACTTTACTGACGAATGCCTTCAATCGGCAGATATCACAGGTATGGACTGGCCAGCATACTTACCTGATGGCATAAATCCAATAGAGCATGTGTGGTACATGCTTGGCTGACAAATTACAGCCCGTCAACCCCCTGCTACATGTCTACCGGAACTTCAGAGAGCATTGCTTCATGTGAGTGGTGTAATACTCCCAATATCAGATCAATAATTTGATACTCCGCATGCCTAGGTGTTGCACGGCCTGTATTACATCGTTTGGGGGTCATACTGTGTGTTAACTATCATACCAAGCATGTTATTCTGGTTTTTGTAAATAGGTTCTTTTTGAAATTTTCTCCACACACACACACAGGGAGTAAAAATTGTAATTTTATTTAATGATGTTAATCATATATAGCATCTTTTTTGCTCTTTACCTTTTGTTTAATAAACAGACTTTACAAATAAGTCTCATTTGTTTTGCTTCTGTCTCTCGTTGCCTGAACTTGCATTATCCTTAATTTATGGACACTAGTGTATTTGAAAAGCGTAAAGTAAATGAAATTTTTTGATTCACTATAAGCTGATAATAATTCATTACACCAACTTTAATATCATAAACAAAATGTAAAACTAAATATTTACTAAGATTTGTTTAACTTGTTTTCTAATGTGAAGTTTGACTTTTATTTTAAATGTGAAATTCGGTTAGATATTATCATTGACAGGTAAGAAATGTTTTAGTATAAAATTTAAATAAAATTTTTTTGAAGCTCGGAAACTGTTTAATCTCCTTGAATAAAAAATTCCACATTTGAAAAATAAATCATGTTGAATTTATAAAAGAATGGTTCAATAGTAATAATATTTATATTTCTTCATTAACATAAAATTTATAATTTATATATATATGAAGATTATAAGCAATTTTAAATAAAAGAACTATAAAAGGAAATTATTGTAAAAAGAGAGTTAAATTGTTGATTTTAGTCTTGTGTCAAAACCATTCTTTTTGATTTTATAAAAATATTTAATTATATATAATGTAAATGTTTTGATGCACTAAATTATCAAAACTGATATATTTCTTATCAATATTAGTTATGTGTTTTAAAATATATTTCATGAAAGTTAATGTCAATGATATATTGCAAATTTAAACCAAGAACTGTTAAGAATATATTATTATGTTGGATAACTTATTAATATCAATATATAATATTATTTGAAAGTTCAAATTTGATTATATATAATTATTTTATATTTGGTATTATTCTCGCCAAATTACCACATATATCACGGATAAAAGTTAGTTGGTCTTTATCATGCGTTAAAAAACCTATAACAGTACATTTATGATTAAAAACTGATCAAATGTGATAAAGGAAACACTGTATAGTTATTAAAAATTCTCATCATCTTAAAATAGTTGCTTGTTTTTCTGATGTATAACGTAATCAATGCGTTTTAGAAATAATAATACTTCTCTGTTTGAAGGAAAGAATACCATTCTGAATAATTTTCGAACAATGTTTTTCTGTTATTTTAATACAATTATATTGTTACACTGAAGCATCTTTTCTATTGTTAAAAAATATTTTTTAAATGTAATTTTTCCCCTTTTTCTTTATATTTCTTTTTGTTAAATGCATACTTTCTATTTTATGTGTATATATGAATGTTGCGCAACAGTTTTAATATCTTTTTGATGATTTCGATAAATTATAATACTCTATAAACAATTATTAATAATTTAACTCAACAAACAAAAATATTGTAATTTTTATACCACTAAGCCATTGTACTGAAGCATTTTTTCTATTCTTAAGAAACTTAAGTTCTTATGCCTTTTTTGCACTTTTCTACATTTCTCTTCCTTTATTTATATAATATTTTCAGTGTTATGCCCATACGTAACTGCTATATAAGGAATTTATCACATTTATTTGGACTTGTTCATTTAATTTTTATAGCATTATATACGATCTAGAAATGCGATTTTTACGATGATAGTATCAGAATTAATAACTGCATTTTAACTTCAGAAAAATTTAGTTTTGCTGAAAATTTAAAATTGAAGTTAATTATGCAGTCTTCATCAAGAATTCATATTAAATATTGAGATCAGTGTATATTATTATATATTTGATGCATTTATTACTGTAAATTTCACTGTTTACATATATATATCACACACACACACACACACACACACTATATATATATATATATATATATATATATATATATATATATATATATATATATATAAATATATCTATATCTATAGCTATATATATGTATATATATATCTATATATATAAACAGTGGAACAGTTGTCTTGTAATTCTCATTACATTAAGCAGGTAAGAAAATATTCAACTAATCAATATTTTGTGAAAACCTTTTAAAATACCTCTTATTCTAAAAGCGCTTAGCACAAGAAATAGCGAGCTTGTCACCGGAAACCATCTAAGGCTTTTTAATTAATTGCTTCATATTTCTCTGAAGTGAGTTTAAATCTTCACCAGACTATTGACTGATCAATGCAAAATGCTGTACGATATTTTAATAAATTGATATTAGAGATGTTTTATAAGTCAGAGCGTGAAGTTTCCCAATGAATTTTAAAACTTCTTATATGAACTTCAAGCTATTATTTCTGCTCTCGAAATTATTTTTTTGTTCACAAAAGTTTTAAATTTGAAGTAAAGTTTGAAAACTTTTCGTCTTTGTTTGAAATATGAAACTTACTATTTACTACTGAACATCATTTTTTCAGCTTATAACTTGAATTCAATGCTATTTAAATTAAAAAAATCTATATAAAAAGTAGAAAATATTTAAAAAAATATTATGGCGGAAGGAATGCCATATAAAATATTTTGTGCAGTCAGAAATTAATCATCTAAGTGTTATGATGTTTTAAAGAAATAAAAAGAGTGAGTTATTTTATTTTAGTGCTTATATTTAGTGACTGAATTCACAATATTTATTGGATAAATGGATTTTAATTAAAACATTTGATTGGTCAAAAAAATTACTTAGTGACAAGAAAGCAGATCATGTGGTCAAATAATACATAATTAATCCTCAAAAGTCTTATGTTGAAACATTAGTATTAATGGAAATTCCATTTCGGTTAGAAATTGAACTGTACGTTTGAGAGTAATATTTTAAATGACTCTGGAACAATGAATGATCATGTAGTTTTAATGAAAAAGTAATTTACTCATTTCCATTTATTTCTTAATTTCAGATAGTTTTAGAGATTGCAGATTAGGAGATCAAA
This sequence comes from Latrodectus hesperus, assembly GCA_037975125.1. NCBI lineage: Eukaryota > Metazoa > Arthropoda > Arachnida > Araneae > Theridiidae > Latrodectus > Latrodectus hesperus. Next base: position 5,598,829 of record CM075856.1, read on the forward strand.
TAAATATTTCACGAAAAGCATTATCTTGATGATTAATTTAATGTTGTTAATAAGCAAAGTTTAATTATTTTAACTGTAAATAGAAATTTAATCAAAAGTGCAAAGTTACATCTGGTTAAAATGCCTTATAAATCAATTAAAACTTTTGTAAGACGGTTGATTGATTGATTGCTCTATGGTTGTAATTTGTACTCTAGGGGTAATTTGTTCGGGTTCTACAGTTTATAGCTGGAAAGGCTAACAAGTCAGCTTTCATCTCAGTATAAGATATTTTTTATCTAGAAAATTACGTATTAGTTTTGCAAAAAGGAAAATTTGTAAGTATAAATTCAGAACAAGAAATGAAATACATTTGCTAGAAAGTAATGTATATGTATGATATGATGTATTATAAAAAAATAAATGAAATCTTGTAATTGTATATACATATATATATATATACATATATATATATATATATATATATATATATATATATATATATATATATATATATATATATATATATATATATATATATATATATATATATTCTAATAGAATTATATGTATATTATAATGTTATCATATTCTGTACCCTTGTAACTAGATATGATCTCAAATTTGATGAAAGATTAATAAACGTTCATTATTCCATTCATTTAGGGATAAAACTCTTAAAAAGGTAAGTTATCTTATACCTGATGATATGACGTAGTTGACATCTGAGCTGATAATGTTTTCTCCATGCCTTCACATTATTCTAGTAGAAGGACAATTAGACTCTGGGATATACTTAAGCATTTTCACCTGATGAATATTAAGTATCAAACGTATTACATTCTGAAGACGACATAAGCTGCTTTTTTTCTATAGAGAGCCATAAAAAATAACTTATATTATTTATTTTTAATTTTAACTTTATGAAATATCACATTTTCATTAAATACGAGTATAAGAAACAGTGTTGGCGTTTGTTATATCTGAAGCTAAAATGAAAATGCATAACAAAGAAAGGCCGGAAAGTATTAGAACTTGACAAACAGAGATATAGCAATGAAGAATAAGTGATTTATAATTCAAAATGATGTTCAAAACGTAAAGCGAGAACAGCGTCTGCTCTGTAGGCTGTAAGATCATAGTGAAAACAAAATTGTGATACAGGATTTAACAAGTCTAAGTATAAGTTTAATGAAAATACGGATGGCATCCTGTGGAATGGCTCTTTCTTTGCTGTCAACTATTTGCTGCAATTCGTCTTTTAAAATCACTTGTAATAAGGCCAGAAGATGCCTCTAATTGCATGCAAAATGTTTTTGATTCGTAAAAGATCAGAAGACAACGGTTGTCAAAGAGTATCTATAAACCTTGTAAGGTAGGTTGGCTGATGTAAGCAGTGTGTAGTTAAACGATATCCGGTTGATAAAGAGCATCAGGCGTGTACTGGCTTTAGTATATCATCCACGTATAGTTGAGACGTCATAGTGCTCTAAATACAAACTAGAGGTAAACTGTAATAGAAAGCATTTGCTTCCAAATCATGATGTTGCAATGTTGGGTGATGGAATGTTCCCCAAATGCCGAATCTTTTAGTCGATGCCACAATCATTCCCAGCAACTATCCTTGGAGAAACAGAAATGAGACTAATTTGAGAAAGGATACTGTGCGATTTCATCATCCACACTTTTCTAGCACATCACCATTGCAAGCATTGACATCTTTGCAATAGTAGTCCTCTTAACGTATACCATGAGTGTGGCCACAAGCAACTTATCGAAGGTTCCAATGTATAAAAGTGTATCCAGATTGTCTGAAACTGGCTACAGAACAGAAGTATAAGCTTTCTCAACCGGTGCATCGCTTATTGGCATATGGTTCGATTCTTGCGTACTCTCGACACCGACATATCTCAAACTTGCTACACTCTTCTGTTTCAGTTGCCGGTACACAATGGAAGTTTGCAGGTATGTGTCAGATGAGGTTTGTAGTATGGACCAAATTGTGTCCTTTTCTAACCAATCCCCATGTCATCATTAAATCGTTTATCTCCTGAAAATGCCTCTGTTGAAAGAGATCTGGCATTCTCTGATATTTCACATGTCTACAAAGACAAGAACATAATTTCTAAGGTGATTTCTCCATTAAAAACAATGGCTTGTAAATTGCACACATTCTACAGATTCTTCCTCTTTTTATCTTACGTGCTCTGTAGAACTGCACATTTGATTTCATTTACATACTTTGGTGTTGTGATCTGAAATTCACATAATTTTCTGGCTACTCCTTTAATGTGTTATAATTTCTCATAGCGCGCATTTATGTACTGAGATTCCAATATCGCATTCATATTTTAGATTTTTAATGATGTTAATCTAGGATTCATTTTTAGTTGGAAATAACTCTATTAATGTGTAATAAACTTGTAATTATAGTGAAATAATGGAAATCTACTTTATTTAAATTTTTATGTAAAATGCTATACTTATTTTGTGTTAATACTTTTGGGGTTTTAAAATTCCAATGTGACAACTTCTTTAAAACTAAGTTTAGCAATTAGTTTAAAAATTATATTCAATAATATTTCAATTAGAAAATTATTATAATCCTAAAAGAACAGGTAAAACATGAAAATTTCAAAGAAAAGAAATTTATCTTTTAGCGAATTTTATCCTAGGCTATTGCTTTTCCAATGATGCTTTTTCTTTTTAATTTCTAAGAAAGTGCAATACATCTATCTATCTAAATATATATATATATATATATATATATATATATATATATATATATATATATATATATATATATATATATATATATATATATATATATATATATATATATATATATATATCTTTTACACTTCTGCATAGATCTTAATTCAGAATAAATATCATGATAAATTTAATCATATTTCAAGACATTGAGAACTGAAAAGGCTATATTATGAAAATTATGATAATAGGGTTACATTATATATTTGGAATGTTCGCATAATGTTTCATTTCATTTTCATTAAAATTACATGCCAACAATAATAGTAATGCAAACAGTTTGGATTACATTCTCATTTGTTTGGTGCTTAAGTTATTGACCAGAATTGAAACAGAATGAAAATTGCATAACTAAATGTTACTTATTTTGTGAATTTAATTTATTCTTATTAATAGTTCATTACTTCAGCATTAAATCTTCTAATTTGTCCCTGACTAATAATGCTTGGAAAAATATTGCTCAAATGTTGACAACCCTAAATATTCCCAACAAAAAGCAAATGAAACTTTTGCACAAATTCACATGGGTTATTAATCACTGTCAGAGTTCTATTCAATTTTGATTTGAAATGGTAATAAAATTATTAAGTTAAATATGGAACACTTTAGTATAAAATATCATATAAATACATTTAAATGTATTTTTAACTAAAAACATTTCTTCAATTAAATTATTTTTTTATAATTAACAACATTATTTATTTTACATAATTCTATTTTTTGAAGAAGGAATATTTATTGTTTTGAAAAATAATAATCTAAAAATTTTATGTCAAGGAACTTATTCTTCATCTACATAGGGAATCTTTCGCATTAACACCTGAAAATAACTCTTTGATATTGTAAATTCTGTAAATTATCATATTGTAAACTATGAAATGAAGGCATAGCATATGGAAATTATTAAAGACTTCATCTCATATAAATCAAATATTAATTTTAGCATTCTTATGAATTTTAGTGGAAATTATAAATATGAAATTGATTGACATTTGAGAAACTAAAGTCTTCCATATTTATATATATATCTATACACACAGATATATATACATACATATATACACACACTCATATATATATATATATATATATATATATATATATATATATATATATATATATATATATATATATATATATATATATATATATATATATATATAGTTAATAGTATAATTTATAAAATATGCAAAGAATATAACATAATGAGATAAAATACAATGAAAAATGCCAAATAGAAAATAATACATTGAAAAATTAGAATATCAGATGGAAGACAACATATTGAAATATTAAATGGAAAACGATATATTGAAATATCAAATGGAAAATAACACATTGAAAAAATACAATGAAAAGAATTACATTGAAAATACTTTAGAGAAATATAAATATAAATGGAATAAAGTACCAATATGGCCAGCTTCATCAGGGGGTGTTGACCACATTGGCACAAATTATGGCTTTTCTGCAATGGCCCAAGACATAGTCTTAAAAAAGCCATCACACCCCAAAGCCATACCAAAAATCAAACCAAAGCATCAAACAAGAAAAGAAGCAAAACCCAATCCAAAAATATGCAAGTAGAATTCAATCCAATATATACAAGTCAAAATCCAAAGCCGTTAATAATAGTGTATATATTGGATTGAATTCTACTTACATATTTAGTTGGATTTTGCTTCTTTCTTGTTTGATGCTTTGGTTTGATTTTGGTATGGCTTTGGGTGTGATGGCTTTTTTAAGACTATGTCTTGGGCCTGCAGAAAAGCCATAATTTGTGCCAATGTGTCACACCCCATGGCTGATATTGGTACTTTATTCCATTTATATTTATATTTCTCTAAAGTATTTTCAATGTAATTCTTTTCATTGTATTTTTTCAATGTGTTATTATTATTATTAATGTGTTATTTTCCATTTGATGTGTTATTACAATGTGTTATTTTCCATTTGATATTTCAATATATCGTTTTCCATTTAATATTTCAATATGTTGTCTTCCATCTGATATTCTAATTTTTCAATGTATTATTTTCTATTTGGCATTTTTCATTGTATTTTATCTCATTATGTTATATTCTTTGCATATTTTATAAATTATACTATTAACTATATCTTAGTAGTACTATTCTAGCTGCTTTTGCGCTAAATGTACTGCTAATCTTAAAACATAAAATTTTATGTATTCTTGTGCTTCTGGTTATATGTCTAACTTTGCATTTATATTTTATGTATTCTTGAGCTTTTAGCTATACTTCTGATTTTGCATTTATATATATATATATATATATATATATATATATATATATATATATATATATATATATATATATATATATATATATATATATATATATATATATATATATATATATATATATATATATATATATATATATTAATGGCTTTAATGTGTCAATTCTGAACGGCAATTGTTCCAACTATTATCCTGATTTAAAATAGTCTCAGAAGCTATAAAATCACTAATATTTCAAAATCTACATAAATTTTTACCGTTCTCTCATATTTTTCGAGATAGAGACAGCTCTAAATGTGATGTAAGTTTAAAAACAACGATATGTGTAAAAGCATGAAAATTGAATTTGTTCTTTAAAATGTAATGAGCTTAAATTTTGCTTGAATGAAATTAAATTAAATAACAGTGTTTGTGAATAAAACTAAAGAAATTAAAAAATACAAATCTTGTAAGAAATGGTGAAATAATTCTGGAAAAATGATACAAATTAAAAAATAATAATAATAAAGCAACAGTTTACTCTTGCACAGCATAATTATAAAATACACAATGAAAAATTAGAGTCAACAATGTATAATTTGGATAAAAATACCACAAATTATCTGGAAGATCATTTATTTTTCTTCTTAAAATAAATTTAAAACAACTAATTAATCATTGCTAAATCAAAACTTAGAAAAAAAATAATTTATTTTCATTCTAATTATATTCCTTCGACTCACAAATATTAATTGAATTTACGGAATAGGGGGTTAACATTTTTTTTATTTCATGTTATATAAATTCCAATTATTTTTTTATTCCAAACCTTTTTAAATTTATTTTTAATGGCAATTTAACGCATCATTGCCTTTAGGATTTAAACTGATTGTTATTTTTGTTTAAGTAAATATCAGGTTGTTTGAATATTGAAAAAAATGCTCTACAAATTCACACAATAAATTTAAATTTTAAATGCGAATCTGGTTTAAACAGGAAAGTTATTCGCTGTTTTCTTTTTAAAAATAAATGTTGTGAATCTAAGATACCAAGTAATTCTCTTAAGAAATAGAAATGTAATATATTAACGCAAGAGAAAAGAACTAATCAATTGTTTCACGTTAATAAAAATTAAGAGCAAAAAATATTGAAGAATATTGTAGAGTGAATGTACCTAAAAATGCAGGGAAATTATGAATGTACCCGAGAAATTGAAAATTAAGTATGAATAGAGCTTAAGCTTTTATAGTAAAGAAATCATTGATTTCGTGGGTACTGTAATAAATCATAGAAATTTGCATCAGACTTTTAATAATGGTAGTAAACTTGAGTACAAGCAGGACATGTTCCTCCATGATGTGTTGTATATTAAAAACAGATGATAAATCAAATTTTACTGCTGAAAAAATCAGTGTTGAAGAATTAATCTTCAACAACCTTGATTATTTATAACGAAAAGGAAAACTTTTTGCAAAATGAGTATTGTAGGAATTGAAGCATTCTATAAATGTTTTCCACTTCATCAATATACATAGATTAATTTTTATTAGATGGCAAAAAATTTCATACAGCTCAAATTTAATGATTTTTTTACTTCCATTAATAGAGAAAATTAATAATTATAGTAGAAAAATAAGAAAATTGATGAATTGATTTTGATATACATATATTTGTTTGTTAATCTCTCTTTATTCCTGAAACTTCATTCACATTTTATTAATGAAAAATAATTAAAATTATAATAAAAAGTAAATTTTGTATAAAAGTAAATCTAGTAATCTATAATCTGAATCCATTACATCAATATAGTCTGGACTAAAAGTAAATCTAGTGCGCAAAGACATTACAAACGCATATGAATTAGAAGGGAACCAATGAGCATATGAAGTTAAGACCGTAGCTGGATAACAGAATATAAAAAATTGAATAATAATATAAGACTAAAAGTTAGAACAAACTAATATATTTCCTTGAAGAAAAAATTAATCAATAAAAAAAGATGTGTGTTCTTGCATTTTTCGAGATCTAACCTATTGACTAGCTCTCGACAAAAATAGATTTGAACTGTCCTCGATTATTGTATTCGGTGGTGCCTAGTGTTCGATCATCGACTGCTTCTTTAAAGTAATTGTTGTGGCAAGAAAACTTATGAGTACCCAACGTGAGTAAGTTATTGTTCTGCTATAATTTGTTTCTTCCAAATAACAGTAATTACTCTAGTATAATCAGCCCTCGGGCGATATGTAAGTTTTCACTCTATGCTCGGCTATTGTCAATTTTTAGATTAATTGTTTTAGGAAAAGAAAAGATACTATTCACTGTGTATATTCTTGCTATATGTGTCTGGTTATCCATTGATTGTTTCGAAAATTTCATTAAGATGTTTGTAATCGTGACATGTAGAATTGTTTGTCGTCAGAGACCGAAGTTATCTTACATCCTATAGGATAAAATCATTCTTTTTTGATTGGGTGTATTCTAAAGTATTTTAGTAAGAAGAAAAGATTGATTATTATTATTTCTTTTTCATACAACCTATTTATTTAGTTATTACTTCCCATTGCTTTACAAAAACAGTTCTCCTTCAAAGGATAGGTCCAATTCTTTCCAAATCTCCTCTCATAAGTTAAGAAAAAATGAGACTGCAGTAGAGAGTATCATTACATTTTCTATTAAAGAGCTCCTCACCTGAGAATTTATTTACCTCCAACTTTTCCTTACATACCTTTTCTTTGAAAAGAAAAAATTAATCGATATAATTGAATGTTAAACTTTTTTATAGACAAAAACGAATGACAAATGAAATGAAAAAAATAGTCGTTCAAATCAGATATAAATTATGAACAAGTAAACAGACTTGCAAATGCATAAATTATTATTTCTAATTCTTTTTTGTATCAAAGAAACTGAAATTAGTTCACATGAACGAATGTTGAAAGTAAACAAATTGTCTATTTTCCATTAAATAATTTCTAGGTTCTCATGAGTCTTTAGCTTATAAAATTAATTTGTTAAATTTTGCAATATATATTTAAGTATTGTAAGTTTAATGAATTTATTAATTTATTAATAAATTTGTTATTGTTAAACAATTTATTAAGGAATAAATCATTAACCAGTAATATTAAATTTAACGAGCTTATGAACCAAGTCAATATTCGCAAGAATTTAAAACCATATACGTTAATAAATTTAGAATTCTATTTGTATTAATACTTATAAAGCAATTATATAAGAGGAAAATATATAAACTTTGTAAATTGTTTAGTAAATTATGTGAAAAATGTGTATAAGAAACCTGTTTTTTTTTTTTTCGAAATTAACTAAAAAAATAAATTTTGTTACTCAAGGTATCAAGTAGGAAGAATTCCAGTATTTTACTTGTTTTGTTTTTCTCCAGTATTTAAACTTGATTTACTTCGAATGACAAATGAAATTGATTTGGATTATTTTTCTCTATAAAAAATGCATTAATTTATAATTACAAAGAACAAATTTTTATGCATTTCTATTTTTTTCATGTGTTTTTCTAATCTGTTAAATTCAAAAGGGACAAAATTTTGTATCTAAATGATTTTTTAATTAAATACTTCCTACTACATTTCTTTTCTATTATTAATAACATATTTTTCTATTATTATAACAAAATAAATTTCTAAGCAATTTTTAAATAAAACTGTTATATTCTTCTGAATCGAAAAGTTATCGAAATTACTCTATTCATTAAAGAAATTTAAGAAAAAAGTTTCTTTTATTTCAATTTGTCATATCCTGAGGGCTTATAAGAAATGAAAGGAAAAAGCATGAGACCATTTTTTTGAATAAAAACATATACTTTTATCCTAATGACTTGATTTGATAAATGTCCTTGATTTGAGAAATAAGGGGGCTGGTTGACCCCTTCTGTAGTCAATTTTATTTCATGGGAGCAAACTGACCAGAATCTACAATTTAAAAAGTTGACACTAAACCACTACAAACTAATCTAAGGTGAAAATCGGACATACGAACAGAAGGTCAGTGCGCTAACCATTCAATTTCTAGCCATGTGTTATAGAAAGGGGACTACATCTATTGAATAAAAACGCAATCATCTTTGCTCTCATTTTTTAATTGTAATAACACCATAATTTATTTATACCTTAATAAAGCACTTAATAATAAACATGATCAATGGTAAAAAACCATCACATACTGTAAAAAATTTATAAATCACAAAATAAGTCAAGAATCCAAAGGAATTCGTGAAAACTTATGTAATATTATAATTTTTACTTATCTTTAAACTGCAAGTTAGGAATATTATAGGAACTGATACTAAATGCTTATACTAGAAAATAAATAAATGTTTATCACCAATAATAACTTCCTATTAGGACATTTCTTTATATTTTATTAAATAATTTGAGTCAAGTATTTTTGGAGTTATTTGAGTAAAAAGATTAGTAAATCAAATACTAAAACTTTGATTTTTTACCTTTTAACACAGAAGCATTATTAAGGATAATTCTTTAAAACATTGCAGTGGAAATCATTAACTGTTAATGGTATGTGATTTACCATAATTTATATAGGAAATAAATTATTTTTTAATTACATTAAATGAATACTTATATCTATACAGCTATACAAATTATTCTGTTCTTCAGTGTCTACAACAAAAAGAAAAATTTAAGAAAATCTGAAAAACATAAAATATTTGAAGAAGAAAAAATTCACGATCAACTTCATTTTTAAATTATCCCATTCTCACTTACAGAACAAAGGAATGGATTATTATTTCTAATAAACAGAAAATTTTATGAAATCTGCATTAAGAAAAATATCTCCATTTCATAAGAAAAATATCTCGTATACATAATTTCGAAGAAATTTATTTTACTTGTAAAATTAACACTTGTTACAATAAACCACAATTTAAAATAAGTGCTAAAATATTATAAGCTTATGTGATAGTAAATAGATTAATGAGAATTTCATACGCAAAAATGTTTCGGAGTAGAGTGTGGAGAATCTTAACTTAAGTAAAATTTGAGTTATTTTGAGTTTGCCATAATAAAATACTATGTAAATCACTTTAATTAATTACGTCATAAATTTTTCAAGCAATTATTTGAAATGAATTTATTCAAAAATATATAACGTAATTAATTATAATGCTTATTTGAATTCATTTCGAATAGCCCATAAATGTTCTGTGGTAGCTGTAATGGATAACTTCAGGTTTACCATATTATTCAAAATGTAATAGTAATGTATAGGTATAATGACTTAATAAGCTGTAATTCAAACTTAATTTTTTTTCAAAATGCATACATTTATAAATAAACCTATGTAAATATAGAAAATTATAATTTGTTGTGTATGAGAGAAAAATTCAATAATTTCTTACAAGTCTCCGAGTTGTTGGTTGTTATTGTTACTAATGACACTTGGACAAGCCAAGCTTGCTATGCCTTGGCTATGCGAATTTAAGTCAATTGGGAGCGTCCTTCGTTTTTAATCAGAGCACCATGAAGGTGAAAGTACGACTTTGCTCTACACACATGCCATAGGTACCCGTTTATAGGGTAGGCAACCATTCACACCTCATTCGTACAAGGAAAGGACAAAGATAGGATAGATAGATAGAGAGAGAGAAAGTACATCCATGCCCGAACCGGGATATGAACCCAGGACCTCCTTATCCGCAGTCAGGCAAGCTGACCACTAGACAAGTTAGGCGACAAGTCTCTGAGTAATGTATAAATCAAAATTAAAAAAAAAACGTTCAAAACTTAGAATTACATTCACTGGGATATTTTAATGTAGTATGTTTGATGAAATCTATCTTATAAAAAGATGCCAAAACTCAATTGTATGTTTGATCAAGCAATAGAACTTCCATGACGTACTCGTGAACTGAATAACTTTAGTATTGTCTAGAGAATGCACCGTAGATTACTTTAATTGTGAGAGAAAATTTCTCAAATTGATTTCAAATCGACTTGAGAAATGTTCTCTCACATTTTAGAAATAAATATAGAATGTGTGTAAGTTTTCTTAAATTGACAACAAAAATATTTTGCACTCTTTAATATTATTCATTTTTGTAATTTATAGAATATAATGTAAGTAAGTTTGTTAAAAATTTTGAGAAATGTTGGTTTTAGGAAGAAATAGTTAAAAATAACAAAATAGGAACATTTTGCTTACAAAGAAAAAAATAATTCACTTATTATACATTTTTACTTTTAATCGAGAAAGACTTTCCTCATCTCTCTTTCGTTATTCTCAATATTCCAACGTTCCCCGAGAATATAAAAATTAATATATAGGAGTAAAAAGTCTATTGATATGCAAATATTCACAATATTTGCATATGAACAGATTGTTTTCAAACATATTGACATTCTTAAATAATTTTTAAATTCATTTACACTAATTATAAAGAAAACAAGTATTTTCGATTTCAGTATAACGGATGCATTTTTATAAATATCACATTTTTTTCACATTTTATTGAAAAAATATTTTTGTAAAACTTTTTTCAAACTTTTATAAACAGGATAATATACATGGCTGCACATTAAAATTATGCTATAATGGATAGTTATTAGCATCATACTCACAACTAATTTGAATAGTTTTCTATTGTGAAATTTGAATAGAAGTGAGTTTTACGGAAAAAAATTTATATTTTTTTTGCTTTTCAGCCACATAAATTATAGTCATTTTTGAAAATATATGATATTAATATTTAATAACTACCGATAATAATACCTATTACTGAAAAACTTCGAAAAAGAATAATTATACTTTTAAACTTTCCTAAAAAGAGTTAATTTGAAAAAATATTAGCTGATTCATTGCAAACAAGAAATATTATTTTATTTTTTCTTGAAGGCCTGTGATTTTTAAATAAAAACTAATGGAAAATTTCAGCAGTTTTTTTAATGTGAGTAACTTGTGGAAAATAATTGTTCTTACAAGTATTCAAATAATTATGTCTATTTCTCTTTATTAAATAAAAGTTTTTTAGTCTTTTTTTCTAATTTTAGCTAATAATAAATTTTAAAAATTTATTTTTTAATATTAATGTAAACATTTTGGTGAAAAATAGCATGCTAAAATATAATTTAAAATCATTTCTATAAACATGGAAGCATTTATATAATTTGCCTATCTCTATTGTTAGATATGAACTCAGATATTTATATTTTATGTGAAATGACTTTAAAATTTCAAGTTGTCAGTAAACACAAAAACTTTTTATGATATATACAAATCTTGCTTACCTGTAAAATACGAGGAAATGTCTGTTTTTAAAAATCCTTTTACTCCGGAAATTGAAAATTGATTTTCTGGGAAGAAATGCTTAAAATGTATTATTTATATTTGATTGCCACATAAATATTCTTTATTATGAAAATTAATTCTACAATCAATTAGAAATTATTATCTCTTTCTTTAGCACATATAATATTTATATGCTTTTTATAAATCCCAAGTATTTTAATCAGCATTTACTTATTTCAAGGAATTTTTCTATATATGACTATATAATTATGCTATATGTTTATGACGATAAAAACATAATCTTCTCTAATCAATGAATATATTTCCTAGAGTTTAAGTTCTTCAGCGTAATAATCTCCATGTACTTAAACCTCATATAAATGAAATGTTTTAGGTGCACAAATTTAATTGTAATAGTTAAAAAGTAATTTGTTTTGATAATTTTTTTTTATTTTTTAAATTCAATAAAAAATACCTATTTTAATCCGTTTTACTATGATTGATTACACTGCAATCTCATTTGATTTTCAAATCTGCTTGAAAATATTATTTCATTCAATATATTTCTTAATAGAAAATAAAATTTTTCAATCAAACTATCTTAGCTTTCAAATTGGTTTATAATTTTCTGAATAATTAAGATTTTTAAATGTTGTACGTATACTAAAAATTTCAAATAAAAATTTAAATTTTGAGATGGAAAAGGAAAGGAAATTGAAATAATTCTAATATTACTTTAAAGAGTGATATACATCCTTAGAAAACTGATCTACAAGAAAAGGATTTATTATTTTATAAATTGTAAATACATGTCATCACATATATTGTAAAGTTCAAAGAATAGAGATCTTTCAAAATATCCTTATTCTACAGAGTTACGACGTATGTAACTAGTTTAGTCTTATCAGACAATGGATTAATATTTGTATAGAGTGGATATTTTACAACGAGGAAAAATATATCATTAAGGTATCGGCAATCCTATGATCTCTTTAAAATAGTATTTTTTATAAAATAAATATTCATTAATAAAGAAAAATATATTATTAATGGTATAAGCCATCATACGAGCATCGCTTTCTTTATGTAATTATTTGTCTTTCAATTTTTTTATATAAAGAATATTCATCAATAAGAAAAAAGGCATCATTGATGATGCAGGTCATCAGACGAGCATTGATTTCTTATCATAGTTATGGAAATATTTGTCTTTCAAAGTCCTTAATTAAATATCTCTTGACATCAAAAGTTAAAGAAAAAGGGCAGAATAAAATCAATTTTGCTTAATCATATTTTTAAAAGAACATTTATTCACTATTGATATTAAATGGATACAAAAAAACTAATTTGGTTTTGACCACTCACTGTATTTACTACTAGCCAATACGGATTATATAAAACCCATTATTACATTTTCCAAACTTTATGGTGAATGCAGCATAAATTTACTTTTGATAAGTAGCAAAAAGAAATCCTTTAACAATAAGAAATTTAAAAAAAGCAAGTTATCATCAGACGTTTCAAAATGGCTAAAATATTTTTAGGCGTTTTATGTTATATGAAACAAATATGCTTTGTAGTTCTAATTACTCTTGAAGACATTTTGAAATGAATATTTATATGAGGTCTTAATCTTACGCTAATGTTACAGTCCTTTAACAATAAGAAATGAAATGGAAACAAATTTTACTTGATTTAATAAAAATATTTTGCAGGAAGTTAATAATGAGGAATGATTATAATCTATCAGTTATTATTAACTGCTTATCGGCACTTTAAATATAACAAAAAATGAGTTATTTAAAACATATTAGGAATACATTAGTATTTATTAAAAAATATTAGTTGATTTAATGTATTCAATGCAGAAAAATTTCTTGTGTATTCCATTTGGATGTATAACTATATAAGGTATATTATAAATAACTGTATACCTCTAAACAATTCTATATATTTAAATTCAAATTTTGTTCAAAATCGTTACACATAAAAGGTGTATTTTAAATTGTACATTTCAGTGAGGCATAATATAAATATAGGATGTTTGCTGTAACGTATGGGAGGAAAATCGAAATACAAAACTTTAGAATTTGAAATGGGAAAAACTAAATTTATTAAAAAAGCTTTGAAAATTTCTTTATTTACTGATTAATAATATTATGATTTTAAAGTATATCACGTATACTGATTGATGACATTTTTTAGTTTAATATATTTGTTTAACTAAGTTGAATACTTGACTTTATACATTAAGGTATAAATAACAATAAGATGATAACTTAAAATAATGAAATAAATAAATTTGGATTAAGAAAATAAGAATAATAAGAAGGAAAAAATTTGAAATGATGTATGTTTTTGCTTTTAAAGAGAATCGTGTTACAAGAATGGGACTATCAAATTTATGAAATCCAATAATTGCAATATTTTCAATAGAAATTTTTCTCTAGAGAAAATTTATTTCTTCATGAATTTCCAATAATGGTGTTTCAAGTTTAATCAAAAATTAAAAAAAAATAATTAAAATACTTTAGCAAGTTTATAGTAAAAACTTTTCAGTAAACATATTTCAAAATTTAACGGAGACAAAAGATATCTAATATTATTTTTATTATAGCAATATGATTTATTCACACTTGATAATTATAAAATTTTCAGGGTTAAATTTCAAAGATTAAAACTATTTACAAATTAGAATTCAAAAATTTTAAAATACATTATTTAACGTAAGACAATTTATTTCTTAGACTGAATCGTAAAGTCAATAGTTTTGAACATTCACATGAATTTTTATATTTTATGAGTATATATATACTGCAACAGGATTAACCAAACTAAATCATTTTGTACACCAAGATAATGCATCTCAAAAGATCATAATATGTTGCAAAATAAGTATATATATTTAAATCAGTATACATCAATACAGGTACACAAAATATAAGACCTGATAATTTTTTTAGAGTGAAAAGTTTTATACG